>VXAD01011237.1:308327-353427 GCA_013399195.1 Dicrurus megarhynchus | reverse complement strand
CGTCCCAGCATATCCCAGCCCATCCCAGCATGTCCCAGCCCATCCCAGCATATCCCAGCCCGTCCCAGCCCGTCCCAGCGTGTCCCAGCCCTTCCCAGCGTGTCCCAGCCCTTCCCAGCGTGTCCCATCCCAGCTCTGCTGAGGCTGATCGCAGCGAGCAGTCAGGCGCCATGGGCGGTGTCAAGGCAATGTGAAATAAACCATCCCCATCCCGAAGGGAGGTGACAGAAGGGGACAGTGTGACTAAAGGCGTAAAGAGAGAGGAGCAGATGTGTCCCTCTTGCCAGCTCCATTAAAATGATCCAGTGTGCCCTTTGGGCTCTTGTTTCTGAAAGGGAAGGTTGTGGTGGAAGTTTGGCCTGCAGAGGGTTCCTGGATCAGGGTTATCCCTCCTGGATCTGGAATGTGAAGGACAAGGTGCTGCTGCACCTACCCCAGCACTGCCGGTGCCTGCTGGTGGCCGCGAGGGGAGGATGAGATGGTGACAGGAGACAAACCCCATTTCTGCCTGGGAATTGCAGCTCCTCCACTTCCAGATGGTTCTGCTGTCTGAGTGGCAGAGCAGGGGCTGTTTGATGGCTTAGCAAGTCCGAGTGTAGGAACGGAGGGGTTGGTCAAAAGGGAGTTTGGGGTGGCTGTGGCCTCCTCACAGCCACTTATCATGGAGACCCTTATCCCAGCTGCAGAGCACTGAGGTTATTCCCTGTTGGCAGGCACATGGTGCCCTTTGACTGCAGGTGTGTGCTGGAGCACGTCCCCACAGTGGGACTGAGTGGCATCACAGTTCTTAGACCAACCTGGAGTCCCTAGAAATAGGGCTGGGGCTGGGATTAATCTCACAAGTTTTCCTCCCCACTTTGTTCCTTAATGCCACAGTGGCCCCCACAGCCCCTCTGCCCTGCCCATGGCAGCTGGCTCATCCTGCTCCAGTGCTCCGGGTGGCCGTGGGCAGGTGGCTCATGACCTCCTGTGTCTGCAGGTGATGAAGACCTACCACATGTACCATGCAGAGAGCATCAGCGCCGAGAGCAAGCTGAAGGAGGCGGAGAAGCAGGAAGAAAAGCAGTTCAACAAGTCAGGGGACATCAGTGTGAACCTGCTGCGACACGAGGACCGGCCTCAGCGGCGCAGCTCCGTCAAGAAGATTGAGAAGATGAAAGAGAAGGTGGGTGAGAGGGAAGGAGGAGGGAGCTGGGCTGGGGTTGGGGCTCCCTGTGGGGGTTGGCTTCAGCCTTTTCTTTGTCTGTGAAGCCATTCCTGTATCTGTGGGAAGGGGTTAGGAAGGATGGTGTCTCGTGTGCATGTTCTGCTGAAAGGCAACCCAAGGAGGCCATCACAAGTCTCTTCCCTGCTCCTGACTGTGGAGAAGGGCCAGGACCAGCTGCTAGAGAGGGTTTGACTCAAAAGTCAGGGTGGCATGACAGAGATGGGCAGTGCAGCCTTGGACAGGGGGGTGGACATGCACAGGAGCCACGTGGCCACCTGTGACACCTTCCTGGCTGTCTCTGTGGAGGGAGAGCTGGAGGGGCCTGGGGGCAATGGCTCCTGGAGCACAGGACAGGGAGGGGTGGTGGGAGCTGCACCAGCGGCTCAGGCCAGGGCTTGCCAGGGGCCTGGCTGTGCCAGCAGGGATGGGGGAGGCCGTGCTGAGGAGGGCAGCACACCAGGGTGTCCGGCTTGGTGTGGTGATGGATCCTAATCTGGACACCAGACCCTGCTCTGGAAAATTGGGGTTTGTCTGTGATGTATCATTTTAAAAAGTGCTTTTAAAAATGAACAGCAACAGCCTCGGAGTTCGCTCAGGCACTGACTCCTGGTAGCAAAAAAATAGTTGGATCTATAAAATACCAGTGTTCTTCCTCTGTAGACTGGGCGTGAGAGTCCAGTATTTAGATGGATTTGCTGAGCAAAACACTCCATGCCATTCCGGCCTCAGCAAATCCCCCTGGCCTCAGGATCTCCACAAGTTTGTGTGCTAATTTTGGAGAAAAGGAGATAGCTTCCGCAGCCAGGACGCGTTTGCTCACTGGCTCACCCAGCCCTGGGACATTGCTAACAGTGAACTTCTCGGAAGGGTTAATCTTTTGATTCAGCCTTCAGAGCAGGAATCTGTCTGAGCAGATGCCCCAGGTCTGGAGCACATCTGCTTTCCTACAGTTTTGAATTCTGGGTCCTGTTCTAAATTGTGTAGCTTGGGCCTCTGGGCCAGATTCCACTCTGATACAGCTGCACACATCTGGAGCAAGTCCAAATGTATGTCAGCATTTCTGGGGGGAAAATTTGGCCCTCATATTTTCACTGATGCCAAAACCCCCAGCAGCAGCTGTGCTCAGGGGCTCCAAGTACCTCTGAGCAGGATGCACTCATCATGGCTGGCTGATGCAGTGTGGGATGTTCAGATGGGATCTCCTCCACCCTGGCACGGTCCCTGTTTCCATACCAGATACCAACTTGTAGTAATTACCTTGTCACACCCAGGCTGCAGGGTGCTGTGCGGCTCTGTGGCAGGAGAAACTGTGCCAAGACCATCCTGTTTGTGCTCTGACACTCCATTCTGCTTTTTCAGAGACAAGCCAAGTATTCTGAAAACAAGCTGAAGTGTACAAAAGCCAGGAACGACTACCTGCTGAACCTGGCAGCCACCAACGCAGCCGTCAGCAAATACTACATCCACGACGTCTCCGACCTCATCGACGTGAGTCCCTTCCCTGTGCCCATCCAGCCTGGCTGAGCTCTTAATTGCACTCCTGTGTGGTGAAGGGGTGTCTGTGGGGGCTTTAGGATACTCTTAACTGGGGCTGAAGATGTGCTATAAATTGGATTTGCCTTGGGGTCAGCCAGGTGAGACTAAGGTTTCTTCTCGGTCCATCGGCTAGTCTGTGTTTGAGACAGAGGAATTCTTCCCAAGGTCAGACACAGGCTTGGTGTTGGTGCTGAACAGAAGGCTTTGTTCTTTCTACTGCTTGGTGACTTTGGTGGTGGTTCAGCACATGTGGAAGTGCTGTCCTGGCTGGGGAAGGCACCTTTGGAGCTTTGTCCTGGTGCTCCTTGCAGGGAATAGCCTCAGGGGAGGAACTGCTGGAGGCAGGATTCACAGCAGTGGCTGGAACTGAACACTCGTGACTCCTACAAATGCTTTGAGATGATTCAAAGGAGGGATTTACCCAGAGAAGGGATTTCTGTTTCTTCCTTTAACGGGCGTCCCACAGCGTGTCGATTGCATGGTGCAGTTTCTTCCTGCTGGAGTTGCCTCAGTGAGCACATAAATAGCTGAGCTCGAAGCACCGAGTTACCATCATTACCTAAATTTACAATTTAAAAAGCTGCTTGAGTGTTTACCTCCTTTCCTAACCCACTAACACTAGTTACACTTCTGAGAATTAATTAAAGTAAGTCTGATGCAAAACCCCTGATGACTTCAAGATTTTGATATATGATAAAATACTCATTATGTCCCTTTTGTTCTCTTTATTATTGAAGATGTGTTAAAAAACAAATAACTTGATCGTGGAGACATTTGAATGGCAAGGTGTGAGAATACCTTGATTTATCTGCAGGCTTTCTGCTTTTGCAGTGTATATTCTCTCTTTCTTTCTCTTGTTTAATTATTTTTTTAAGCAAGAATGACTTACTTTCGTGGAGTTTTTTGAATTTTGATTTTCTGGAGGTTTGCTGAGTTCCATTTTAGCTCTGTTTATATTATTCTTCCCAACTTTTATTTCCTCACTGACACTTCCACTGGAGTCAGCAGATGGCTTTTCTCCCGCACCCCAGGAATCCCTTCAGGGACTTTAGCTAAAGCATCTTTAACATGGAACAATGAAATTTCCCTGATGATAAATTCTGTTTATAGGCAAGAAACAAAAGTATTGGATGTGTGAGCTGTGCATGGGTGTCCTATATCCTCAAAGGGAAAGCAATTTATCTGAACAGGCTTTTTTACAAATTCAGTGTATTTTGCAAGGGTGAGGCAAGAAGGGCTTCAGCAGCTCCAGAACAAATGAATCCAAGTCACCGGCTCCCAGTGGTGCTGAAGGGCGTCTCTGCAGGGCAGCTGAGCCCACGGAGGGAGCAGATCTCGGGGAGAGTGCGGGTGAGAAGGGGCTCCCTGGGAGAGCAGAGCTCGGGGCAGCTCAGAGCCCGGCTGGCTGTGCTTCCTTGGATCCTGCACTGGGGGGATGGTGAGGGATGCACCGGGCTGGATTTCTGGGACACGGGAGAGGCGAGGGGGCTCACACACCCTCCATCTCTGGCACGAATTGCCACGTGCAGCTGCTGATTTCACGCAAATCTGAACCGTCAGGACACTGCAGCAGCCAATTTACCAGCGTTTCCCCCAAATCCCAGCTGCCTCAGTGTCACCTCTTAGGCACAGCCTTGACATTGCCTGCTCCCTGAGCATCACTGCAGAGCAGTGGCTGGTAACAAAGCCGCGCTCTGCTCTCCTGCTCTGGCGAGGCAGAGGGCCCAGCTGCACCGGGGGAGGGTGGGAGGCCTCCCAGGGCTGCGGCTTAATGAGAACTGTAAAGCCCATCAGAGGAGCCGTGAAGGGGCACAGAGCCGTCTGCCCCTCTGTCTCCAGTGGCCTTGGTGTTTTGTCTTAGAAGGGAAAGGAAGAATATAGAGACAGATCAAATTAGCCTTGGGCTGGCAGTGCACTGTGGGGCCTCTTCCTTGGGTGACACGTGCGTCTGTTTAAACGCCTGGGCTTGTCTCATTTCTGTCATTAACTGGTTGACCAAGTTAATCTCTTCGGCCACGTATGTGAAGTGGAGATAAAGCTCCTTATCCCCCTCTGGAGTTCTGTGGGAAATGGCTGCAAGATAGTTTGAAGTGGTCACATGAAAGGTATCACTAGATTCAGCAGAGAAAAGGGAACAGTAGGTGTCCATACGAACTGATCTGCCAAAAAGTGTGCAGCCCCCTCTGAGTCCTGGAACAGCAGCTTGCTTCCCTATGGATTAGTGTTTGCTGTATCCGAGACAAACAAGCCAGGAAAGGAGGGGAGCTCTGAGGATTTAACGTTACGTGTAACTGTCAAATTGCTTGGTCCCTGGAAAAATTAGCTGAGTCAGGTTAGGGAGCAGAAACAGCTGTTGAAATAGTTATGCCAAAAATCCTCAGTGGGCTTTGCTGGCCTGGTTGAATGGGGCTTGGAGCAACCTGGGCTGATGGAAGGTGTCCCTGTTCATGGCAGGGCAGTTGAAATTGGATAATCTTTCAGGTCTCTCCCAACCCAAACCATTCTGGGATTCTGTGCTTTACTTGCCTCACAGTACAGCTCCAGATTTTGCGGCAATGTCAAGAGAGTAGAGGCCAGAGATGAAAATAGGCATAGAATCATTATATGTTATGCATATAATTAAAAATAATGCAGAATATTTTCAAAAGAAAGGATAAAGAAAAAAATGCAGAAAAGAGGGAGCAGAGCAGAGCAAATGAGTTGGGCTGTTTGTTTGCAGGCAGTGCTGGGTCCTGTGGAGGCCGGGGCATTACTGCTCTGCCTGGGAAGTGAAGGGGTGGCTCGCAGGGCACCCAGCTCCTCAGGTGTTACTCCAGGGCTCCACTCCAGGGTCACCACTCAGGTGAGGCATGGGCCTGGCTGAGCTCTGTCATGTGCAGGTTCAGCCTCCCAGATAACAGAGGGACTCAGTTGCTGGAGCCACAGACCGTGTGCATTTGCTTCTCCCCGGAGCCTAGGACTGCCCCTCGGTGCAGCTCTGGGGTGGGCGGTGGGAGGCACACAGGTATTTGGCTGCTTCCATGGTGTTTTGGCCAAATGTGCTTGCCTGGGCTCCGGGAGCCGGTTTGTTTCTCAAGCTGAACACTGGGATGTTTCCACCCCTCGCAGGGTGTTACCAGACGCGATGAATTAATGCTTGGGGAGCTCTGAGCTTGGCAGATGAAAGGCGCTGCAGAAGGGCTGGGGATTATTACTTGTGGTTCTAATTTATTTGCCATCAAAGGGATGAGAGGGGTGAGAAAATGCCATTTGTTCTGGGGTGGGGAGCATCAGTTTGAAGTCTTTTTTTTCTTCCTTTTTCTTTTCCCCTCCCCGTTGTGTGTTCCTCTGGGAATTGCGTGGAAGTCCCTGCTCTGTCTTTTCTTCTCTGGGCATCCGTGTGTGAAGCAGCCAGCACGGTGCTGATCACCAGGGACTTCAAGGGCCGCAGTGTGTGTGGGAAGTGCCTGCCTTGGTTTTCAGGAGCAGCTGATTTCTGGGCGCTGCAAATCACCACCGGCTTCAGTGCGAGTGCAGCAGCAAAAGAAGGGGAACATTTCACATGGAATTTTGTTGTAAAAGCAGCAGGCCGTGCCCTGAGCTCCTCTCCTTGGGTTCTGTGGCATTCAGTGCTTTGCCTTGTAGTGGCTTGGTTAGTGTGCTTTGGGAATTCCCACCCTTGAACAGTGGCAGATATTTCCTCCTGGTACTGTTTTTTGTAGCCAAGTAGCTGTGATTTCAGGGGCTGGGAGAACACTGGTGAGGGCTGGGAGGTGCTGGGGAACGCACAGTCCGTTCCCAGGGCTGTGGTCAGCTGGTCATGGCAGGAGTGCTGGTCCTTCCCCAGCGCTGGCCCAGGGGTCCCACCCTGGTCCCTGCCCCATCTGTGTGACAGCCCCTCGGCTGCACTGCTCCAACTCTGGGGTCTCTGTACGACCTGGAGGGGTCGTACTGGTGTTCGTGCTAAAACTGTCTCATGGGAGAGACCTGCAACACAGAATGAGGTTTTGCCCCAAGCAGCGAACGGAAATTCACCCCTTATCTTTCTTGTGTTGCTTGTTGATTTTTTTAAGGCAGGTCTATGCCAGTCCATAACTGTCCATGCTCTCAACTAATGTGATTAGAAGCTAAATAGAAGCAGGATAAATGGAGGGCTGTGATAGTTTGATAGTTTTCACAAAACCCCTCATTATTGCACATGGGGTTTTACAGCTTTTAAAGACTAGAAGGGACAGTGGGGCTCTCTCGGGCACCTGCGGGTGGGAATCCTCCCCGTGTAGCTCTGCTGCTGCTGGTTTTAGCAGAGACTGAAGCAAGCACGGCCCTGCCGTGACGTGATCTGAGCTGAGCGGTGTCTCCTCACATCGGCACAGAGCATGAGATGGCTTCTTGGGTTGGAGCTGCTCCTGGCACCAACTGAGCTTTCGGATTTCACTTCGAGTTTATCAATATGAATTTCAGGAAGAATTTCTTCATGGAAAGGGTTGTCAGACACTGGAATGGGCTACCCAGGGAGGTGGTGGAGTCCCCATCCCTGGAGGTGTTCAAGGAATAGCTGGAAGTGGCACTCAGTGCTCTGGGCTGGGTGATGAGGTGGAGATGGGTCGCAGGTTGGACTTAAAGATCTTGGAGGTAATTTCCAACATCAGTGATTCTGTGAATATCTGATGTTCTGATACAGATTCACTTTCTGTGCCTTTCTCCATTGGTTCAGTAGTGCCTGTGGATGCTGCAGAGCTGGAGAAGTGACCTTCAACTACCAGCTCCCAACAGGGAGCTCTGCAGAAAAGTTGGGCTCATTTGGATTATTGAGATTGCACCAGCAATCCGTCTCATCTTTCCTGTAGCTTTTGTGCTGTGGTGGTCCTCTGGGCAACACTCATGGTGGGACTACACTGTGTGGCAACAAAGTGTCTTAAATTCTGTAATAGAAATTGTCCCATGGCAGTTTTCATGTGATAGGAGAGATTTGCTGGCAGTGGTTAGTTTGGTGGTGCAGCCGTGGGAGGTATTTGAGGCATTCCTCCCAGGATTCCTCTGCTTCTCCCATAATTATCTAACTTCATATCTTCTGTCAGGAACTCCAGCTCTCTCTTACATCCCAGAAATACCTGTGCTTCAGTGCTGGACCGTGGCCCTTCTGTTCTGCTCTCTTTCCAGCCCCAGGGCCGTGGCTCAGGCGTTGCTGTTCCTGCGTCCAGCATCCTCTGTCCCACCTTTCCCCACAGAACAACATCTGTTGACCTCCACATTTTGAGTGGTGCTTCAGTGCTGTCCTTGCTCTTCTCCCAGGGTCTCCTGCTTGCTGCTCATGGGCGCAGAGCCGTGTGAAGCCCTGTGCTGGGTCAGGTTCCTGGAGGGGACTGGAGCTGGGCTGCTGGGAGCTGCTTCTTGCTCAGCCCTGGAGCTTTCTGAGGAGCAAATCAAGCTGTGCTGGTATGAGCAGCAGTGCTGGTATGACACTTGACGTGCCAAACTCAATTATAGTGAGGACAGGGTTTAAAAGCAGTCTTTTGTCTAAAGTACAGTATTTTGGCAGCAATTAACTCCGAGTTTTATCATTTTCCCCAAGACAGACATGAGAGTGATCGGTTAAGCATGAAGAGCTGCTCCATGGTGAGAGGCAGGCAGCTGCCCAGGGACAGAGCACACACTGCAGGGCATGATGTCCACTGCCACCTTGCTTCAATGTCCATCTGTGTTTGAGAACTTTAAAATGGTTTGGGAGTGTTTGTGTGAGCAGACCCTCCTTTGTGTTTCTCAGTGCTGTGATCTGGGATTCCACGCCAGCCTTGCTCGGACCTTCAGGACATACCTGTCTGCTGAGTACAACCTGGAAACGTCCCGCCATGAGGGCCTGGACATCATCGAGAACGCTGTGGACAACCTGGACGCACGGAGCGACAAGCACACCATCATGGACATGTGCAACCAGGTCTTCTGCCCGCCGCTGAAGTTCGAGTTCCAGCCGCACATGGGGGATGAGGTAACGTGCTCACCTGTGGGGCTGCAGAGGGGCCTGGCCTGGCCCAGCCCTCCTCTAGACCATCACTGTGAAATTGTTCCTGACTCCTTATCCCTCTCTGCTGCCTTCACACACTGCTGTTCATGTTTCCTTTCCTAATGAGACTCTTGGCTCCTCCTGTCAGGCTGCGTCCTGCTCCGTGTCTCTCCCCCTGGTTTGGCTCTCTCTGCCCCACAGATCTGCATGGGGGAGCTGTGATTAACCTGCTGTAATTGGGAGAGTGCTGAGTGCAAAACCCTCGGTGCTGGCCCGGGTCCAGGGCACTGCTGATGGGACACACGGCAACGCAACCTCTCTGGAGGCTGCCAGGAGCTTGTGGGGCTGGAGGGAATTGTGTGGGTATGGAAATGTGTGTCTGGTCCATGCATGAGCCATGGAATGTCTTCTGTCTCAGGTGTGCCAGGTGAGCGCCCAGCAGCCTGTGCAGACTGAGCTGCTGATGCGGTACCACCAGCTGCAATCTCGACTGGCCACCCTCAAGATAGAGAATGAAGAGGTAAGAGCTCGGGTCTGTGGGCAGCGCTGCTGAGCCTTTCTTCCATTGGAGGTTTCCTGGTGTGCTCGGGTGTGGAGCCCCTCCTGTGACAGAGTTGGAAGTGCCCACAGACCACAGCCAGTGCCAGCCCGGGGCTCAGGAGCTGCCCGTTGGCTGGTTGTTTTGGCTCAAGATGTGTCCTTTCCCCAGTCTACCTCAAACCCACACTGTCCTGTTTCTGATAGGTACGGAAAACGCTGGATGCCACAATGCAGACCTTGCAGGACATGCTGACAGTGGAAGATTTTGATGTTTCTGATGCCTTCCAGCACAGCCGCTCCACTGAGTCGGTCAAATCAGCTGCATCAGAGACCTACATGAGCAAAATCAACATTGCCAAGAGGAGAGCCAACCAGCAGGAGACTGAAATGTTCTATTTCACTGTGAGTCCCAGCTCAGGCCATACAGGACACGAAGCATTAATTGCTAGGGCTGAGGCCCAGTTAAGTGCTCATTAATGAAGAGCAAGAACCAATTCAGTCTCTTTAAGTACTTGTCTTCTGTCAGATTTGGGTCTGGAATGCATTTCAGTGGCAGGGCACCACATAGGGACTGACAATCCAGTGCCTGCCTTATTTTTCTCTTTGAAGGAACAACTAGAGCAGCCAGATGAGATTGAAAACTTACTGAGTGGAGCGGGAGAGGTTCAGAGCAGGGTGCAGACTCCAGATGGCCTCACCATGGGCTGCCATCCAGGGGCTCTTCAGGAAGGCCTTCAGGACTATGAACTATCAGCCAAGCCTTCCCTCTCTAGCCTACACAGCTTAAATTTGCTCTTGGCCCACGGATGAGCTGAAGCCACTCACATGCCAAGGAAAGCACAAAAGCCAGGCTGTGGTGTGTGTGCCTGCCCTGCAGCTCTCATGCTGCACTCCCAGGCAGAGCTCAGGTCTCTGTTCTGGTACCTGAAATACAAGGAACAGCCATGAGTTCACCAGAAGTCTCCCTCATTTCAGTGTGGGTCATAGCCTACAGTTAACAGCATCTTGTGATGTATTACATATGCATAGAAAAACTACTTTCTCTTAATAATATTATTGTAAATTGGGGGGAAAATTGCAGTTTTCATTTGGAGTTGTGCTTGGGATTATTTTAATGGTTTTTGCAGAGATTTGATCTTTCCCATTCTCTGTCTCCTGTTTTCCATCTCTGTCTCCCTCTCTTCTCTTCCCTGTATAATGCCTTGCTCTGGAGTGTTCCTGGGTGTCCAACAGCCTCACTGTGCTGCACAGTGTCATCTGCTGCATGGAGCACCTGGCAGTCCCTGCCCTGGGAGGGCTCAGGCACTGGGCAGTTCTTGCTTGGCATTGTTGGTTTGCACAGAGGCAAAGCCCTGGCAGTGCAGGCAAAGCTTCTTTGATTTCCCAGGCCGTTCCCAGAAGCCTGACAAAAGAAAGCCAGCTTTGAACTCTTTGTCCCTCCCTGCGTTCCCAGGCAGGAGGGGCAGCACCAAGGAGACCAGGCTAATAAGATCATCAGGCCAGTGGCTGGAGCAGAGAGAAGTGATTAGAGCCTGCTGAGCCCTGTGGCGCAGCCTGCCCAGCTCCTGAGCCCGCTCCAGCAGCCCCCAGGCAACACTGAACGTCCATTAGGGGCTGCGTTGCTTAACCCATCGTGTTTGTTTTTTAATTCCAGAAATTTAAGGAGTATCTGAATGGCAGTAACCTCATCACGAAGCTCCAGGCTAAACACGACCTGCTGAAGCAAACTCTGGGAGAAGGTGAGTTGGGGTCAGGTCCAGGGAGGATCCTCCAGTCACCTGAGAGGGTTCAAACCATGTGTCATCTGTCAGCCTCACCCGTGTGTGTTCTCCTGAGTGGCTGATGGTTCTGTGCCTGGCTGCTGCTGCTGCTACTCAGGTTAACCAGTGACATGCAAAATTGTGATTTCCTTGGAATATTACTCCTCCCACTTTCCTTTGGGAGTGCACATAGAGAAATCTCTTTGAATCTGATACTGTGTGCTGAAGTGCTGGGTTACTTCTCCAGCAGCAGAGATTCCCACTCAGTCCCACCCTCTGCCTCTTTCCTTCCTGTCCCTCTTCTCCCATGCTTACTGCAGCCCTGACATGGTGTTTTCTTACCCTCGATGCTGTGTGTCTGTGTCACAGATCTGCAGCACCCTTGCTGATTTAAGACTCCTTGACCCCCGGCCATAGATATTTTGACTTGTCCTAAAGAAGAACTGCAAGGACATCCTTGTTTTTAAACCATTTTTCCCATAGGAGACTTCTATTCTCCCAGATAATTTCACAGATCTGTTTTAGAGCACGAGCACACAAAGCGGGGGCAGTGAGTGGTTCTGGGTGGGCCCCACCGTTGCTGGGATAGTGATGTCACCATGCCCCTGAGAGAAGATTTTAGCTCTTTAAAGCATCTAAACCAACTGAATTATTTCTGTTGTAAAGAAGTTGGAGATGAGTTGGTGTCCTGATTCGACAGGAGAGAATATATTTAAATGAAAGCACACAAATGGTCCATGGCCTTGTTTTAACAATACAAAAATTGGAATCCTCATCTTAGAGTAAAAACAATAAATAATAGCTTTTTGTTGGCTGCTTTGCCAAACATGTTTTTTTTGCCAGATTTATTTAACCTTAAAATCCACTTTCTAGTTAGATCCTGTGGTGTGTTCCACCCAGTGAAGGCAGAGCCCAGTCAGGCACAGACTGTGAGCACAGGGAAGGCTCAAGGGCCTGTAGGCAGGGCTGGCATACAGCGCTCGGGCTCCTGTGGACTGGGGCAAGAAGTCAGGAATCTGCTGAAGATTCACTTATTGCTGTGCTGGTTTCTCCCCCCAAAGCCACACTGCTGCTGTGCTCAGGATGGAGACGCAGGGTCAGGCATTTCATTCTCCAGAGCTGTGCAGAAGCAGCTGTGGAAGATCCCCACATGAAGCTTTCCAAGCTTTTCCCAGGCCATGGGATCATCCTGCTCTGTAGGCTTTCAGCAAGTATTTACTCCAGAAATACCAAATGCTGTGTTTCAGTGTGAGCTGATTCTCATTAGGAAGGAGTCTGAATTTGCAAATCACACGTGTGGAATTCTTTGCTGTTTCAGTGAGGAATTGGCTCCCAGCTTGTTTTCTGCAGGTGCCAAGGGAGAGCAGGATGGAGGCATGTGCAGCCAAATGCTTCCTTTTATGTGTTCTAGCAAAGGAAGAATAACTCAGCTTTCCTAGCCCTGGGAGACAGGCATAAAGAGCATGTGAAATTAGTTTAGTTTTATTCAGTGGATTGACAAATACTGTAAAAAATGAAGAGATCTAATCAGCAGGGATCTGCTGGCATTTATACGAGATCCAAGCACTAAAAATACACAAAGGGAATGGGAATATTGGCAGTCACAATAGAGTTTGCCTCATGGTGATTAGATGGGCTATTACCTCCCAGGAATAGCTGGGGACCCAAATACTCTGCTGCATTCGGGTGCTGTTCATGGCCCTGTGTGAGGCAGTTGGGTGATCTCTGTGGCCTCCTTGGGCTCCAGCCCCTGTTGGGCTGCCCTGTCCTAGCTGGTGCCCAGGAGCCTGTGCTGTGGGCCTGCTGTGCCACTGGGTATACACAGGGTGGGTCTCACATGGCAAAGGAACCGGTGGTGTCAGTGGGAGCTGCAGATCCTTTCCCTCTCCTGTGGCTGAGTCTTGGATTTCTAATCTGTCGTTTAATGCTGGGGGCAGCAGGTGGGCATCTCTCCTCCCCAAATTCAGCTTCTCTCTGCCAGAAGCCATTACCTCGGGGCGTAGGAACCAGCAGTGAGGGTGTGAGCACCTGCGCAGCTGTGCTCTGCAGTCCTGTGGTGGAGGCTGATGTGGAGCGATGATGGGAACTTGTGTTTCTTACAGGTGAAAGAGCTGAGTGCGGAACAACCAGGTGAGCACTTTCTTCCCCTTACTTGCTCCTGGGGAGGGCTGGTGCTGGCAGGAGGGGGCTGTGGGAAGGGGAATTTGCTTTGCTACTGGTGCAGCTTGGTGGGGTTCAGTTACCCACCTCCAGCCCCCCTGTGCTGATGGGCTGGCAGTCCCCGTGCCCCACATCCTGCTTCCCAGCTTCATGGCCTGGAATGCCTGGATCAGGGGGGTGACTGCAGGCCCTTGGTTCTGCTGCGGTGTGGTTTCTGGCTGGCTGGCTCTGGTGTGCCTGGATGTGCTTTGTCAGTGCAGTGCAGTGCCCTGGAGCGTAGCTGAGATGGGGTTGTGTTTGGCCAGGGTGACGCAAAGGTGTCCAACCACTCCCTGCTGTCCCTCTTCCTCTGAGGACTTTAATATGTCCCTGAAATGCTCTACCAGCTCTGATTGCTTTGCCTATGAGTGCAGAGCGTGCCTGTATCACAGACTTCATCCCTCTGCTGCAGGGGGTAGGGCTGGGGTAAATGTGACAGAGAGGAGGCTTTGGTCCATGTCCAGTCCATGAAGCATCTCCACAGAACTCCAGTGGCTTGCTAGGAGTGTGCTGGTGTTCTGACAGTGAGACACAGGCCAGCAAAGCCTCCAAACTGCTCCCTAGAACATGCACAGCCTCTCTGTGTGTGAGCTTGTTCCAGCCTTGTTTGTATTCAATAAAATTTATAATACCAGCAAAAAAAGCTCCATTCCCTGTTAGAAGTGGTGAAGCAGATGGTGCAGCTTGGGCTGCCTTGCCAGGCAGGAAGGAGGCTCCTTGTGCTGCCGGCGCCAGGCCAAGTGGCGTCAGGGCTGGGCACCCAGTGGGGCACTGAGGTGCTGTCAGGACAGAGAGGGACCTGCAGAGAGCAGGGGCTGTGCAGTGTGTGGCTGCCCCGGTGCACTCCGAGGAGCTGTCCGTGTCCCTGCTCCCTGCCGGATCAGGTGTCAGAGCAGCCACCACTTGCTGCCATTGCTGCCTCTGGGCACAGGGGAGCTGCCCCGACAGCCCCGGGTGTGTGTGCAGGCCCCTGGCTGGGGGCTGCGGGCACAGCCCCTGCAGTGTGCGGGGCAGGGCTGCTCCAGCAGGCAGCAGTCACCTCTGCTCCTCAGCTACCCCTCGAAGGAGTGGTTGGAAGCTGTAGGAGTGTAGAGTCAAGGTTGCTTAATTAGAGGCATCTGATTAAGGAACCAGCAGGTGATGTCAGTGGGAGCTGCAGACCCTTTCCCTCTCCTGTGGCTGAGTCCTGCTGTCCCCTTTGCACCGAGCTCTGTGTAAAGTGTCCATGTCTATTCCATGAGACTTCCTGCATGAAGGCTCCCAGCACCCAGTTTTGTGTGTGTTTGTAGCCATGTTCTCTCCCCTACAGACAGTAGGGCCTGGGGCAGAGGGCAGGGCAGAAATCTGTTTGGGATTTTGTGGTGTTTGTCTCCTTTTTCTAGATCTAGACACTGAATGTCCTTCATTATCCAAAGGAATTGGACTGGGAATAGCATTAATGGAAGCAGCCCTCCAGTGTCCTCAGTACTGCACTGAAACCTGTCACAAGCTTCTCTGGCTTCTTGGTCACTAGCAGTGGCAGGGTCATTCCCATCCCTGGGATTCCAAACAGAAGTTAGACACGGGAAGGTGGAGGTGCTCCCATTGTCCTCATTCTGGCCTCTTTTCTGTGAGCAGAATGAAATCTGTTTAGGAACAAACAGGAATACCCCAGCATTTTCTAGGGTAGCTGAGGTTTACTTTGGATATATCTCCTCAGCTGCTCTTGGTGCCTTTTCAGGCTGAGGGAGTGCTGAGCTGTGGTGGTGGGAGGCAGGTGTTAAATCCAGCTGACCACCAATGCCTTTGGTTTCCTGCTGGAGTGGTGTCCATGTGGGACACACCAGTGTGAGTGGCTGCAGGGCGTGTGGAGCTACATGTTGAATCCTCACAGAAGGATTTTTCTGTTTGATTTCTTATTCTCAGTTTTAACCTGTGAGATCTCACCCTGTCGTTGCATTTATGTTGGTGTTTTGTTGATTTATTTTGTTCCGTTTTCTCCCAGGCCCCCATGTCTTCCCCCTAAGCCACAGAAAATGAGGAGACCTAGGCCTCTCTCAGTCTATAATCATAAACTCTTTAACGGCAATATGGAAACATTCATTAAGGTACTTGCTGGCTTGCAGTAGGAGTGTCTGTGAACGCTGAGAATGGAATGGTGGCTTTCCTGTCCTGGCTACTTGCCATCCTCAGGGGGTCCCTCCGGCCCATCTGCACCCACCTGGTGCAGCCAGCACAGCTCTGCCTCGGTGATGATTTCTCTCCATAGCTTCCCTCGTGCATTCCTGGTGTTCCCTGTCCCATCAGCTCTGTGCCCTGGACCAGGGCAGCAGTGAGGGCCCATGGCTGGTGGCCATGTGCAGTATGAGGCAGTCCTGGCTGAGTGTACTCATTGTCCTGCTACTTCTACCCATCCTGAGAAGAAAGATTACACAAGCTCAGCCCAGCCCTCAAAGGATCAACAGACACCCCCCCCTTCCCCTTTTCTACATGGTTTTGGTGGTCCTCCGTCCTTGTGGCTGAGAAGGAAGATAAAATGGCTCATAAGCCCCTAGAAAGTGTCTCCCACTTTCAAGGATTGTTAGCCTGGGGTAGAAATCCTGTTGTATGGGTGGCCATGTTGGAGGGCAGACAGGAGATCCTCAGCCTTACACAAAAATACATCAATAACAACCAGCCCAGCTGGCTCATCCTCTGCCAGCTGCTGACAGGTGGTGTCCTGTGCAGCCCGGGGCTTACTGGGGTCTGAAGGGCCCTTCCTACAGCCCAGAGTAGGAGTTAGCCTTTGGGGAGGACAGGTGACCTCGTCCCTGCAGAGTCACCATCCTGTCCAGGAGGCCATGACCTCGGAATGCTGCAGGGGAGGGGACCCGGTGGCCTGCACGCTGACCGGCCCATGCCAGCTCCCAGCCAGGGCCAGCGCCTGGGCTCAGCATCCAGCCTCGGAGCAGTCGTTCCTAGACAGCTGCCGAGGGGTCTCCTCCAAACCAGCACTGGTAACGTACAGCATGGGGCCGTCATCCGTGGGACATAGCATTTCCTTTAGTGATGGTGAGGTGAACTTGGATGAACTCAGTTAATCCCAGTGCATCCCAAGGTAAGGGACATTTGGCACTGTTCATCCTAAGGAAATCACCCAGAAGGGAGATTTGAAGAGCAAAATGAAGAGCTGTGGATGTGGGATTTGTCCCAAAGGATGCCTCCAACTATCCCACTGCCAGCCCTCCAAACCCCGCTGTTAGCTGTGGAGTGGCTGTGGGAAGGATTTCCAAAGGCAGTGATGCTCTTCCAGTTGCAGTTCCAGTGTTTAATCCTGCTCTGGAGAAAGCTTCAGTGAAAACACTGTAGGAAGCAGTAATGACGAACTGTTGGATTAGGTGACTAATAGGAATTGTCTGGCTGACGTTTATTCCCTCAGGCTCAGCCCTAAGCCTGAGGGCAGTGTCTGTACACAGCGCCAGTACTGAGAGTACCAGCCCCGCTGGCAAAGCCTGTAATCCCATTAGGATTTGTGATTACTCCTGATTTAAACTGGTTTTTAAAAAAGTAATGCTCATTAAATCCCAGCCTGTTCAGCACTGAGAAGGAGGAATTACCTGCTCTAGAAATCCATCTGAGCAGGAGTGTCCCGTGCTAGCAGAGTCCCCTCAGGGGATGGCTGACTGCCCCTAGGATGTACGGCCTCACAGGCAGCTGGGCCATTGGTGGCTGCCCAGTAGTCTCCTATTCACCCAGTGCCCCCATGGCTGCCCAGTGCCACCTCAGAGCCTTGCCCGTGCCCCGGGCAAGGTCTGGCCTTGTCCTCGGGCTCCTGGGAATGCCACAGGTTCAGAGAGGGAGGAAATCCGAGAGGAAGTCCCTGCAGGTCACTGAGGCTGGGGTGCAGCGTGCTGAAGGGGTTTGGGAGGGAGGGTGGACATCCCAAAGGCCTGTGTTGGCCCTTGCCAAGCTGCCATTGCATTTGAGCGTTCACGGCCTCTGAAGGAGATGCTTACCTCTAACTGAACTTATCCCTGCTTAATCTGTTCTCTTTTTTCCACTCTGCTGCTTTTTTGTGTGCTCAGAGGAAGGAGGAATGCACGAACGAGGAATCAGGTACTTACTGGAGGCCCATCTGCGAGACGGAGGGAATTGCCCAGAGATGCCACTGTGCTCTGCTGGAAAAACAACCAGAATCCCAAAGAGAAATGTGTCCACTTGGGCTGTTAGACACGGCCCATGGTCCCCTTGAGCTTCTGCCACAAGGGGCCTGGGGAGAAGCCAGAACTCATCACTGGTTCTGACTCAGGCACTTCATTCCATACACAGTGGTGTTTGCTGGGTTTTTTAGCACCTGCTGACGATGGCTGTTTCCTTTGGTGGAAATATTGTTGTAAGCTGTGTTACTGGAAGCTTATTCCACTAGCCAGGTATAGCACAAGTTTTATTTCAGCTCAGCATTCCACCTTTGGGCTGGAATAGCTGTGATCCCTTGTGGCAGTCCCCTGTCTGAGCCAGACAGGGAGCAGCAATGTTTCACACACCTTAGTGACAGCTTTCTTGTGTGTTTTTGGCTGCACACGGTATCCTCAGCGCTCTTTGATGGCTCCGTGTTTGTAACACCTCCTTTCCCTGCCTGTCCTCTTACTAAACTCCACAGCACTAATTTTCAGATCTCTGGTTTTGCAATCTTTAATGCATTTTCCATTCTTTGTTAGCAATAAACCAGTAATTTTTTCTCCTTTTCCTTTCCTTTCCTGAAGGATTCGGGACAGGCCATTCCACTTGTCGTAGAAAGCTGCATCCGCTACATCAATCTGTATGGTGAGTAGACTCAGTACATCCACAGAAACCTTCTGCCAAGGAATAAACTACTTGAGTGAGCAGTGAGATCCAGCAGATCGCAGGGGTGCGTGCAGTCCATTCTCCATGGGCTCAGGTTAGAATTCCGATGGTGTTGGCTGTGATGCAGCACTGGATGACTGGCAAATAGTGAGGTTTTATTGTCATGTGCCCAGGTTAAATTGTTCACTCAGGCCATGAGCTCTTTCAGCACCCTGATCTGAGGCCTTGGTTGGAGAATATGAGCAGAAGTGAGATGCAGCAGGCTGTCCCTGCTTGGTCCAAGCCTGTCTGGTGCATCGACTCCTAGGTTCTGCTGTTTTTACCTGCAGGTATTGCCCAGCAGTTTCAGGAATCTCTCCTAAAGCGTTGTTCTCTTCCAGGCCTCCAGCAACAGGGCATCTTCAGAGTCCCTGGCTCCCAGGTGGAAGTCAACGACATCAAGAACTCGTTTGAGAGAGGTGTGTAGCTGAGGTGTGCAGGTACAACAGGATGCCCTGTCTGAGCAGGGATCCTTGGTGGGAGTTGGTGTGTGCTGGCTGCGTTAGCCATGGTGTAAAGCCTGTGTAAATCCCTTTCTGCTACGAGACACGAAGAGGTTTTATCCCTTCTGGGTTTCTCAGTGTTGTGTCTCTGGCAATAGCAAAGAGTCACCCAGGGAAGGAGTATGAGAAATAGGGGTATGTGCAGATGTCTTTTCCGCAGTCATTAAAAACACAAGAGTCATACAAGAGTTTGCTGGGGATCCTTGTTCATCCTTCCTGCAGCAGTTTGCCAAGGGCTGCGCAGCATTCCTACCTGTACCTGGTGGCAGTGCTGGCTGTGGAGGGGCCAGTGAATCTGTTGAGAAAATCACACTCAGGGTGCCAGGCTGGTGAGAAAGGGAAAGCAGTCCTGCTGTCCTGAGTGGAAGGGAGCTGTGACAGGGACAGTCCTGCTGGGAATAGTGACCCTTAATCCTTGAGCAGCATTTGAAGGATCAGGGTGAAGGTGAATGGGCCAATGGATAAGGCAGTCTTGGTTGGGATTGTCAAAGGCTGGAGGA
Organism: Dicrurus megarhynchus; assembly: GCA_013399195.1. Classification (NCBI taxonomy): domain Eukaryota; kingdom Metazoa; phylum Chordata; class Aves; order Passeriformes; family Dicruridae; genus Dicrurus; species Dicrurus megarhynchus. The sequence continues at coordinate 334,360 of VXAD01011237.1, read as the reverse complement.
TTTGCATATCCAATTTAAGATGAATTAGTATCCAGATCTCTGGGGCTCTGAAAGCCTTTCACAGATGTAAGTCAGTACAAAGCTGTCCAGAACTGCTGGGTCTCTTCCAGGGGTGTAGTTGTAACCTCCAGCCAAGCCTGTCCTCCCAGGCTCTCACTTGCTGTTGTTCAGACCTCCTCAGCTTTCCGGGCTGGTGCTGTAAATGTAAATTTGCTGGGCTGGAAACTGTGAAGGAGAGACAACCAATACCATCCTTGTCCTCAGGAAAGGTTTGAAATTCCCCAGTAAAACTGGTTTTCAGGAAAAATCAGCATTGTCATTGCACATGAGGAGGGTTTCTACAGCCTGGGAAATTTGGGTGTTCCACTAAAGGAGGAAAACCACTTGTTGTGTTAATTAGATGCTGGACATAAAACCTTTTCTCTGGGCAGGTGAAGACCCCCTCGCTGATGATCAGAATGAACGAGACATTAACTCAGTGGCTGGAGTCTTGAAGCTGTATTTCCGAGGACTGGAAAACCCCCTCTTTCCTAAGGAAAGGTTTCAAGATTTGATATCTACTATAAGTAAGTACACGTGACAGCTCTTCGTGGAGAACTGGGTGGGACGAGAGAAGCACTAACACATAAACACAGGCTGCGCACTTGGTGTCCCAGCCTAAGCAGGCTGAAGGACTTTTCCTTTTGCTCTTGGAGGGCTGGGGCTTTATGTGGAAGCTCCTCAAAGGCACATGGGCAATAGACAGGTCAAAAGGCACTTTGCAGAGGCCATATGGGTCTGTCCTCGTGTGTGCAGTGGCGATGGTTACCCTGTTAATTCCTGAGTTATGCCCAGTTGGAACATTTTGCTCAGTGAGAAAGGCAAGTGCTTTGAGAGTTTGTTCCTCTAGGTGTCAGAACAGGTATCTATTGTCATAGGGCTTTATCCAGTTTGTATTTAGTTGTTTTTTTTTAACAAACATCCTCTTATGTAAAACCAAACTGAAGAAGTAGAGAACCCAGCAGGCAATAATGGGATAAATCAAATGGAAGAATTCCCCACATGAAATACTGTAAAGCTATCCATCTTGGTACTGAGGTGGGATTTCGCTCAGAATTTTAATTAAATGGCAGCCCAGCTACGTGTTGTCAGTGAATTTTATTGTGATTAGCAAATGGCATAGTTTGAGCCAAAACAACACTGCCGTGTGATCCGCCTGCTCCAGAAAAGCTCTGGTGCTTGTCCTCTGCTTCCTGTGAAACAGCAGCCACAGGATTAACTCTCTACAGAACACATGGGTAGCTTAGGGCAGGACAGCCCTGAGTCACCCTCCTTCCCATGGGAGAGAGCAGGTGTCTGATGGCAGCTCTGGGCTCTGTGCACCCCTGTGGAGTGGAGAGCAGCAAATCTGAAAGTACTGACTCAGCATTGGTTCAGCTAACCTATTTCCTAGGAATTTCTAATGCCTGTTCAGAGCAGTAGGAGACAGGAGTGGAAGGGCTCAGAAGGATCCAATGCATAACCCAGAAGAGCAACATGAAGAAAAACCTCATTTAAAAATCTGCCCTAGAAAACCAAGCAGTGCTCTGTTTTCAGTGCCACATTGACTCAGGCTTTTGAGGAACAGAGGAGTTGTTGAGGAATGAAATAAATAATGCATAAACATTTATTTTAAAAATAAACCCATGGAAATGTCTTTATTTGCTCTTTATGCTGAATCTGAACATACAAATTCCCCTCTGGAGGAGCAGTGTGCCCCATTCTCTTCCTGCACCTTAGTGCCAAACTCATGGATGACCTCTGGAGACAGGCTGTTGTTTTCCTCTCTTACCGGGCCACTAGATCTGGAACAAGTCCCTCTGGTGCTGAGCTGTCTGGTCCTGAGAAGGTTTTTAAGGATGTGCTTTCTATCCATGTGTTCCAGAAATTGAGAACCCTGCAGAGAGAGTGCACCAGATCCAGCAGATCATTGTCACTCTGCCTCGGGCTGTCATCGTGGTCATGAGATACCTCTTTGCTTTCCTTAACCAGTGAGTCTGTTTTCCTGCTTCACCAAGCTTCTCCTTGCCGTCCCTTTTGCCGGGGCTTCCCTGTCTTTGCTGCACGAGTCCTTTCTGGTGTTGCCATGGGGAGTTGTGCTTCGCTTCTTCCCCAGCCTTGCTGGGCCATGGCTGTGTGCCCGGGGAAGGGGGCAGCTCGGTGATGATGCGTCCCGGGGCGGTGGGGGTTGGTGGTGGGAGGTTTTCCAAGTGAGCAGGAACGCGGCACGGCAGCTCCCTCACACATGTGCTTGCAGCTTGTCACAGTACAGCGATGAGAACATGATGGATCCCTACAACCTGGCCATCTGCTTCGGGCCCACACTGATGCACATTCCTGATGGGCAGGATCCGGTGTCCTGCCAGGCCCATGTCAATGAGGTCATCAAAACCATCATCATTCACCACGAGGGCATCTTCCCCAGCCACCGAGAGTTGGAAGGGCCTGTCTATGAGAAGTGCATGACCGGAGGGGAGGAGTACTGGTGAGCTCTCTGCAGGGTTCCTGGGTACAAACACCTGCATCAGGCCAAGAGGCTCTTGCGCACTGAACCATTTCAGTTAGTGTTACCAGTCAAAACAGGCAGTTTCACCAGGTATTTCATTTTCTTGTGCTGACTCAGTATTAGAAACCTGAGTAAAAAACGTCAGAAGAAACTTTTTCCAGTGCAAATACTAATATTAATGAAGATTTTTTGAGCCACAGATCCACAGAAGCATGTTCAGTGAAACAGAATTTTAGGTCAATTCTATCTGAATTCCTGCTGGGCTGGAAATTTTGAGTAAAGTCGCATAGCTCCATCATAACTTGCTGGTTGGATGAAATCCCTCAGCCTGAGGTTAACCCAAACCTTCCAGTTCCCTTTGTTGCTGGAATTCTAACCCAGCATTCAGGTCTGGGTTTAACAAACCAGGATCAATAACAGACTTGAACTGATTTTCTACAAATTTCATACATTTCTGAGACCTCACCATGCCTGATACTAGTCACCTGCCACCATCCTTCCTGGTGCAGCAGAGGATAAAATGCTAAAGCTCACTGTGAATTAGGGAATGGGACATTTAACTTGGTGTCACTTTGTGTTAGTTTTGCCAAACTCTACTAAAGACACAAGAGCCAACAGAATGTGACATTCTGGGCCTGGCGATCGTGGTGTGGGTGTTTGCTATTCTCAGAGCAAGTTCAGAGATACGCTGTGATTTGAAATCATAGAACCAGAGAATCACAGAATCAGTTAGGTTGGAAAAGACCTCCAAGATGGAGTCTAACCTTTGACCAAACCACCACCTTGTTGCCTAGACACGTCCAATCGTTTCTTGTACGCCTCCAGGGATGGGGACTCCACCACCTCCCTGGGCAGCATCTCCCTCAACACATTCAGTGTGCTGAGTGCATTGGGAACAGTGTCATTTGTTGTGTGACAGCCTGATGTGTTCCTTTGCAGTGACAGCCCGCACAGCGAGCCGGGCACCATTGATGAAGTGGACCATGACAACGGGACAGAGCCGCACACCAGTGATGATGGTGAGCAGGGGCTGGGTCTGTGTCAGCAGAGCAGAGCCGTGCCTGCAGGAGAGCAGCGAGCACTGCGGGAGAGAGGCTGGACAGGCTGGCTGCTGGCAGGGCTGGGCTGGAGCAGGAGGCAGCGCTGTGCTTCCTGTCCCAGCAACACCAGCCCTGAGGGGGAGTTTGGGAAATGCCGCTGGCACCGCTGTGGGGCAGGGAACCATGGCAGGGCTTGCTGTGTTGGAAGGGCCCTGGGGAGCTGAGCACCTTCTGCTTCTGACAGCTGCTGCTGCCTCGGCTGCGTCCTGCCTTGGCAGAACACATCTGCCCTGCGAGGCCTGCGGGGAGGAAGAAGGGCTCACCTGGCAAGCGGGGCCACGGGAGGAGGAATTGCACAGGGAAGGGCATGCGAAGCCAGGCGGCTCCGGGCACAGGGGAGGGCACAGGGAAGGGCTGGGTGGCTCCAGGCCTGCTCTCAGCTCCGGGCAGGAGCCGACAGGCCTGGCAGAGGGAGGCAAGGGAGCTGCTGTGCAGCCAATTTCACACTTGGGTGGCCACGTTAATGGCTCTGATTGGGGTTTCCGAGTGATTAACTGTGGTGCCAAGTGTACAGCAGAGGAATGGCTTTGTGAATTTACATATTCCCTCTCCCCCTTGCCCTGCACATACTCCCTGCTGGTAGCCCAGCATTGTGTCAGGGCTGTGGGAGCCCTTCTGGCTCTGTCTCCTCCAGAACATTACCTGTTGATCCCTCTGTGGTGTTCCCAGACACTCTGCCCTCATGTAGGGGTTGCTTAAGGTGGGGAAGATGAATCTGCTGAAGCGGCCTGGCCTGTCCCAGGTGGGGCTGGAATGGGGCAGGGGTCTGATGCAGCATCTCCTGTGTCCTTTGGTGTCCTCCTCCTCCATGTGGGTTTGGTCCCTAAGCAGTGTTGGTTCACACACTGATGGTTGCTGAGCCCACAGTCAGTGATGGTGTTTAATGATAATGTGCAGATCTGGAGGAACTGGGCAAGCTTGCCCTGTTTTGCTTTGTCCTTTTCTGTCTGCCAGTGTCCAGGTGGGGATTGATTGATTGATTATCCACTGTCTCAGATAATCAAGGCACGTTAGTGCTCCGACAGTGGCAGGGGCAGCTGGGGAGTGGCAGCAGTCTGCCACCCAAGCAAGGCAGAGTGTGGGTCGCTCTGGTTAGTGAGGAGAGAGACACTGTTGCTGCTTTGCAGTTGTTGCAATGGTTTCTTTAGGATTCAGTGTTCCCCAGCTGGAAACAGATCTTCATTTTCACAGGCTCCTCAGTGCTGGGTGCCCCAGCAGCTCCTGCTGTGATGCCCTTGGCCAGAGGCTTAGAGGACCCTGTGTGCTCATGACCTTCCAGAGTGAAGTTCTGCCTCAACCCTCCTGTAATTCAGGCCCTGAGCTCCCAGTTTGTGAGACACAGGTGTTTGGTAGAGCTCACATTAGGAAAAGTGGGGAAGCAGTGAGGCAGAGTGCTGCAGATGGTGGGGTGCAGAGCAGCTGCCTGGCTGGAGCTGGTATCATTATTTCCGTGGGGATCCCCAAAGGGCCATTAGTTGTTCATCAATAATTCAGGCCAAATTGTCTCCAGGATAAGGAAGGGAAGAGAAGGTAAGTGGGGTTTGATCACAGCATCTGACACGGCTTGACAAAATCTCAGGCTGGAGGATAATGGGGTTCTGTAACCAAAAGCAGAAAACGGGAGTGTGGGTGAGGATGCCATATGCACAGAGGGAGATTCCTGCTGCTCCCCATCTGGTTTGTAGCTGTTTGTAATTGCCGGTGGTTTGTGAGTCTGAGAGAGGTCCCAGAAAGGCTGGAACAACAATAAGAATTGATCAGTCTGAAAACAAGAAGGCCTGTGCTCAGTGTCAGATCCTTTGGGGACGCTGGGCAGCAGCAGCAGTGCTGCTCTGGTGAGATGGCTCTCTAGGGTTCATCTTCCCTTGTGATAGCTGAACTGAGCTGCTCTTGCTGTGCCTCTCTCCTGTGCAGAGGTGGAGCAGATTGAAGCCATAGCCAAGTTTGACTACATTGGACGATCTCCTCGGGAGCTCTCATTCAAAAAAGGGGCCTCACTCCTGCTGTACCATCGGGCATCGGAAGACTGGTGGGAAGGGAGACACAACGGGGTGGATGGGCTCATTCCCCACCAGTACATCGTGGTGCAAGACATGTGAGTAAAGTGGTGAGGGTTGTTAAAATCCTATACTAGCACAAGGTCCACTTCAGTCACCTAAAATAATCAGTCAGTTTTGCTGAGGTTTAATGACTTTGGTGAGAAATTTGGGCCTGTTCACTTCTCCCTGTCCGTGTATTGGCTCCATTTTTTTCTCATTCAGGCTGAAAAAGACAAGTACTAAACACTGTACCTTAGTGTACCTGGACCCCATCTCTCATGGACTCTCCAAAGTGGTGTGACCCAGGCTTACCACTGGCCTTGCCCCTGTGAGCGTTGACCTGGATAGGTCGGTGCTCACCTGGCCTGTGGGCAGATCCCAGGGCCCTTTGCAGGTGCTGCTTCTATTACAAGTACACAGGGGATGTGGCAGGGGATATGGAGGCAGATGTGCACTGTTTCCAAGCTCCCAGTGAAGTGGTGGCCTTGGTCCAGCTCCTTTTTAACAGAGTGGGAGCTGCTGGAGTGGTGATGTTTGGATTCACATGGCATCTGGGCCCTGGCTCCCCCAGGGCACAGCCCTGTCCCTGATGTGGTCTCCTTTCCCTAGGGATGATGCATTCTCCGACAGCCTGAGCCAGAAGGCAGACAGCGAGGCGAGCAGTGGGCCGCTGCTGGATGATAAAGCCTCCTCCAAGAACGACATCCAGTCGCCGACAGATCATATCATGGACTATGGCTTTGGGGGAGTGATGGGCAGGTAACTCTCATTTTCCTGTGATCATAGAGGTGGTCGCTGTCACAGGTGTGGACAGTCGGTTTGTGGGGTAGGGCAGGATGGGAGGGAAGGCTCTAGTAAGCACTGCAGGATAATAGGAGCATGGAGGGGGTTTCATGGGCACTTCTAATGGGGATTTAACATGTCCAGAGGGTACAATGGGGCCCTGAGCAACCTGTTCTAGTGGAAGGTGTCCCTGCCCATGGCAGGGGGTTGAAACAAGATTACCTTTGAGGTCCCTTGCAATCCAAACTACTCTTATGATTTGCTGCTGTCCCTTTCTTATTTGCTTGCTGTGTTGCTAAAATATTTGTCTTCCCCCTCGCCTGAGTCTTCTGAAGCTGGAAGGCTCGAGTTTGGTTTGAGCTGAACTCAGGGCTGAGTGATTTCCTTGCAGCATGTGGCCAGCCATGGTCAGGCTGACAGACGCTGACCTGCTGTTGTGCTGGATTCTTTGCAGAGTGCGATTGAGGTCTGATGGTGCAGCCATCCCCCGGCGCCGCAGCGGGGGGGACACCCACAGCCCGCCCCGAGGGATGGGGCCTGGCATAGACACCCCTCCTCGAGCAGCAGCCTGCCCCAGCAGCCCCCACAAGATCCCCCTCAACAGGGGCAGGATCGAGAGTCCTGAGAAGCGCAGGATGGCGACGTTTGGCAGCGCAGGCAGCATCAATTTCCCAGACAGGAAGGCCCTGGCTGACAGCCACCCACTGAGATCGACTTGTGGATCCACCCGGCACAGCAGTCTTGGAGATCAGAAATCCCTGGAAGCAGAAGCTCTTGCTGAGGTAAGAGGGCTGGGAAAGGACCAAGAGGCTGAAGGGGAACTCACTGGGGAGTGCCCGGAGCCCCTTCACCTCAGACACTGTTAGGGTGCTGCTGTCACAGCTGTTACCCAGCTGTGTTGGGTTGTTCTTGTAAAAGATGCTCACCCAGCTGATGTAGATTTTCACCTTGAAGCCTGTGGGGCTGCTGGGCTTGGGAGTCCTGAGGCTTCACTCTGGAAGAATATTTTCACTCATCATCTGAGCAGCTTAATAGAATGAATTGGAGCTAACTTGATAATTATTTCCCTTCAGCTGAACGTTACCTGAGGCTCAGCGAGCATTTTGTAGGCGTTATAAAATAAGGACTTGTCTACACCAGGACAGCATTAACTAGAGCGACTTTTCAACACTTGACTCTGGTGCCTTAAATTACTTCTCCCATGGTCTTGCTGAGTTAGTGGCCTTAATTAAGTTAAGGTGAATTTACGTAAATCCAAACTAGGGCCTCTCCATTTGTGCAGGAGACCCCAGCACTGTAGCCGTAGGCAGTGTAGCTAGTTCTCTGTGCATGGGCACTTCTGGTTGAACTGTGTTCACCTTCTGGGGGATCCCTGTGGACAGACTGTGGAGGCCAGAGGTGGGTGGGCGGTGAGGGGCTGGAGCCAATCTCTCCTCAGCTGCCTCAGGCTTTGTTGCTGCCTCTCATGTATCCATGGTGAGCTGCTGTTGTGCCACTCACTCCATAAACATCCCTGTGCATGTCCCTGCCATGTGCCCAGTGTCCTGTGGGCACAGGGACAGCAGAGGCCCCATGCATTCAGTGGAGGCTGCAGGGCCTCTTGTGGGGAAAAGCCAGCCTCAGTGCTGAGGGGGGGCTGCGTGGGCAGGCTGGTGTTCACCCCATCACTCCTGGTGCTCAGGATCTACGCCCTTTGGAGCTGGCGATCGAGCACCTGCTGACCTGGGGAACACGGGGTACCTTCGTGCGGCCAGTTTGGGCATCACACCTTCTCCCAAAGCTCCTGTTTTCCCTGGGGGCTCTTAGGTCAGAGACCCTCTCTGCAGACACGCATGCCAGGACAGTGGGGTGGGGTGCAGGAGAGCAGGTGGTGCTGTGGCACAGTGCAGACATTCCTTTGGCATTAACAGGACATCGAGAAGACCATGAGCACAGCGCTGAACGAGCTGCGGGAGCTGGAGAGGCAGAACACGGCCAAGCAGGCCCCCGACGTGGTGCTGGACACGCTGGAGCCCATGAAGAACCCCCCGATGGGCGCTGCCAACTCAGAGCCGGCCAGCCCCCTGCACACCATCCTGATCCGGGACCCCGACGCGGCCATGCGGCGCAGCAGCAGCTCCACCACCGAGATGATGACCACCTTCAAGCCGGCGCTGTCGGCCCGGCTGGCCGGGGCGCAGCTGCGGCCACCGCCGATGCGGCCGGTGCGGCCGGTGGTGCAGCACCGCTCCAGCAGCAGCAGCAGCTCGGGGGTGGGCAGCCCTGCCGTCACGCCCACCGAGAAGCTCTTCCCCAGCAGCTCGGCAGATAAATCGGGCACCATGTAGGCTGGGGCACGGGGACTGCGGCAGGATGCCGGGACCCGGATGGTGGGAGCGGGGCGGGCGCGGCGAAGGGGAGCAGGGCTCAGAGCCCTGCTGCGGGGAGCCTCTGTGAAAGGAAACACGTGCGTGGCTTGGGCCTGGTGCTGTACATACGTGTGTGTGTGTATGTACATAGGTGTGCACCCACCCCATCCATGCAGAAACACTTCCTGAGCTTGCAGTCCTATGGCAGGAGGAGACGGCAGGTCTATGTATTGGCACTGGAGAACATGCTCAATGTAGAAGTATATATTAAAAACAAAGTGTACAGAATTCAGTGACTTTTAAAAACAGTAGATTTACCTCAGAAACTGGCTCTGAAATGTCCTCTTTTGAGACAGCGGGTTGGTCTGGGTTTCCAAGGCTCTCTGTGCACACATGGAAGCCCACACTGCAGCAGCTGTGCGTCAAGCAATACAAGGCCATCCTGGAATTTATTTTCTGTACCTCTTGGCATTGAAAAAAAAAAAAAGGGATGGGCATACAGTGGGGTCTGTTCACTGCTGGGCTGTGGAGAAGAGCTGGAAATCCATAAATGACCATGTGTGTCTGGCCAGCTAGAGTCTTTCCAATCCTGAATCCTCAGATGTCTTCATGTGCCCGTGATGCCCAGGGCAGCAGGGACAAAGCAAGGTGTGTGCCATGAGTGGGATGGAATGAAGTGAGTGTCATGAGTGGGGACAGAGTGAGGTGTGTGCCATCACCCTCGCACAGGAGGAGGACGCTGCGCTGCACCGGGACCATGGAACGCTGCTTCTCTGCAAGTTCTCAGAGTGAACAAGGACCAGTGACCAAACCTGTGGTAAAGCATGGAGTAACTTACAGAGTTTGGAGATTCTTCATCTCCCTTTCCCCATGCGCTTTTTCAGTTTTTTTTTTTTAATCGAAACCCAACCCAATGATCTCTTGACAGTCAGGCCTGAGCAGCGAGGAGGGGTCTCGGGTCAGAGTGGTTGTCCTGCATGAGAAGCATGAGCCGTATTTGACCGCGTCAGATGCAAAACTGATCTGATGGGTGATACTTTGCACTTTCTGTACTATACCATGTAATACAACCGTTTGAGTTTATGCAATGGAATCTACATTTTGTTTTACCCAGAGAAAAAATATGCAGAAGGCTGGGGATTGCATGGTCCTGTCTGATAATCCAGACTCCTCTGCAGGCACTGAATCCATGATGTTCCTTGCTTCTCCTGCAGCTTTTCCTTGTACAGATTTTCATGCAATGCCCTATGGTTTGATTTGGCACTTCCCCATGGTCATGTACTAATGGCTCCTTAACATTCATCCTTCCTCCCCACCATCTCTGATCCTGCTGCCCTGTCTGTGCCTGGGCAAAGACGCCTGCAAGCCCTCCTAACTCACCCAGCCACCACCTACCCTGCCTGGAGCTTTGCTTTCTCCCCCCACTTCATTTTCCTCATCTCTCCAGCACTGCTGCAGACCCCAGCTCTGCAGGAGAAGCAGCCTGACTTCCAGAAGGCAGTGGAGGCACTGAGCAGGGTGGCGGAGCCCATCAGTCCTGCAGTGGCTCGTGTCTCCTCAGCTGGGGAGCTCACACTCGCGCAAGACCGCCTGTACATGCACACCTGTACCTCTGTACCTGTACCTCCATGCTTGTACTTTCACAGCTGCACCCCCATATCTGCACCTCCACACCTGCACCTCTGTGCACTGGGCACGGAGTTGACACCGCAGACCGTTGGGACCGGCTGGTGCCTGTCCCGTGCCCATCGCACGTGTCCCCTCACGCTCCGCTCTGCCAGCCCTGTATATATTGCTGTACTTGCTTAACTGCTCGAAAGTAACTGTTAACCTGTAAACTGTACAAAAATAGGCTAAAATTAGATAAAAGCCGATGCCACTCAACAAATCTTTGCACTTAGTAGGTAGCTCGATGTAAAAATAAACCCAGTAATAATAATAGTAATCCCGAAGGGAAGCGAAGCCGCCGGCACCCCTCGCAGAGCCCGTGGGGAGCAGCTCTGCCTGTCTCCCTCCCTGTCACACTGGCAGGGCAGACGGTGTGTGTGCTTGTCTGTGAACGTCCTTGGCGTTTGTAATGACCACAATTGGTTCGTGTTGGTGTTTATTTCTCCATCATCCCCTTTTCCTGGCGCAGCCCTGGCCATTGCCCGGCCTGGCGCAGCAGCAGCAGATGTTCGGCCAGGCTGGGCTGGTTACCGACCTGTGCTGGGGGAGGGAAGGATCCATTTGGCACGAGTGCTGTGTATCCATTGCCAGTAATTATTACTTTTGTTTCCATTTAGTTCCTGGAGAACGTTCACTTTGCCAGTTTTCTGTTTTTTATATGCTTTCTGAGATGACTTGAGAGCAAACCCATCTTCATTCAGGGTTTTATTTCCTCCCTTCTTACTTTTGACCATACGGTACAAGTTCCAGTGTCTTTCTATTAAATTATTGCCTTTCATTTTCCTTTGTTTTGTTTTGTTGTGGGTTTTTAATACAATTATTTTCTTATCTTTAAGTGCCTTTTTGAGCACCAAAACAAACGGTTGGAGTTCAGGCCTGGGAGCTGTGCACACATGGGTTCGTCTGGGCAGTTGTGTTGTGCTGGGGGTGATTGCTTTTAAAGTCCTTCCATTTTTCTGTTTAATGAAAAGGGAACCAAGACTTTTTGTTGGAGAATAAACTCCCCCTTTGTAATGGTATTCCAAGTGTAGTTTTAACTACTGTAAATTTAAGGGAAGAAATGTATTTTTCTGTAAGCGAACTTGGCACAAAATTGAACCACATACATTGTAGGAGCATCATAACTGGAACCCGCTCATGGTTTGTGAGTGACTGACTCCGATCCTCGGTACCTCCCTGAGGGCACAGACTGTGTGTGGGCTTCAGAGTTCACAGAGCTTCACTGTGACAACCCACGGCCGAGCTGCCGCCGGACGCGGGGTGGGTGTGCTCCTGCGCCCGAGCCCGCAGCCCGCGGAGGGCGGCTGCACGGGGCAGCTGTTTCTCTGCTGTGCAGAGCGAGCGCGGATCTCGGCTCGGCTCCGCGGCCCTGCCCCGCCCAGCCCCTTCTGCCGGGGCAGTTCGGCCCGGGGCCTGCGATGGTGCTGAGGGGCAGCGCGGCGGCACCGCGGCCCCTTCCCTGGACACACCCTCAGCGCCGCGAGCGCGGTCCCGGGGCGGCGATGACAGTGCACTTTGTTCCCTAGGCTGAAGTCCCTGGTAGGTCGTTTTTGTATCCCCGGGTATGTTATTTAACTAGCAGTGTTGTGGTTCTCGCGGGGCGGCAGTAGATGTCCCGAGTCTGATTTGCTTCGCGTGGCTGGGCTGCGAGGTCTGGTGGGGACGGGGTTGGTTATGCCGGGAGGCCGTGGGAAACCGCTGGCTGCTGCCCACTGTACCGGTCATCCTCCTCCTCCTCTTCCTCCTCTGGTGTTGTCTCTGTAATGTATGGTGAGATGCCGTCAGCTAGAGTTTCTGAGTGGGTCCTCGTGTGTGCTGGTGATGCCATGTAAATGAAGCCACTGGTTGGGTGTGGACTCATCCTGTTGAATAAACTGCTTAACTTTTCTCAAAAATGTTGTCTGTGGTTTCAGAAGATTTGCTGCCTCTTGCCTGCGCTTCTTCCCCACCCCTCATCCCATGGATGCTCAGCGGCTGCCTTTGTGTGTGTTTGGATGGGCCATGGAGATGACATACGGGCTCTTTCAGCTCTGGGCATATGGTGCAAGCACAGGAAAGAAGGATGTAGGTGAATAAAAAAACCCACCCACCACCTCCAAGGGATTTGCCCATTTCCAGTGAGGTGGCAGGACCTGTGCTGATCTGTGCCAGCTGAGATGTCCCCCCATGGGGGCAGCCCTGCCCCAAGGGACACATCACACTCTGCTCTGGGAAGGGGACTGTGCCCCCAATGCACAAATGAAGGCAGATGAAAGCAGATGTCAAAACGAGCTTTAAGCAGAGATTATTTAGTGCTTGCTCTGTGGCAAATGGGACAAGAGTGATGATCTCCTCCCAAAGGGAAGGAGCGGAGCAGTGAGGGGGTAGCACGGCCAAGGGGACAAACCAAGCCCCTTCCTGCAGTGGCGGTGGGTCCCCAGCAGGCACCATGGGCCTTGGGACTGTCTGCCGTGGCTTTTACAGAATCAATTAGAGCCAGCTTGGTGACGTGAGAACCACAGCAAGCGGAGGAAGACCTTGTCCATGGCAGTGTGCTCGGTGCTGGGCTCGGCCCCACTGTGTGTCCGATATCCTGCCATGGAGGTGCCCAGGCGGCACCGTCCTGCCCAGCCTTGCCAGCCCCCTCGGCAGTTACTGCCTTGCCAGCCAAGCTGGTCACACCTCACCAGGGCTCTGCGCTCACCGAGCAGCACCTCGCTGCACTGAACTTCTAACCCATGAGATTTATCAACAGGTTCAGTGAAACAATGCAATTAAACAGCTTTCCCAATGCACCTACACTGCTGGGTTCATCAAGAGTCTGTCCTGCGTCCAAAATGCTTCCAGGCAGGTTCACCCCTAGCTGAGAAGGTCCCCACAGCAACACTGGCAATGAGCTAAATGAAGCCTTTGCCTGACAGTCAATGTCACTGTTACCAATAACAGTTTCAATTAAAAGTCCCTGTTCTGCAGGGCTCATGTGAAGCTGTTCATCCTCCCTTCTGACAGTGAGGCTTTTAGTGCCACAACTGGGATGGTAAATGGACCGTGGGAGCTGTGCCCTTTGTCCCTTGGCCCCGTGCAGGAGCTGACCTCAAGGCTGGGGTGTGGGCTGCTGTGGCTCCAGATGGGAGGTTGGGATTCAGCCCCTGGGATAGGGTTACAGGCAGCTTTATAAGTCAGGTTTGTCCAGGTTAGTTTTGGGTGGGCTCACTGGGGCTGATGTACCTCTTGCAGACAGCAAGGTTCAGCCTTCGTCAGCAATCTCTGACGCAGAGACTGTCCCACTGCCCAGTGTGGGAGCAGCAGGATGGGGAAGTGTCACCCCAAAGCAGGTGATGCTGCCGCCTGGGAACATGGGAGACCCTTGGCCTCTGCCTCTCCCAGGTGCCAGCATGGGCTGTCAAGGTGCAGAGCCCTCCTGCGCCCCACAGCATCCTGCTCTGCCCTGGGCAATACAGACACCGTGTCCTGCCCCTACAGCCGGGCTCTGGGTGCTGTTTATGGCTGCTGAGAGGATAAAAAACTCTGATTCTAAACAAACAGCCCCAGAGCCCTTCGCACTCGAGCTGCAAGGAACTATGCTGGATGTTCACTCACAGTGGGTTATCTCTCTTACCATTTTTTTTCTGCTGCTGGTTCGTGGCTTCACTTTTCTCCCATCCTGGCAGCGTGGAGAGCCAGAGACCTCCCTGATTCCATCCATCATCCATCTTTGAGGTGGGGCAGCTGCAGATGCAGCTGGTGATGCTCGAGCAGGGGTTTGTGTGGGCCATGAGCAGGGGGAGGACTGGCTAAGCTGCAGGTGGGGCTCGACCTGCATCACCCCGTCCTTAATTACCCCTCAGGGGAGGGGAGTGCAGGGCAGGATGAGTTCTGGGCTTCTAGGCCCGTCCTGTACCTGTCACCACCCTCTCCTAAGCACCGAGAGCAGCTGACAGCAGCTGACAGCAGCTGACAGCAGCAGGGTCCGGTTCCGACCCTGCTGAGAGCAGCAGGGCCCGGTCCTCGCCGCGGGGGCATCCTGGGCCGGGAGGCTCCTGGGCACCGCCCTGGGGGAAGGCCCGGGGGTGGCTCCAGCAGGTCCCTGGGCAGCGGACGTGTGTGGAGGAACAGGTCCCTGGGCAGCGGATGTGTGTGGAGGAACAGGTCCCTGGGCAGCGGATGTGTGTGGAGGAACAGGGCCCTGGCCAGGCCCTTGAGGGTGCCAGGTGTGTGCCAGCTGTGTGCGACACTCGTGAGGCCTCTGCGGGCTGTGTGCCGGGGTGGAAGGTGTGCACCGGGTGTGCTCGGTGCCCGTCTCGTCCCGCGGCGGGCGGGCCCGGTGCCCGCAGTGTCCCCGCGGGGTCCGCCCGCTGCCAGCAGGGGGCAGCAGCGCCNCGCACCTTCCCGCACCTTCCCGCACCTTCCCTTCCCTTGAAGGTGCTGCGCGGGCTGTCGCTGACTGATTGAACTGAAATTAACACTTGAACTGTTTCTCTCCAGAGGGTCCAGTTACCTGGCTGAGGTGTAACAATCATTAACTCTTAAGTGTGAACAATAAGTTCAATGTATTTATTAATTTCTATGGACCGAATGCAGTATTTGCATTTAAATTACCTTTCCACACTGCTGCGCACTGACACGTGTGTTGATTTCCTTCTAAAGTTAAAAATGCCTTTTAACTGAGTGTGTGTAAGCACTTCCTCGTCTGCCGCATCGGAGCGCTACTGGGCAGCTGCTCTGTTCCTTGCCCAGCCCATCGGAGCAAGGTGGCCTTTGGGGCTCGAGGAACCTGTGGCTGGCGGGTGCCTGCAGTGCCTTGGAAGCAGACGTGGGTGCTGGGCCCGGTCAGGGTGCGCCGAGTCGCTCTGTCCCCATTTGGGCTTCTGCTGTGGGGTGCAGGGCATGGAGCAGGGGCTGCAGGAGCCTGGCTGGCCCCTCTGAGCAGAGGCTCTCCCAGGGGCTCCGTGAGTTTGGAAGTGATGGTGGTATCTGAGGTGGATGCATGGTGGGTCTTGCTGATGCCCCTTGCTGGAAGATACCATGGGATGCGACATGAGCCAGGTTATAAAAAAAGACAAGGAGGTAAAATCATGACTCTGTGTCTGCCTCTCTGAGCAACTGGATAAGAGACTCCTGGCAAAGCTGTGTTGTGTATGTCCAAAGTGCAGCCTGTCACAGGGTGAAATGTGTTCATCACAGCAGGGCAGCTCTGCGGTGTGATTGTCTTCACAGAGAACTTGCTGTGAGCGTGCTGTGGAGCGGGGCCAGGGCTGGCTCTGGCTGAGCAGGAGCAGCCGTGGTGCTGCAGGGAGCACGTGGCAGTGCCTGAGGGCCGCAGCAGGGCCTGTCTGGGCTCTCGACAAGGGTGACTGGGGAAGCAGCAGCTCCCAACAATTCCTTCTTGGTGACTCTGGTTTTCTTCTTCTGGATAAATGGTGTTTCTTCGTGCAGCACCAACTTCGCCCTAGATGAACCACACCCCTTGTGAGATGGCACATGGCAGGATGAGGGCTGGGTGGCAGATGCTGTCCCAGCCAGCCCTGCTCTCCACTAGTGAGGAGAAATAACACAGCACCTGCTTTTAGCTCTGGGAGTGCTCCTGGGCTGATGCTGCCAGGGCTGGAGCAGGACAGTGCTGGAGTGTGGCAGTGCCAGGCCTTGCCTCTGCCTCACCAGGACCTCATTCAACACTAGAACCCTCTGAGGTGTTGAAATGAACTCTCAGCTTCCTCCGGTCATCTCGGGGGTAGTTGACCACCAAGGAATGCTCTGTGGGTGACTTGCCTTTAACCTGGATGGGTCCAGCAGTTCAATACTTGGCTGGATCCAAGAGCCACTCACTCTGTGTGCTCCAAGGGGCACCTAAGGGCACTCTGGCACCTGTCACACTCATTGCTAATGAATGAAAAAAATGACACAGAAATGAAATGTAAAGGAAATGATGCAGAACTTAGTGATTAGTGCTTTGAACTTGGACTCAAAGTGAAGCAAGTGCTCTCAGTCCTGCTGACTTGAATCAAATAATCCAAATTACCAATACATTTTAGTATTTTTTTTCCTGTGCAAAGACATTAAAGTGCTTTTAGCAAATGAGGTAAAGATTTTCCATCCATGTTTAAAACTAAAAGAGAGCACTGTGCTGTGGGTGCCCAGAGCCTGCTGTGAGCTCATGGCAGGGACTATGCATAGCAGCCCCGTCCCTCCTGCATCCTCTGAGTCTGACTGCCCTGGGAATGGCTCTGCCTGAGAATGGCATCTGTGCACAGCCATGGGCCACGCTGGGGAACCAGCATGGAGCCCAGGGTGCAGAGAGGAGCATTCCTTCCCAGTGAGAGCCAGGGCCATGAGGGATGGTCTGGGGCCACTTGAGGGTAGCGGCTCACTCCGGGCATCTCAGTTCAGAGGGTTTTGGCAGTCCCTGCTGCTGTTTCAGCTCAGATATGGCTGCAGGTCCCTTTGGGCAGCAGCTCTGACTTGCCTGGAGCTCCCTGGTCTTGTGAACATTTGAGAGATGCTCTGTTGCACTGGCTTTGTTGCTGAGGGTGTATATTAATAGCAAAGGGTGTACATTTATTGCACCCTCATTGCTTGTGGCTGGACCATGCCCATGTTGGGCCATTTAGTACCCTTTTTCCTGCCTGATCCCCTCTGCTCGTGGCACCCTTGGTGTCTGGGGCTGCCCAACAGCTCAGCCCCCTGGGGCAGGGCAGCAGGAGGGACCACAGCACCAGGGATGTGGCAGAGATTTTTCCCCATGGGTGTGCATGTGTTTGGAGACATTCCATGCGAGCATATGTTTAATTTCCTGTGGAGAGGAGAAAAGACTTGCCGGATGAGATTGATTCTTGAAACTGGTCAAGTGTTTTTCAGATGTCAGTTCCCCTGGCCCTGCCCATTGATAGCTCATCAGCCGTGGGAGGGACAGTACTGGCACCAGCCAGTGCTGCTGTGGGATGTGCTGGGTTTTGGTGCAACTTGGTTTCAATTTTAATATTTTTCTTTGAATGTTTCCCTCCCTGCTCCAGCACAAGCCAGAGCAATGCCCCCATCTCCCTGGAGTGAAGCCCTTCCCTCGGCTGACCAGTGCTGACGTGGTGGGTGTCTGGAGTGTTCCTGGTGCCCCTGGCTGTCCCCACCCCTCTGCCCACCTCTGAGCTCAAGCAGGACCTGGAGCAGCCAGGGTGAGCGAGCCACTCCCTTGGGGAGGTTGTGCTGTATCCCGAGCCTGAGCTGGCTGCAGGCACAGAATGAAAATAAGAGTATTTCCCCAACTTTTGATAACTTTTTTATTTCCCCTTAATATACACCTCCAGCCTTACTATAGAAACATTGGAAAGCAGACTTTAGCAGGCCTGAGAGACTGCAGCGTTATCCATCTTCTGTAAATACTGTGGAGCAGTTGGAAACCTTTTTATGATCACAGCTCAGCTGGAAAACAGCACCACATTCCTGCTGCCCTTTGGGATCACTTTCCTCGCTTGTGGGGTGGAGGGCAGCAGCTGTTGAAGCGTTTTGGTTGAAGTGTTCCATGAGATAGAAGTGTAATTTGCTGGATTTTAACTACTCGTGCATCAGATCAGCGTAAGCATTGCAGGTAAACCAGCCTTGCTCTGTTCCACAGAGATGCTTCTTCCATCCCTAGGAATCTTCCAGAGACTTGGGCTTGGAATCCTTGGTGCTGCAAAATCAGTGGAGGTTTGTGTGTTGGAAATGAAGCTTCGGCTCTGGAACAAAGCTTATCCCAGACCTTTAAATCTAATAACACCCTCCTGACAGCATCCAAAGGCCAGGCACCCTCTGACAGCTCCTAATTCCACCTGAGCCCCACCAGCGTGAGACTAATCTCTGGACGTGAAAACGTGTCCAGTTCTATCTAACGACGATAATTTTTTTCATTAAGATACCCAGCTGTCTGGGGCACTCAGAGATTTCGATGAGTGTGAGCTTGGCTGGGAGCTGGTGCAGATCCTTCGGCTGCTCTTCCAGGCAGCTCGTGCAGTGAGGCGGCGATGGGCCTGGATGGGGTTCTGCAGCCTGGCGAGAGCTCTGTGCTCCCTGTGACGCTCCCCCAGGGAAGGGCTGTCACCAGTGCTGGTCACCAGCCCAAGCCTTCCTATCCCGCTCAAAGCTAAGGAGCTTGTTTCCCTCCTTGATGTGTCTCAGCTGACAAGAAATAACTGTCCTTGGCAGCCTTACCCACCCCCTACCTGCTGCTGCTGAACACCAATGAAACTTGTGTTGAATTTCTGTCTCTAAACTGTTGTTGCATCCATTTTTTTCACCCCATTCAAGAGAGCCTTTATAAAAATAATATATTTAGCAATGACTGGGCAAGTGCTGAAGCTGGCAGAGCTGTGCTACAGAGCAGGGCAGCACTGGGCTTGTGGGACTGTGGCAATAGCTGAAGGTGAGGAGGCTCTCAGGAAAGCTCTAGGGTGAGATGCAGCCTTTTTCTTAAAAGAAAGAAAGAAAAAAATTAAGTCTTACATAAGTCAAAACATCTGCTAGTGCATGACTAATGCCTTCCCTCCTCCCTGGTGTGGCAACTGAAGTCCATGGGAATTATATAAATGATTGTTTCCTGTAAGAAGTTATACATTGTTCATAGGGCTTTTGGGGACAAGGCTCGTGTTCAGCCACCCCTTCCCTCGCGCTGTTTGCTCATGGCTGTGGATCCAGCTGATCCTGGCCCCCCTGCACTGCTGCCGTGAGCTGACAGCAGCAAAGCCCAAACACATTGTCCCTGGCCCAGCTGGTGCCAGGGTGGATTTACTCCTGCCAAAGTCAGCTTAACTGGACAATTACCTGTGTTTAAAGCTGAGGTTATTGATGTACAATGCTGACAGCTAAATTAGCTGAGTGCTGGGCTGTGGGTGTGCCCAGTGTGGCAGCCTCTGGTGACGCTGCTGTGCCCTCCAGACCACCCTGCCTGACACTGGGGTGCTGGTACCTTCCCCAGGACAGGGCTGATGGCAGTGGCAGATCCCAAAATCTGCATCCCTTTGGTGTGAGAATGTGTTGGTGAGGGCTGGTCTGCCTGAGGGGAAGTGCAAGGAAATGTTTTACAGACCTGACAACCAAAGCAGCCTCCAGATGTGGTTTTATTCCCACAGAGCTTTCCTGTTCTGGCAGTGCTACTCTGCACCATCTTTATAACTTTGCTCACTTGTTTGCCTCTTGATCCCAGTTTAAACCTTGGGCAGGTCTGGTGCCCCCTGCCCACCCCAAGCCTCCAACCTCCCCACGTCCCAGCAGGAGTCCTGTGGCTGCCAGTCTGCCCAGTACCACCGAGTGGGGAAGGGGGCTAACTCCCTTCTGTGCTGAATTTTTATTGATATGTCTTCAGTTTTGATCTAGTTTCCCTGCATGGATCCCTCAGTTCTGGACACTCTGGGTCTGTGCCTCTGGTCAGAGCTGGAGGAGCTGCTGGGTCCAGCAGAGGTGAACGCTCCTGGCAGATGGATGTCTCTCAGCTTCCAAACACTGCACCAGGACATGCTCTGGGTTTCTGCTTTCCATGGTCTGGGACATTAACTGCTGCCAGAATTACTAATGGGCTTCTGCTTTTAGCCTAAGTGCTGCAGGCTGCTGCTCCAAGGTGGAAATCATGGAGTCAATTAAGTAATTACCTGGTGTTTCAGCTGCCAACACTTGAGGGGTTTTGTTTTTCACCATTGGCATCAATCCCAACACACATTTCACCCCAGACTCATCAGCAGTGGTCTGTGCAGTGCTAGAGCGGGCTGCAGTGCCATGGACGGGCTGGAGCTGCTTTTTCTGCAGGTGTTCTGGTGACAAATGGCTCCTCCTCCCTCTGTTTGGTCTCACTCTGGCACATAAATCCAGGCATAAACAGGCTAAGCTGCGCAGAAGCTGAAATTGTCTCTTCATAGTTCTCTTGTTCTGACTGTTTTACCCTCGCTTAGTTGATGAGCAGCAGTTCACCAGTGAAATGCAGAGTGAGCTGAGCTGTAGATGACACACAGGTGACACAGAGCAGCCAGAGACTCTGCCGAGGCCCCATGATCCAGGGAAATACATCTCCAGTGGCTCCTGGGTCTCATCAGCATCTTGGCAAGACAGTGCTGGAAGTGCTGGGGACTGCTGGAGAGTACTAATGAGCAGGGATAGGGCTGATGGGAGGCAGGATGGATCCCTGACCTCGGGCACCTCTGGGCAGAAAGTCCAGGGGCACAAGTTCATAATCCATGGCAAAGCATGGAAGCCTTGTTGGTGGAAGTTGTGTTCTTAATTAAACCAGAGCTGGGAAGTGCTTGAGGGGGCCAGAGCCCCATGAGGAGCTCTCCAGACTCTCTTGCACTTCCCAGTAATTAAGAGGGAGGATAAATGAACCTTCATTGGAGCAGGGGGATGTTTGGGGCATGTCTTACCCTGGCATAGGGATGGAGTGGAGGGAGGTGTGCTACTCTTGCATTGCAAAAGCTGAGAACTGCTTAATGTTTAGGAACAGGGGAAGGCAGCAATGAAGTGATAAATACAGCAGCAGAACAACCCAAACAGGTTTTAGCAAAGGAGTGAAGTCCCAGTGATGGGCATTTTGGTGGCAAATCAGCAGCCATATGGCACAAGGGACTGGGAACAACATGTATCCAAACTCTGCTCCCAAGTCCTTCAACTGAGAAAGGCTAAATCTGTGCAGGAGAGCTGGAATGTCAACTAAGAAACACTTTATTAATGTATTGACTCTCTTGCCCTTGGATTTCATCTGATTTACCCAAGAACCAAACAGCCAAAGAGTGACTCTAAGGCACAAAGCTGGCAATGCAATACACTGCTGGGAGACAGTCAAAGAAAATGGAAGGTATTACAGACCTACCACCGTGTCTAAGTGTGCATGGATTACTGGTGTGGGAGTTTTTATACTGGAGTAGTTCAGAGCTAGTGAGATTACTCATGATTTTTATAACATTTATTGCATCAACCTCAGTATCCAAATGGGAGGTATCTGCATGTGCAAAACAATGTCTCTGAAATGTCAAGAAGTGTTGCTCTGGCATAAGGCCAAAACCAGCAAAGGCCAATTCACTGCTGGCTCATTCTTTGACACTGTGTCCCTGTCCCAGGTCAGGGCTGTGCCAGTTCATCTGCTGCCTCCTCTCCCCAGGCTGCCTGTCCAGCAGCCACTGTCATTTCATCCCGCCCTCTGGTTTACTTGAAATGCTCAGAGTGATTTTACTCATCATGTCCATCTTAAAGCATTCCAGGAGAAAGTTTAAATATTATTTCTGGCTCTTTTGGCTGCTAACTCTCACAGCATTTTCATGGAAGTTTCCATGCTGCTCTGTAAAACTGTAAGATGCTTTTCACTGGTTTATGTTGGCCTAAAATCATTGCAGTAGACTAAAAAACAAAACAAAACAAACAACAAAAAAGGATTTCATTTGTGCTTTCAAGTAATTTCTGTGTGAAATAACCAGATACTTGTGGAGCTGTGGCACAGCCAAAGCAGCAAACATTGGGTGTGAGGCTCCTGCCAGCACAACCTCTGGTAGGGTGATAAATTTGCTTCAGCACATGGGCTGGGGACATTTTGACTAATGAAAGGTTGTTAGCATGTCCTGTGGTCTTTTGTGCTTGGAAGGCTGCGACTGAGGCTCTCGGCATCGCTGGCTGCACAGGAGGCTGCTGTGCTTGGCTTGCCGAGGAAACAACAGAGGGTGGTGGGACCATTGCTGAAACAGAGGCTTTTAGCCAAAAACTAATGACAGGAAAGAAAAACCAGCACCTCCAAATCCACCTCTGCAGTCTGTTGTCTTTGAATATCGCAGTGCAGAAAACCAGCAGGTACTGCAGGGCTGACCCTGCACTCCCTCGCAGGTGCTCTGATGCCTCACTCCAGGACATCCTCTGTCTGCTCCAGGCCTGCACCTGGTTGTGCTGGTTTTGGCTGGGGTACAGTTAATTTTCTTCCCAGTGGCTGGTATGGGGCTGTGTTTGGGATTGTGCTGAACACAGTGATTACAAATAGAGATGTTTCTGCTCTTGCTGAGCAGGGCTCACACAGAACCAAGGCCTTTCCTGCTCCTCGTACTGCCACGCTGACAAGGAAGCTGGGAGTGCAGGGGAGGTTGGGAGGGGAAACAGCCAGGACAGGTGATCCCAAGTGACCCGAGGGATATTCCAGACCACAGGACATCATGCTCAGTACACGAGGTGGGGGGTCATTGGAGTTTGTCTTCCCAAGTAACTGCTGCATGTGATGGAGCCCCACTGCCCTGGAAATGGCTGAACACCTGACTGCCCATGGAAGGTTGGGAATGAATTCCTTTGCTTTGCTGGTGTGTGTGGCTTTAGCTTCACCTATTAAACTGTATTTATCTCAACCCATGAGTTTTCTCACTTTTGTTCTTCTGATTCTCTTCTCAGTCCCACTGGTGGGGGAATGAACGAGTGGCTGCATGGGGCTTGGGTGCTGACTGGGATTAAACCATGAGAGTGTGGGATCTTTTTGTTCCAAAAGTCTCAACATCAGACTAAATTTAGTCCTGTAGAAATCAATAAATGGTTGCCAACTTTAACACAAGGGCAGAGAAAGGTCAATGTTAAATATTTCTGAACAATCTTGCCCATGGTTTCAGGTTCTTCTCCTTTCCAGTTGGGAATGACATGATGAGAAACTTTCCACTGCTTTAAACATTAAGGAATCTCTGAAAATACTTAGAAACAATTAACTCAAAATGTTCTCTGCTTTGGGGTTTGGTATTTTCTTTTGAAGCACAGTATGTTCTTCTGCTGATTTTTCATCCAATCTACATGCTGGTGTCCCAGAGGCTTGTTTCTGTGGTGTGTTTGTACATCTATAACAAAGAATGTCCAGTGACACAGACATACAAGGCAGACCTTGGTGGAGTGTTAGCTTTTAGTTTCAAGATCCATGTACTAAGGGCAGCCGAGGATGAGCTGTTTGTGTCGGGGCATGGAGGAAAACAACACTTCTGCACGAGGCACTGAGCACCACGGGGGAACAAATAGTCTTTACTTTATTGAGTTGTGCACAACCAGCTGGGAATTATGTAAAACTCCACTTAAATATTTTGTCTCAACAACACAAGTGAAAACCAGTAGCTTTTGAAGATTTGCTTTGTGTCAGGCTGCTCCACCTCCTACTAAGCTTTTCCATACATTTCTCTGCTAACAGAATAGGGCAACAAGTTTATGAAAATGCAGTTGGGACCTCCTGGTATTTTAATTTAAATGAGTATTTCAGGGGCTTGGGAGGAGGAGATATGTTCTCTGTTTTGGTGTTCTGTGTATAATAACGAGTTGTTACATGGTCGTTCAGCAAGATAAACCAGTTTATTCCTGCTACAGTGAAGCCCACAGTGCCAATAAAACAGCAGGAAGCATTCCTACAGCAGAGAACTCTCCTCACTCGGCAGGGCTCCGTGGGGCCGCTCTGCTCCCGGGGATGTGCTCCAGTGGGCTCCAGCCGGGCAGGTGGGAGTGCTTTGCCGGCCAAGCTCTCGGGCAGTGCGGCACGGCCCGAGGGCTGCCGGGGCTTCCCAGCGGCTCTGCCATGGTGGGACAGCCCACAGCACAGCATCCCAACGGGAAAGTGCTCACAGATCACCGGGCTGTGCACCGTGGGCTAAAGGGATCATCCTGTCACACAGCCTAAGGAGGTGGATGCTCTCCAGCTTCTGCAGCGTGCAGGATTCAGGTGAAAGCACAGATTTTCCAGGGTTCTTTTGTATGGTGCTTTTACTGTGGAAATAGTGTAAGTTGTGTTTTATTCAGCAGCGGTCTGTGTGGATGGTGCTTGGCTGCAAATTCAGTGCCCTTCGCTCTTCATCAGTCCACTTAAACAAAAAATAAACGTGTTGCTGCAGAAATGAACTCATGAACCCTCTGTCTCCATTCCTGGGTGGGTGAGTTAATTCCCACCCAATAAGCTCCTGTCAGAATGTGTGAACCAAGATCTGCCATGTGCATGAGGGAACGAAAAGAACAGGAAATTGCAAGAGTTTGATACATTAGTTAGGTCGCAGCTCACAGAGAAAGCAGAAATTGATTCCTTAAGGTGAAAAGAACAGGCACTTAAGTGGCAATGACACTATTCTGTAAATTCCAGCACTTTTGGCAAGGAGCAGTCAGTAATCAGATCCCTTCAAATATATAAATTCAGAGAGGCATGATGCCCAAGCCAGCAGAGATGATTGTGATGGTTTCTTCTTACCTTCTCCATCATGTGGGTCATGGAGTACCTTTTATATAGATAAATATGAGTGTTACTGAGGGTCAGTTGAGGGAACTTGGCTTGGTTCAAAAATCAGACTAGCTCAGATCAGGAGCAAGAGCATGCAAATTACACTGCTACAAAAACTTCATAGGAAAAATCAGGCACATGTGCACGCAGTTTTCAGGTAACAGCACATTTGAGTCACCAGCAGCTGCAAAAGTGAAGGGCTTAAAACACACCTTTGAAATGAAGTAAGCAAAGGGAGGTAGTACTGGTCTGTAGAGTATTATAAAAAATGGTTACATATATTTCGTGTGTGTGTGTGTAAAAACCTCTGCCGCAGCAAGTTAAATCAACAGGAATATTGTTAACAGTGTGAAGTGTGCCCGAGGACCCTCCGGGGACCAGGGCCCCTCCTGGTCAGCGAGCCCTGAGTGCGGCAGGCAGCACCTGCCCTCTGCAATCACAGCTGCACCCACACACCGCAGTTTGCTTTGCACTTTTAATCCTACATTGACTTGGGCAATGCATTCGTTTCCCCCAAACTCCGTGGCAATCATTAAACCTCCCGACAGCCCATGGGGAGCACTCAGCTCTGATCACTATCTGCCGTTTTTGCGGGTTTCAGCCACCAGGCCGTGTATTTTTAGCCTGGGTTTTGCTGACCCCTCTGTGGAATCCAGAGAGGCACTCCCGGCCATGCCCGGGGCGGAGGTGATGTGGATGCTGCCCATTGCCATGGCATCCCGGCAGGGCTGTGGGAAGGAGGTTCCCATAGCAAAGGGCAGACACGCACCTGGGCAGGGCGCAGGTAACTGCAGAGAGAGGGAGGCGGGTGTTTCCAAATCTCACCGACACGTCTTAGATGGGTTTTAAATTAATATTATCTGCAAGATACAGATGAGGACACCCATGTCCATCTTATGGGATCACTCAGAGACACATTTCGTTTGGCAGCTGAGTAAACCAGCGGTGGCAGCAGCTGTAAATCCTGTGGCATCCACAGAGAACAGCGACCGGAGCTGCCCCGCCGGAGGGAGCTGTACGCTGCTCTGGGGTCCGCCCTATCAATATCCATCCACAGGATTCTGGAACTGCCCGAGCAGGTGTTTCATTAGACTTCATTAGAAAGTGAACGCGGCACGTTTTGCACCTGTGACACAACTCCGCCCTCTGAAGACGCACCGCAGCGGTCCGTACCGAGGGCCGGCGGATGGCCGGGTTCCGTGTCTGCGGCTCTTTTCCGGGGGCCAGGGCTGTCCGCGGGCCCGCGGCTCCGCCGGGAGGGAGCGGGGAACACCGGGGTTACCGCACACGGGCCGGGCACGAGGCGCAGCGGGGGCCGGCGGCGCGGCCCCGTCCCCGCTCCCGGTAGTTCCCGGCCGCTCCCGGAAGCGCCGCCGGAAG
>VXAD01011237.1:292650-308260 GCA_013399195.1 Dicrurus megarhynchus | reverse complement strand
GCCCTCGCCCCGCGCAGCCCCTGCCCTAGAGCGGCCCCTCGGCACAGCGAGCCCCTCTGCCGGGGCACTCCGTACCCGTGCTGCCCGGCCGCCGTGCCCGTGGCTGATCCCGCTCTCGTTGCAGGCCGTGGATGAGTTGCTGCGGTGTGGGATTTGCTTCGACTACTTCAGCATCGCCGTGATCATCCCGCAGTGCTCGCACAACTGTGAGTGCCGCGGCGGGAGGGCTGCGAGGACATTAGTTGCTCTTGCGGGACTTGCCCAGTCCCGCTGAAGTGGATGAACTTCCCGAGTGTGAACTGAGAGGAAAGACGGGCGAGTGGGGCTTGTCCAGCGTGGCAAATAGAAGGTTCAGGAGGGTGACCTAACTGCGGCCTTCCAGTGCCTGACGGGAGCCTGCAGGAAGGATGGAGAGAGACTATGCACAAGGGCCTGGAGTACCAGCACAAGGGGGAATGGCTTCTCACTGACAGAGGACAGGGTTAGATTAGAGATTCAGAAGAAACCGTTCCCTGTCAGGGTGGTGAGGCCCTGGCACAGGTTGCCTGGAGAAGCTGTGGCTGCCCCATCGTTGGAAGTGTCCAAAGTCAGGTTGGATGGGGCTCTGAGCAACCTGGGATAGTGGAAGGTGTCCTTGCCCATGGCAGGGGGTGGAACTGCGTGGGCCTTAAGGTCCCTTCCCACCTAAACCATCCTAGCGTTCTGTAATTCTCTTGGTGATGGAAGCTGGGAGGAGCTTTGTGAGATGGAAGCAGCCAGAACCTCCCCTTTTGTGGTTCCTGCTATAGTACAAATGTGTGGCATCTGGCATTCTCTATTTAAATATCTTTCTTACCATCTTGAGGGTGGTACAAATGCAAAGCTCTGTGTGGAGACCATTATGAGCTCAAATTTTCCATGCTGCTCTGTCTGCCCTGGGCGATACCTGCTGGAACCTGGCCCCAAGCAGTTTGCCGAAGCCAGATTAGGGGGGAAGTTCGTTGCCTTTTCTTTCTCGCATTAAAATAAATGCCTGTAATTGTTTGGTTCAGAAACTGTAGCACTTCCTTCCGTGAAGGGGGACATTGTAGTTTGGCAAGGAAGTTTAGTTTAGCTTGGCAAAGCTGTCTCCATTGAAACCAGTGTGGGGAGCCACGAAACTGGAAATTCCCTACACTTGCTGGTAGTACAGCCTGCCTCGGGCACAGTGAGGTTCAGAAGCCTTTAACTTAGAAAAGAAATCTGTCTACCTTTTTTTTTTTTTTTTAACAGATTACACATTTACTTTCCCCTGCAAACTCGAGAAGGTCCAAGTTTTCTACAGTAGATCAAGATTTATTTAAGTATTTTCCTCTCTTATCTCTGTAATCTCCTCAGATGACTGAGGTTGGACAACTGGAGCCAAAAGCCCTTTGCCTTAAATGAGTAATTGTGAATGGATGACAATTAAATACATCTACTTGCAAAACTTTTTGCTGATTCTCATTTTCTTAATGATCTATTTCAGGGCTTCTGGACATCTCTGTAATCTGTTTTCACCTGTAGCCACATAAAATTCCCCCTCTGCTCCTCCTTGGGTGCCTGGGAGGATTCAGTAGCTCATGTGACAGTAGGTATTTAACTGTCACAGTGGTTTGGACTGTGTCATCACTGAC
This sequence comes from Dicrurus megarhynchus, assembly GCA_013399195.1. Classification (NCBI taxonomy): domain Eukaryota; kingdom Metazoa; phylum Chordata; class Aves; order Passeriformes; family Dicruridae; genus Dicrurus; species Dicrurus megarhynchus. Next base: position 306,626 of record VXAD01011237.1, on the reverse strand, counting down.
AGAATAGATGTGCTGTTGGTATTTTTTTCACACAATAAAAGCATCTGAAGGTGAATGTCTTCTCTAATATGAGCAGAGTGACATGTGGCCCAGGGATTTCTTATACTTTTGGGTCTGAGAGGATGAACTTGGTCCTCAGGCCATCATAGCTGAAAGGTGGGCAGGGGAGCATAGACATAAATGCTGAGAGCTTGTGTGGTTTATTCTCCCTGAGGGAGCTGTGGCTGCCCTGGCTCTGAGCAGCAATCATTGCACACACGGTCCTGGTGCATTGGCAGGGGTTGGGGTGTCAGATGCTGGCAGCCTGGAGCTGCCACTGTATTTGTATTCATACAGTTAAAGTTTGTTTCTTTTCTGTATGGGTTTCTCGCCCTGTATCACTCCTTACTGTATATGTAGTAATTTTTGAGCATTCAGATGGATTTGCAGTTTTAAGTGTTAATTGGTGCGTTACACCAGGTTGGACAGGGCTTGGAGCAACCTGGGCTAGTGGAAGGTGTCCCTGCCCGTGGCAGGGGGTGGGATGAAATGAGCTTTAAGGTCCCTCCCAACCCAAACCATTCTGGGATTAATTAATGCTTCTGCTGCTTTTCAGATGCATTCCCAGAGGGTCTATGAAATATGGATCTGTTTTGGGAGCTGCTGCTGAGTGTGTTCAGTGCTGAGGCTCTGACCCATAATGATCTGGTGAGGGAATGTCTTTTCCTGGAGAATGATGAGACTTTAAATCCTTAAGTGGCTGTGAAAGCTCACAGATAAGTTGACAAAGTGTAACGAATGCAGAAGTTCACTGTGACAATATGAAGCTTATGGTGTGTTTCACCACTAAGTCTATCCTGTGATGATGGGATGACATTAAGCTGTCTCTCAGCATTTCAGTGCTGACTCCCCTCCTTTTTAGCCTCTTCTTTCACCAAGTTGGTACTGTTTTGGAAAGGGGCAGAAGAGCCTGGGATAAAGAGGGGATTGTGAGTTTATCTGGGCCTATGCAGGAAGATGAAAGTGATCCAACGTTAATCATGTCAAAAACCCAGCATGGTGAAGGAGTGAGCAGTGCAAACCCTGCTGTAGTGGTGGTGGCTGATGGAGGCTTTCTTGTCTTGCACTGGGAAACAAAAGGAAACAAACATCAGCTTTAGACAGAGGAGCTGATATTTGATGTTGAAACATGTTTGCATAAAATACAGATTTGTTTGCAACACTGATAATCTCAATTCAATGGAAAAATGGTGTATTTTCAATATTTGTGTATTGTGGAATAGCTTGCACGTGTTGTACGATAAGGAAATACACAAGCAAGGATGTGGAACTGCATTTGGAAGAATGTCTGCTTTAAAATTATGTATTTCCTTTTTCCAGATTGTTCCCTTTGCATCCGCAAGTTTTTGTCCTACAAAACGCAGTGTCCAACATGCTGTGTGGTAAGTGTGGGGTTTTTTTGGTTTGGTATTTCTCCCCCTGTTTATTTTTTATTTTTTGGCAAATCTCAGGAGCTTTTCCCTTTGGACTTTGCCAGATAATTCTGATCACATGGGCAAAGTGGGGTTCTCTTGCATCTGGAATTCTCCTGTTTCAGAGGTGCTCCTCTGTCAGTGCAGGCAGAAGTGGATGGAGCATCAGGCCTGGGCTTTGGCTTGGGGCTGTGTATGCAATCTGTCACAAAACATTTAACACTAATTTGTTAAAATACTCCATCATTTAAACCAGCAGTGCTGAAACATTTAATCTCAAAGAGTGCCTGCAGGTGTCCACACACCTCCTAGTGCTAAAGGTGGCTGTGGCACCGGGGTCAGGAGGCTGAATGTGCAGAGCACTGGAGGCAGGCTGTGGCTGCTCTGCAGGTGGGTTGTTATTAGGATCTCACTTAAAGCCTTTTTTTGATTAAAGAACACAGAACGCAATTTTTTCTAGGCCTTAATCTAACTTTTCACCTTAAGATGATTGGGCTTTATCAACCTCAGAAACAGTGCCTAAAAACAGTGAGTGGTGCTTCGGGAATATTGGCAAAATAAAAGTAATTTTGGTTTGTGTTCTAAAGCATGAAACAGATGAGACTTTCCAAGACTAGAAAATGTACCTATTTGTATCTTTGCCAGTTTTTAGACATCAAACAAGTGGAGACTACAGTAGAATACATTTTACTACCATCTGCTTAAAACTTAGAGGTACTGGCATGAGAAACTAAAAAAAGCTTTGTTAGAAAGAAGAGCAGAGAGTTGGAGTGAGATAAAAATCAGAAATTGTTTAAAAATAATGAATTGAATGTGCAAAGGCATTTCATAATTCATATTTTCATTCCATAATCAGAAGATTACCATTTCCCTTCATCAGTTTTCAAGCTTTGTTGCTTAAGGTTCTTACCCCCTTCAGAAGATCCTTGGTTTGGTAGACCTGTGCTACAATAAACCATTGTTGGAGCCTGGGCACACTGGGTTTTGTTGCTTTAGCTTTATGCTTTGTTTTTATCTATTTCCCTTAATATCCCAGACTTAGGTTCTCAGGCAGTTATTTCAATATGAGATATTTTTGGGGAAAAAGTGTTTACCCTTTAAGCATCTTAATTCCTGTAGCACTTTAGTGGGGGTAGTTGAGGCATTGAGCCAAGAAACAAGTTATTGATCACTTGAACATTTTCTGGGTATTTGCTGGTTTCACTGCATTTGAATGTTTGTTTAGGTTTGTTTTTGCTTTTTCTTTCTTTTTTTAATAGGCAGTCTCAGAATCTGACCTGAAAAACAATCGGATTTTAGATGATCTAGTGAAGAGCTTTAATTCTGCAAGGTATTTATGTAGTTTTATGGCTACTCCCTCTGGTTTGGCAGCTGGAAAGGTGTGACTGTGGGGGACTAGGCTCAGTCAATGGAGAGGAGCAGTGTGAGAACTGAGCAAAAAAAATTGTGGAGTCACAGAAGCATTGTCAAAGATGAATGTTTACACTTTGGAAAAATCCTGCAGTGTTCTAGCTGAAGGTTACTGTCCACTCGAGTGATGTGTAGGTTTTACAAGCTTATTTTAGTTCTACTTCTGTCTGGTTAGCTGCTCTGGAAGTTACAGTCTCTGCCAATGTGTAGGAAGTCAACAGATACATCAGGATTCTGTGGGGGAAATAATGGTAAGAAAGATTTTCTCTGAAGATCCTTCCTGTGTGTGCAGGGGAAATTCTGAATAGACGGATTTTGTCCAGTGGTAATGATCAGCTTGCAAGAGAATTCTCCTGGTGAAGTCATTGGCTGGGAAAAATATAGGTATTGAGAGACTAAAAATGTGAGTTTTCTTGAGTAAAGAAAGTAATGGAGTGCTGTGTTTTCAACTCTATTTCTTAGCTACTTTCCTGTTTGTTTTTAATTCATTTTTGAGTTTCACATTCCTTTAAAAGACAGGAACAACAGAATAAATATGACTTGGTGAACTCTCACCACAGTAGATACATGAAGCTCCTTGTATTATCCATTTTCTTTTGATGAGAAGCAACTCAGTGATTTGCTGGGAATTCTGTGGTTATTCCTGTCTCTATAGGAGACAAATGCACTTTCATCTTTTTCTCTGAAATTAACTTGGAGCTGGAAGTCAGTGAGACTCTTGTCTTTGTAAGTGACAAGAAGCATAGTTTGGTTGATGCCTTTGTTTCATGAGAGACTTTTCCTCTGATGAAGATCATAGAATGTAGATAGATCTAATCTTCTATATGACCTCTACTAGATTCACTTGATTTATTTGAGTAATTTAAATCCTACAGTTCCATTGTTTCAGCTTGAATTTTGGTACTTCCTAGTGATAAATGGATTACTATTTTTTTGTTAATGCCTAATTTTGTAGGGAACAAGTAGTGCTGACTTGGATCCATTATGATATTGAATCTTAAATGTTCATTTTTTTGGACTGCTTTAATGGATCAGTATAAATCTCACCAGTGAGAGGAGTTCAATAACCTTTCCTTTTGTGACTTGGAGTTCAATCAATTTCTCACATGAAGTCAGATGCATAGGATTGTGGAGCCCAGTCTGGCCTGGGTGGAGGGAACCAGTGCAGGGTGCACTGTGGGTCTGGGTGGGAAAGGCTCCCTGCTGGCTGCTGTCATGGGACAGACTCCTCAGGGGAATGCAGGCAATGGTCAGTGTGGTGTCCAGGGGCTGGGCACCTGGGGCTGGGTCTCTCTCCTGCACATGCCCTGAGCTTGTCCAGGGAGCGTTACGTGAGACGGGTATCCTTAAATCGTAACACCACTGCTGTACTCTGCCCTGGTGATGTTGGTACAGGACAAAACTTCTGTCTCCCCCCTCCTTCTCCGTCTGCTTTGTTTCCCCTTGGCTGCCCCCAAAACCAAGCCCAAAGTCCAGGGGTTGAAGAGCTCAGCATGTTTGAAAGATAAAGTATGTTCTAACTTGACTTTGAGCCTCGGGTAGTTTGATGTTTATGAAAATTAGGCCTTAAATCTTCTCAGCATTTCACGAAGTGCAAACCCATTTCTTAAGTCAGGCCTGGAGGGGAAAGAAATGGTAATGTTGGTGGCACTTTGCAGAGTGAAAGCTGTGCTCCAAGGTCAGTGTATGCAGGGAATGGGAATCATTCCAGCCAGAGCCGAGTGCTGATCCCATTTATACTCTGCTCAGCGTTAGGTGTTTGCAGGATGAGCTGTCGTGAGGGGGTGATGTGTGGGAACGGAGCTCCCTCCCTGTACAGAGGGTCTGTCTCTGTCTCCCAGTGAAAGTGGAGGTGTCCTGTGCCTCATTATGGCCATGGGTGTTTTAGTGTGTGTGAAAGGGAGAGGAGCAGCTCTGGCCAGGCTTTACAGTGCCCTGCTGAAGGGCACACCCTGGCCCCAGCAGGGCAGGAGTTTGGGGGGCGTTGCCATGAGCAGATTTCTGTTCCCTTGCCTGTTTGTGGTCTGGGGCAGAACTCATGGCTCTGGCCAGGCCAGGAGAGAAAGATGAGGAGCAGTATTTGTACCAGCTGTTCTTAATGAAGAGTTCTTCTATCAGTTGCAGTGAGGCCAGTATCTTCAAAAATAATGTGTAAAGTTTTGTGTGAAGTGTAAAGAATTTATTTCATTGCCCTCTACTAAAGAGATTATTTTGACAAAATTTGTCAGTTTGTGCATCACTTTGTTAGAAAACTTAGCTATAGAAATTAGTGTTACTTATTAAAGTAGAAAAGTAGTAGTCCTTGCTGAAAAGAATCTCTGGTTTTCTTCATATGTAGGGAAGAAAAATGTTTTTACTGTCAAGTTTATCTGTTTCCTAATCAGGGTTACTCGACAGGTAGTGAGTCAGAGGAATAAACACATCGACTCTGGGTGCTTGAGAGAGCAGGTGCTGTCTGTGCTGATACAATGATTGAACCTCCAGCAGGAATGCAGGAGGAATTTCAAGGTGCAGTTGGGAATGTCCTGTGTGAGTTCTTCCTAGGGAGATTCACAGCTCCGGCTCTTCCTTGGAATTTATGCGGAAGCCCTAAATTCACAACAACTTTGCTTCATTGCTGCTTCAGCAAGGGAGAAGTAAACGGGCCATAAAACAGGAACCAGCATCCACACTTACTTTTTGTGGGTGTTACAGATCTGAAGGAAAAAATGTGGGAATCTGCTTATGCTGTTATCGAAGCAGAGGCAGGGTGCTGGAGGGGAGGATGTTAAGAAATCATCCATCTTTAGTTAAACAAATGGTTTGTAACTCCTGCCCTAACCCCACTCAGCAGCTGAGGAGGATGGGTCTCGCAGGAGGGTTTGGGTAGTGGCTGTTCTGGTGGACCTGGGCTCGCTGACACCTGGCTGATTCATCTCTCAGCCTTCAAAGGGAAGGATGCTGCTCTGCTCATAAACTGAGTGTTGTCAGCTGTGCTGCAGTTACTGCTTTGTGCCAGGAAGGTCAAATTTTGTCAGCTCAGACCTCTCAGAGCTCATAGCAGTCTGTTAAATTCTTGAGAGTATCACAGGTAACGTTGAGACCGTACACAAAATGCCAAGCTTTTTGAAAATCATGTAGGACTGAGGTTTGCCATAGGCTCAGCTCCCAGGTGAGCTGGACAGGCTGGTGATGGCAGAGGCTGGACTCCTCCATCACTGCATGCTTTCTCTGGACTCGCTGAGTGATGGATGAGTTTTCCAGTCTAGTCATGCTTGTCCCAATCTCTCCAATAACAACTGTCAGAATTCCTGTGATTAGTGAGAAATTTGAGTAATTCACTCTGGTGCTGAGGGAGGGGGTGGCAGGTGACAAAGTGCTGTTGGAGAGCCCAGGGCAGTTCGAGGAGCGTCCCTGGGGCTGGGGCATGGGACCATGAGATGTCATCACCCAGCTGCTCATGAGCCCAAAATACCACATTCTGGGAGAAGCCAGGATGGGACTGCTCCCTCCTCTTTTGCCTGCAGTACTAGCATTTTCTGTATTTTCACACCCAAAAAAGTGTGTGTTGGCAAACAAGTTTTCAAGTTCTCATCCTAGTGTTCTTTCCCTTAATTCTGTGTCAAGATCAGATCCCTTCAGAAAGTCTGTTCCTATGTCTTTATTTTTTAATATGAGGAAAAGCTCCCTAGGATTATTTTAGATCAATGATGTAATTAAAGCAGCATTTGATATCAAATTATTGTTAGGATGGATTGGGTTCTGTACTTTTTCCAGTTTCTCTCTGTTTTAGACCAGGTCATATTTTATTGTGCCAGCTGTTACTACAGAATGTGAATCAGAGCCTGTTCAGTTCTCTCTTCTGGCTCCCTTTGTACACACAAAAACAACACCCTTTGTGTGAAGTGAGCTGGTTCTCCTTGGATAATCTGTCCTCTTGGGCCTTGGGGCTTCAGGAGAGTGCTGCAAGAGAGAACTCTACGGTAGTGCGCATTCTGCAGGGGCATCGCTCACGGTCCCCTCCTTTTAAAGGAACAGGAATCCAAATTATTTCAGCTGTTAAGTGTTCCCCAGTTAAAAACTTTGCTAGTTGAGGATCCACAGCTGTGCTGCTTTCCCTGGGCTTTGTCACCTCAGCTGCAGTGAACTCTGTCACAGCAGTGTGTAAAGCCATGGCATTTGATTACAGAGCATGTGCTGGCTGAGCCATGGAATATGGCAGTGCCTGCTGCTGAGTCCTTGCTCCAGGAGCCTCTGTAACAGCTGGGTGACGTGTTGTTGGAGGTGCTTTGGCCTGAAAAGGGTCTCCTGTCAGCTTCAAGTAAGGGGGAAAACTCCTTGGTTTCTACTGCATTCCAGGTGATGTTTGAGAGGCATGTTATCGTGTTTGCAAAATGCAATTTATTTAGTTTGGAATCAGGAAGATGGTGCTTAGGTTCTGCAGGGCATGGGAGGCTCGGCTGGCTTCTGCTCCAGGTTCCTGAGGACTGGGCAGTTTCCCGGTGCTACATGCAAGCAAGGGGGAGAGGGAGGAAGGAATTGGTGAAGAACTCCATCTGTTTTCATTCTGGTTTCTCCAAGAAAAACTTAACACTGTCCAGTGTGCTAACTGTGTTTTCTTCTGGGTGCTTCTAGACAGCAGCTGTTCCAGTTAGTGTTGGATGCTCCCCTGACTCCAGCCCCTCCGGCCTGCAGCCAGAGTCCGGCTGCCGAGAGCCACAGGAGTCCTGTTTATCGGCCAGATTCAAAAGAGGTGCTAGGGATTGACAGCTTCTTAAGAAAGGACAAAGTCTGCACCTCCACAAAGGCAGGTGGCCTGGCATGGACTGATCAGAAGAGTTTCAAAACTGAGGAACACCATGACCTTTACAGCACTTCTGCAGAGGTTGGTGGTAAAGACGACAAAGTGGGATCACAAGAGATTCCTGAGTGCACCAAAAGTCATGAAAAGCCTTCTACATCTGTGGTTAAAGGGGACAAGAAAGGTGAGGTGTTTAAATCCTGATTGTATCCTGCTCTCTTCCTCATGTGTGGGTGGCTGTACGCATTAGAGGACCCTCAGTATGTGGCACTCACCCCATTTCTCCACGTGGTTCTGATCCGTGTTGCCACGTTCAGCTCCTTCCCCTTTAACTGGCCTGTGCTCCCTTCGCATCGCTGCTCGTGTGGGACAGCTCTGCTCCAAGCGTGTTCTTCACGAGGAAGCTTGAGCTGCTGCCAAGGAATTAAAAGGAATCCAGCGCTTATGGATTCTTTTGCTTTGAGTAACAACACTAAAAAACAATAGTTGTGCAACAGACTTAGTAAAAATGAAGTCATTTCTCCTTCCCCCTAATGACTAGACAGACACATTTCTTCTGCTCTTGCATCCTTGAGTAACCAGATGCAGGTTATTTTATAACGTGTTTGTTATTTGAGGGGTGAGCCTCAACTCAAAATGAGCATGGCAGCAGTTCTGTTAATATTTCTGTTCACGCACTCTCCAGAAGAGTCATCTGCTTTATTCTTTTGTAATTCCAGAGAGTTAAGGTGAATTTATTTTGAAGCATGACAATGCCAGTTTGTACTAATCACCCACAATAAAATGGCAGAATCCTCTTAGTTCTGATGTGCTGGCAGCCATCCTATTGACCCAGCCAAAAGCCTAAATGAAAATAAAGCACCATGTAGGAGTACACCCCTGCTTCTTATTATTTCAAATTTATCTGTTCTTTTGTTTAATGATTTATTCATCTGGAACTCTGAAGTTCATATGTATTCATTAGCTGGGTGAATCCTGCTTAGAGAGGTACCACAGCCAGGAAAGGGAAACCTGTCATGGGTTTTATGCATCAGACCTGCTTGTGTTGGTAATTTGAAACTCACATGAAATTTTACTGCTCATTTATTTTTGAGCAATTAAAACTTTCACCTGCTTGCCTGCAGTGAGGGGTTTTAGTGTTATTTGTTCCTGTTCTAAGAACTCAAATGTAACTTCCAGTTCAGTCACAGAATATGACACGGTGGGAGTTGGGAGTTGCAGAGCAATGTCACCAGAGAACTCGCTCAGTCCCCCCAACACCTCAGCGTTTTTCAGAGGTTGTTGTTTGTTTTGTTGTTTAAATCAAAGCTGGCTTCCTCAAGCTGACACAGAGGGGGGTACAGACTCTCATCCTGTTCATTCAAAATTAGCCTTTTTTTTGTGATATAATCTGGCTGCTAAAGAGGAATATGTTAAGTCTGTCTTTACAGATAATGCTTATAGGTGCTTCTTGAAAACATGATACAAAAGTAATTGAGTTGTGTGGGTCCGTGCCTGTGGTGTTCGTGAGCCTCAGGCCAAGCCCAGAATCCAGTTAGCTGTGCTCAGAAGTGAGCGTGGAGCATGGCTGGATTGTGGGCTTCCTGTGAGGCTGCTACCTTGTGGATTGACAGTCCTGAGAGGGCCATACATTGGGAACACAACGTTAACATGAATAAAGCTTCTGCTGTTGTTTGATCCTTTATTTAGGAGTAAAATACTGCAAAAGTGGAAGGCATTACCAGGGAAATCGGCTGCTGTTTCTGTTAGCCCCGAGGTTACTGTGTAGTGTGTGTGTGTGTGTTAGTCTAGATTTTATTAGATATATTATTCTCTCTGCAGGCAAGGATGAGAGCCAGTCTGATATCACATAGAGAGGGAATTCATTGCTCTGGAAAGAGCTAAAAAGGAAGATTCTGGACAGACATGTGAGATCTTGTAAAACAAGAAATCTGGAGTTCTGGATTTTCATTTTCAATCAACAGTTAGTTTCTCAGACAAAAACATTTGCTCTTTGCTGTTATATCCACACTAGAAAATTCCTTCTCCCTTGCTTTCAGTGGAATGTCCTGTTTGTGAGGTTGCTGTTCTAGAGCAATATATAAACAAACATCTGGATAGCTGCTTGACCAGAGAGGAGAAGAAGGACAGCCTCCGAAGGTAAGGAACAGCTCTAAGAACTTCCAAATGCCTGTGGCTGCTTTGTGCACTGCTGAGCTAAGAACTGTTTGTTGCTGGGGTGTAACAGTAGTGGTTTCTGTTTGTTTCTGGCTTCCCTGCTGTGTAGAGCACTCTGAAATCACTGTGGGGATTGTCCCGTCTTGAGAAAGTCTGTGGATTGCCAACACAATTACTCTTTGGCTTTTAGTGGCAAGAAAACAATGGCCAATGCTTTAACAAATTCAGCACAGGGAGGAGAACTTCAGCTGTGCCTTGTTCTTGTCACCTTTCTGCTCCCTGGCATTAAAATTCCCTTCAGATAACACCGGTTCCCATTTTTCATTTGGTGAATGAATTGCTTCCCTTGGTTCAGGTGTGCCAAGAGACATTTTCTTCAATAGCTGTCAGGTTAAAGAATAAAAATTGCACCTTTCTCTCCCTGCTGTGGGGCTGTTGAAATTTCCTGAAGATCTTGATTTCCATAAGATTAATGCATTCCTTTGGCTTTGTGCCCCTGCCCCAGCATTGGTCACGGTCGCCACATTCACATCAGAAGTGGAGCTTCAGTTTGTTTTACTTACAGCAGAAATTTAGGCTGTTGTTATTTCTGACTGATCAGACTGAAGAACTGGGAGGATTTGTACTGCAATGCTTATTTTTCCAATTCCCCTGAACCTTGAATTAGAAAGTAATTTTATGTTAAAGCTCTTGTTTTGCCCAGTCACGCTTGGAGTGCAATCTGTAAGCTAAAGGAATTTCAAGATGAAAAAATAGTAAATGAATACTGAAATCTGATGTTACATTTAATTTCCATTTGAAGTGTTTTAGTGCTTTCTCTGTTCTTAATAAATAGAAATATAAGCCAGATCTGTCCTTGGTGTCACGCCCATGTCCTTAACAGGATTTTAAATTCTGCTTATTTAGTCTCTAGACTGCTTAGGTCTTCAGCAGGTGTCACACCAGACACTGCCCCTTGGGCACTGGCAGTTTTGGGTGGGTGCTGGCCTTAGCAGTGTCTGGTTTGTGGCAGTGGTGTTTGGTTCCAGTAGCAGCACATCCCTGGTGCCTCTCTGAGGAGTGTGAGCTCTGTTTATTCTCAAACCAGGTGCACCACGGCTGTGTTAACAGCTGAGCAGTTTCAGCAGAACTGCTAATTTAGCCCCCCCAAAGCTCCACAGGGGTAAATCCAACGTGTAAGTGTATTTCCCAAGTGTGGGAAAACCCAACCAACACTGGATTTAAACCTGTTGTGAGCTGTTTTCCTGTGGCTGGCTGCTGGAAAGCTGTTGGCATGCTTTAGCTCATGCTTCTGGTGAACTGGAATATACACCAAGCTTCTGTAGGACTTTCCAAAGATTTGATTATTCTGTGAAATTTTTTGTATTTCCCCAAAGAATCTGAAAAAAGTTTCTCTGGAGAGTGTATTATGGTAATCCATCTTCTTTTTAGCAGCCATGCTACAGGGCTGGATGAGAGTAAATGAATTAATGATGATTTTTGCATAAGACTTTTTTTATTAACCTTGAAATTTTCAACATGGTAAGTCAAAAGTGCTGAATAGTTTTCAAATAAATCTCTTTTCACAGTGGAAAACTGTTAACTGCTCTCTAATCCGGAGTAGTGCAGCTGAGCTTTATTTTGCTGCAGAAAGAAAAATGTCTAATTAAATGCTGTTCTTCTGTGAATGATTGCAGTTGCAGAAGATGAGTGAGGCAGTAGATGGGTTTTGGCCTCTTTGTTTTTCCTAGTTTGAGAGTATCTCACCAGGAGGTGTAGGGAAGCCTGAGCTAATTTGACAGGAGGAAATGTTCTGCTAATTTTAGGTGACAAAAGCGGTACTAGGACTTGAATTTTCTCTGGCCGTTTCCTGTAATTAAGATGTTTTCCCCAGCTGTGCGAGGAATGTTGAGTTCTTCTGACAGACAGCAGTGGAAAGCAGCAAATTTTGGCTTTAGATGCTATTCTTCTGAGAGCACTGTTACTTACCTTTAATGTCTCTCTCTGTATCACCAAACCACCCTTCTGTTAGCTGGGAACTGCTGCATTCAGGTACATGACTATTTTTCTCAAAGACATTTTCCCAGAAAGCTGAAAAATCTAATTCAAGTTTTGGCTCGATGTTTTAATGCTTTTAATATTTCTCCACATGAATCAAGTAAGACATGAGCAGTACGGGGGTGGAAAATCCAGGTTTCTTTTGTGTGTATGTTACTCTGAGTGACTGAAGTACTCTTAAGTAATTGTAAATGCTTTTATTTTCATAGGAGTATTAATTAAATAAAGTCTCTTTCATTTTCCTTTGACAGTTCTGCTCACAAAAGGAAGCTGATGTCCAAAGTTGTTTATAACCTGCTGTCGGATCGAGATCTGAGGAAGAAGCTCAAGGAACATGGTCTGTCTACCTCTGGGACCCGCCAGCAGCTCATTAAGAGACACCAGGAGTTTGTGCACATGTACAATGCTCAGTGCGATTCCCTAAATCCCAAGTCAGGTAAGTGAGAGAGTGCAGGGAAGTTGCTGCCATCACAAACCATCAGTCTGCATTTCCCCTTCTGTCACCTCTCAGGGTGGGAGTAACGCTGGTTTGACTGTCTGGGAGAACTGGAGCTGGAAGGATTTCTCTTGTGTAAATCAAGATCAATGCAAAATACGTCTTTAACCTGCTGGGGGTACTCAGGGTGAGTCTTCACTCAGTGCTGGTGATGAAGTGGCACTGAGTCTCTGCCTCATTCATCCAGGGTGAAGGAAGAGTTCCAGGGTGTGTGGCATGTCCTTCAGCTGCTCTCCCCTGAATAATGCAAAACTCTTCCTTTGTTCAAAACCTGTACACAAAGGGTGAATTATTAAACTCACACTTAAGATGCAGACGTGCATTTTGGGTGGTAGCAGGGAGCCTGAGGTCACTGTGTAGCATGAATAGCTGAGCTGCTGAGGAAGCACAGGTGCCAAATTCCTGGCGTGTGCTTAAACCAGTTTGGAACAGGTTTTATTCTTTCACAGCTTAATAAGCTTTTGTTCTGACTGCTTCACTGTCCAGTGAAAGTGTTTGTTTTAATAACTGCCCACAGCTGCCTGGCAGTGCTGTGGAGATGATGAAATGCAGAAACAGATTTGTAAAAGTAAAGTCAGAGTAAACCGTGCAGGGGTCTGCACAGCCGTGGCTCTAGTTGAATGTTAAGAAACAGTTATGTTGTTTCTAGGCTTTGGATGTGTCTGACAATTGTTGAAGTAGGTTGTAATTCTTCTGTGGGCTTTGGCCTTGAGCCTGCACATGGTTCTGTTGCCCTGGAAGGTGGTTTGGGGGGCAAAGTAAGATAAACAGTAGATGCAATTATTGTGTCTTCCACTGAAACATCCAGTATGAAATGGAAAGTCTCTCTGAATGATGTGCCTGTGTGCCACAAGCACTGTTGTGTGCAGGAGGGAGGTTCAGTAGGATTTGGAAAGACGGCACGTTTGCCTGGGATTGGAGGGCTAATGCTGTTTGTGTTTTAAATTCATGCTAGTTTCAGTCTGTGCTGTTACAGCTTTTAATTACCCAGCTCCTGCTTCAGCGATCCCTTTCTTGTATTTCCAAACAGTTGCAGAGGTTGTTAAAGAGCTGGAAAAGAATGAGAAGATTCGGGTTCAGCTTGAGTGTAATAAACCTGGTGAAAATGTAAGTGACTGATCTTGGTTCTCACAGAGGGGTGGCCAGCAGAAACTGCGGAGTGGGCACTGAAAGTGCCTGCCCATTGCTTTATTGTGGGAGCTCCCAGGTTGCATGTTAGAATTCAGGTACAGCATCCTGTAATGACCCTGACTTTCTCCCACCACGCATTTGTCGTGGGCAGTCCTTGTGCACTGCTGAGCTTTATGCCCAAACTGTTAAAGTAGGAGCAATTTTTGACTGCAATAAAAATTCTTGAGTAACGTTCCCTTGGTCATACTGGAGGATTTTGACCCTCCATGGCCGTGTGGGGAATATTTTGCTTCCTAGAATTCTCTAGGATTTAGTTAGCAAATTCCATGCTCCATATCGGCAATAGCGCCTGTTCTTTTCCCATGACATTTGATACTTTGGTGACTTTTGAAGCCTGTTTGTTGCACAGTGTTAAAAAATATATTATGGCCCACATGTGCTGGGTGTTACGTGGGCTGGCTTGGTCCTGGTGACTTGGTGGATGCAGGGCAGGACACTGTGCATATGTTCTGTA
>VXAD01011237.1:93679-292641 GCA_013399195.1 Dicrurus megarhynchus | reverse complement strand
AACAGTTGCTTCTTCCAGTTGTATTTCCTCTAATTTCAAAATCTGCAGCTTTATCATCTTTTTATTTATGTTGAAAACACTTGTGTGATTTCTGTAGAGCTTGACCTTCACAAAGGACCAGACAGAGGAAGAAATAGATGAGATCCATGCTGAATATCGTAAGTAATATGCAAATTTCACCTCATTTTGCTTTTAAATTCACGTTCTTGTCCATGGAACTAAAATACATGCACTGGTTGCCTCCAAAGGCATCTCTGTTTATGCACTTTGCTCTTTCTTAGTGTCCCCCCATGTTTGCTGGACATGAAAGCAGCAGAGCAGGGTGTCGATGTCTCCTGCCAGGCTGTGGGATGTGCAGGTGTGTGGTGTCACTGGGAACCCTCTGCAGCAGAACTGCTGAAAGACCTTCCTGAGCCCCAGCCAGGGAACTGGCCTTCCTGCTCCTGGTTTTATTTTCTTGGTCTGTTGTACACATTTAAAACAAAAAAATATTAAATAGTGTCTTAATTTGTCAAAGGCAGGTATTTTATTGAGTTTAGGTTGCTAAAAAGGGCATGGCTACAAAAGTGATTTATTCACTTGGAGATCTTGATAGTCTCAAGCAGCTTAACTGAAAATTTAAAAGTCTAAAGAGATAGGAAAAAGGGGAAGATAGAAAAGTATTTTAATGGGAACATATGGTTTTAAAATTAATAAAAATTACTGACCAAAGAGGTAAATGGTAACTGGTGTCAGGTAGTTATTTCCTCATAAAAGCAATAAGGAAGCAATCATAAGCATGAAAAAAGAATTACTATGTTAAAGTTCAAGAACAGTTTGAGATTAAAGAACTCTTCTCAAATGCCATTATTTCACTGTACCACAGATGGACTTTAAAAAGCTTTATTACACAATGGAGCGGGTTTTTTTTCCCTTTTATTTTACGGCATTTGGACCCCAGACCCTAATTCCCAGCTGCATGAATGAATGCACTCTGGTGTAAATTCTGAATAAAAACCCCCAAAATGTACTTTCGTTCTGCTTTTCCATATGAAAAAACACACTGGGGGCTGTGAACAGCCTTGGGGAAAGGCAGGACAAACTGTCTGGGAGAAAATGCTTTTTTTTTCTGCTTCTTTGCACTTTCCCCGGCACTTGGCAAATTGCACATTGCACCGTTGGCATTTTTTTGCTGTTTATGAAATAGCAATTAGTACTTTGGCTTGATGAACCTGAGGATGGGAGCTGGCTGATATGTGCTGGCTGGGAGCTCTGCCTGGCAGTCACAGCCACTGTTGCTTCCTTCTGCTCCACAGGACTCGGGGACACCCTCAGCCCACTCTGCTTTTTTCATGATCTCTATTTAAAATCTACAGGAAAGGAAGTACATCTGTGAAAATAAATTTATTTGGTTGCCTTTTCTGCTTATAAATCTTTTAATTTGCAGTGTTCTTTGAAGGTCTGCTGCTGCTGTCTTGTGTTTTAAATACTTGCTGTTCTGTCTGGGGCTGGTTTACGTTGCAGTGCTGCAGTTGGTGGGATGTGCCTGGGGTGTCGTTTCAGCACCCCAGTGATTTACAGTGTAGCTGAACAGTGCTTGTGTGCCAGGACATTTCTTTTCAAAAAAGCTTTGTAGTTCTGCCATCAGCCAGAACAACAAAAGATAGTAATGCTGGAAAAACTGAAGCGCCAAAGGAATTCCATAATGAGAGTGCAGCGACTCAGACATGACATCTGGGACAGAACTTGCTTTCTATTAACAGAATTTTTGGCCTTATGTGGTGTTTTCAGCTACTCAGGGAAAGGGAGTTGGTGTCAAATCTCTTTCCTTCTGTGGGGCACAGTTTGGTGTTATTTTATCATAGAATATATCAAAGAATTTCTTCACTGAAAGGGTGGTCAGTCATTGGAATGGGCTCCTCAGGGAGCTGACACAGTGCTTGACAGTCCTTTCTAAGAAATTCTTGCTGATGTCCAACCTGACCTTCCCCTGGCACAGCTTGAGGCTGTTTCCTGTATCCTGTCCCTGTTCCCTGGGAGCAGAGCTCAACCCCCACCTGACTGCCCCTCCTGTCAGTGGGTTCCCTCCCTGCCTGGGCAGGGTTAGGTGATCCACAGCATCCTGCTGAGGACACTGGGTATTTTCCCAGCCTCTGAGTAAAGCATTTGAAGTACCGAGGTTAAATAGTTCCATTGCTTTGGCTGAGCACCAGAGAATTGCCTAAAATGTACCAAGTGATTGAAAGCGCAGGGAGTATTTGCATTATGAACTTACCTAAAGGATCCAAATCCCAGCAGTGTAATGGGCATGAAGTGTTCATGCACAGAGCATGAAGTGTTCATCTGTGCCAGTGCTCTGGACTGTGGGTAGCTCTATAAAAGCACAGACACAGATTTGGATCGTTAATAGAATGTGGAACATATCACAGTGCTGGGTTGGTTTTCATCTGCTGTAACAAAAATGATTTTAATTCAGTGTTTTGTGTTCATTTTTGTTCACGTCCTTTCAGTGTTTGCGCCATACCTTAGTCCTGTGGGAGTGGTCAGTGATGCTCTGTTACCTTTCAGGAAACAAACACAGAAGTGAATTCAAGTTCTTGGTGGATCAAGTAAATAAACGGTGGAAGAAAAGAGGTGAGAGCAAAGCAGAAAGTGCAAAACAAAACAAAGAGGAAGTTGCTGTCAAAGAGCTGTCAGCAGCCACAGGTCAGTGACATTTAGTATTGTCCCTTCTTGGACCACACTAAGAACGCACTTCTAGAACCTTTAAGGGGAAAGAAACCCAACCAGCATAAAGATCAAACAGACCCTAAAATGATTGACTGCTGTTGATTTTAGTATGGAACATAAGCATGACCCATAATAAATCTATTAGTTTGATTTCTGTGTGTTGTGTCTGGATGTGGTTTATCTGGGGCACATCCCAGTTGGCTGAAAAGGGGTATCAGGTTCTGGTTCAGGTTTGCTGGAGGTGCTGAGGGTGGCCACATGACCACTCTGGAATGAAGGTGAAGATGGGTGCTGCTTGCTGCCTTTCAACCTTCCAGGATCATTACTGTGAGAGGCGTTGGTAATTGGGAACTGCAAAAGTATTTGTGGGGATTGGATTCAGGAATTATTTGTCTTGAGGCCGAAGCAATAAAATCCTTGGGCTTGCTTTAGGCTGTTCATGCAGGATGTTGCCTGTCTCAGACTTGCTCTGTGTTTGTGTACTTGGGCACAGTGAGAAGTGGGAATGCATGGCTGCAGTCACTCACTTGTTAGGAGGAAGGAGCAGCCTCCAGCCTGTTCATTATCCTCCCTCCCCACAGCACCGAACATCGCCCGTGTGTGCTCCCACCGTGTTCCCTGTGGGATCCTTTGGTCTCCTTTGGTCTGTGCTTCGCAGCTGCCTTGGCAGGGATCATCAATCTTTGAATGTGGGATTTAGAAGAACATTCCTCAGCCTAATAGAACTTGTGGATTTCTAATCTATTTAAGAGGCTGAGTTTTGGCAAGCATCCCACTGGCCAAATGGGACGTGCTGTTGTCTGTGTGCTTGGGAAAACATGGCAGCGTAGTTTGCCCCAGCTCTCACAAATCCCTGTGCTCCTGAGCTGAGTTAATCTGTGGCTCTCTCTGGTGCTGGCTCTTCCAGCAGAGCTCTCAAGAATAAAAAGCAATGAAAAAAAAGTATAATAGTGTGAATTTTATCCTTATTGTTTCCTGTAGACCTTGATGCAGTGCATAATCCTTTCTGTGTGAAGGGTAAAAGTTAGGGAATCTTAAGGATAAAAGATTTTAAGACGTTCCTCTTCTGTAGCAGAAGCAGAGGCAATGTGTTATTGGATAGTGGGTTCACAGCCTTAGTTTCCAGCTCTGGGAGGGAAGGGCTGCTGTGGATTTTAGGGTGTCTTTCTCCTATGTGAGCTGTTCTGTGTGTGCTACCCTGCAGGCTCTGAGAAGCTGAAGTAAAACCATAGAGTTTTTCCAAAAGAGCGATCAGATAGAAAATAACTTGGATCAGGTGTATCATCCTGCATCGTGTTCAGAATGCAGCAGCACCTCGTTTGGTTCTGGCAAACCTGCACAATTTCCATTACAGTTTGTTCACTGAGCTTCCAATAATCCTTGGAATTTCAGTTTTGAGTTTGATGCAAAACATCTGCACTCAGATGGCTGTTTATAAACAATTGAAAACTCAAAAAGGTGACTTATAAGGGAAGGAACAGATGCCTAAAGCCTGTTTCCTCAGGGTTCCTTGTTAATAGCAATTGCCTTTGTATTAAACTGGGAATTACACTATGGGAAAGGAAGAAGCCAGTAATGACGGTAACAGCTGGAAGAGCCAAGACTTTGTCTGCATTCCTTACCCACTTCCTTTGGGTTCTCATGGAAGTGGTGGAATTGTGCAGAATTAAAACAGATCTTTGGTTTGGTTGGGCTTTTGTTGGTTTGTTCATTTATTTTAATTTCCCCCTCCATCTCTCCCATTGCCCTCTTGTATTGGTTGATGTAATTTAAGCTCACTGTTTGTGGTGACATTTTAATCATCTGTTCCTGATTAACATCATCTTGCTTTTCATCTTTAAGCTTAAAATGTCTGTTTTCCAGTCTTTATAACTTTTGAACATGGGGCTATGCTTTGCCTAAGGGGAGAGCGCTGTAAGGATTTGATAGATATTGGTGCTAAATAATTTGATTCAATAAATATTAGCTGTGCTAGGCTGCATTATTGCACAGGCCTTTGCTATTTTTACCCTGTTTATTTCAGAGTTGTGTTTCATTAGTTGGACAACTGACTCACTGGGATCTGCTGGTTCTTTTCAGCAGACAAAAATATGCCCCTGATATTTAATTATGCCTGTTAGCAGGAGAGAAAGGGCAAGCTGAGCTGAATCCAAAGATTGTGAAGCCCCTCCACACTCTAATTAAAGTTCTGCTTGGCCATTTCTGTCCAAACCATTGCTGAAGGGGTAGAAAAGTCGGAGTGGTTCGAGCAGGAACATGGCTTGGGCCCTGAGATGGAGACAGGACACGTCTGTGACTCTCACAGTCAGAGTTATCAGTGAGATGGGTCTGGGGAGGGCTTCATGTCCTGAGCAATTTTTTAGTTAAGTAACTCACTTAAAAATATTTGTGGGTATGGCATAAGGGCAGTCTGTCTTTTCATACCAGAATTTTTAACCTATGTCTGTTTTCTTTTTGGAGAGGCAGAAGGTGTCTTTTCAAAGAACTGTTTATCTTTTCATTGAACAAAACACTTGACACAAAACCAGCAGAATGGTTTTCAATTTTTGTCTGTTGTGTTATCTAGAAATTATTTTTCCTATTGAAATGGAAATGTCAGTGCATTGACCTTGTCTTAGCTGCATAAGGAAGTAAATCACAACTGAACATAAGCCTGTTAACTTGATCTGTAAAACTTAAAGCTCATGCTGTCTGATGCAGGGGCTGAAGGGAATTAGTAGAACAAGCAGCTAACAGCACTATCTCATTAAGTGCTTGCTAATTTCTGAAATAAAGTTCCATCTTATGAAATGTGTAACACATCGTCACCCTTTATTTCTCTCCTTGTGTTTGAAACTCAACTGTGAAACATTTCTGGTTCTCAGGGAGTTGTTGGTTGGTTTCTTTTTTTAAATATACATGGAAAGAAATTAAACCTTTGAAACTGTGAAAAGTTTTGGAAAACCACTATGTAGGAATGAGATGCTGATATTTAAATATTTATAACCTAACTTTTTCTTTAACATCTATCTCTAGGCTGCAGAACTATAAACAATAGTATTTTGCATTATCATTCCTTCTAATCTGTCTTTCTGCTTGGTAGAACCTGAGGAAGAGCATCACACAGCTGTTGTCCTTGGAAAAGCTCAGGAACTCCAATCAGAAATTCCTGATGGCCAAAGAAGTGAATCTCATTGCTTGAAGGAAATCCAGAGATCGGCCTCTCCGGAACTCTCACTGTCATCTGGGTCCACAAGCAGGTTAGTGAGGGAGCCACTTCTGCCTGCTTTGTGCTGGATGAGAGCAAACAGGGAAAAGCTGTGCCAGGAACATTGAGCAGTGCAGGCCTCCTGCTTCATAGGAGGGGTGCTGAGCTGTGCTCCGTGGAGATTCCTTCTCCATGGTGTTCCTGGGTGTTCAGTAGCTTGAGGAATGGAGCTAAAATACATGGAGAATTCACTTAATAGTTTGTAATGCATTCATAAGGGATTGATAGTGTAAATGTTCCTTTTTATACAGAAACAGGGAGTGAAATGTCTGGGGAATTGGGAATCCATTTGGTGCATCACCTTCCCATCTGCTGGAAATTTTTATGTAGAGAGGTCCCAAAATTGGTACACCCCCAGTCTTTTAAGTAGTATTGCTGCAAGGAACTGTGGCCCCAGTTTCCAGAGGAAAAGTGAAAAAGTCATTGAAAACAAGTACAGAATAATTGGGTTTTGCTATATGTCTAAAAGCAAGAGAGCTAATCTTGCTATCTTGTTGATAACAGAAATGAGAGGAGAATGCAGGTCTGCAATCCCAGGAATAAAAAGGTTTCCTGTGTTTTTAGAAGTGGGAGATAATCAGAGGAAGTAGCTGAAGGTCACCAGCTGAGCTAGGAGTGATATTTCATAATTTCCCACCCCTTAGACCACTAGTACCTGCCTCTTCCTCCTTGTTCTGCAAATACTAAGAGTAAAGTAGTGCTTGGCTTCATTGTTGGTTATTAACAAAGCAATCTAATTGAAATATTTTAACAGAAACCAATTTTCCTGAACTAATCTTGAGAGCTTTTAAAAGTCGTCATGAGGGTTAAAGAGCTTTTAAAAGGTGTCATGAGGGTTCCCTTTCACGGAGGGAAATGTTGAACTGTGAGTGAGAGCATTGGATCGGGGAGATCAGATCAGGGGATTAGAGAGCATCAAATAGTAAATGTCTTTGTTTTACAGGATGAAACTTTGCTGCCTGTTTCCATTTACTTGAATGAATGGGAGCACACAGTAAATATTTGTCAGTAAACAGCAATTTGTCAGTAAATGGCTGACAGAGCACTGGTGGAGGCAGGAGGGGTTGTTGTTGCCCTTTCAGAATATCACTGCATTTCTGTTTGGCTTCAGGCCTGTGTTACAGACCAATAAAGCCCTTCCCCTCCTGTGGCCCTTCCCCTCTGTGCTATCTCTTTCTGCCTGAACTGGTACTGTAAAATTGATAAAGGCAGCAAATGAGTTATTTGCTGTTCATTGTGTAACAAGCTGTTAAGATTATCACTGGACTAGTTTTAGCTCAGTTTCTCAGGATGTACGTGACGACAACAGTTTTTTCTTCCATGTGATCAGGGAACTGTTCTTCTGCTTGTTCCTTGGTCATTCCCAGTGCTCTGAACTCATGCAGAGCTCGCACGTTGTCATACCCAATGCTGGGGTGTCTCATTTCCAGGGGTGCAGTGTTCCAGCAGATTCCCCAGCTCTCAGTGGGACACACTGACCTGCAGGGGTTGGGTAACCCTCTGGTCTGACTGCCCAGGGCAGGGGCAGCTGGAGAGGCCCAGGGAGCCTTAGGGCATCGCAGCCTGCAGCTTTGCCTCGTTTGCATCCAACCCCAGTGTCTGGACTGCACAAAGAGATGAGAACAGCAGCAGTAATGCAGGGAAAGCTCAGCTGAAGTGACAGATGCTGCCTGGGGATGATGGAAGGTCCCTCTTGTCTGAGCACAGTGTTCCTCATGCCAACCTGTACCTTGCTAAAGAGCACTTCAGATTGTTTTCTGGGAGATAAACAAAGGTTACAGGGATCTCCCCCTCTCCAAATGCTGAGGTAGAGGAACACTTACTGAAAAGTGTCAAATGTGCTCTTTGTCTTGACTGTTTGTGCTCCTGGTAGCTGCTCTGAAGGGGCAGGAGGGCTGCTGGGCTCAGTACAGTGCCCAGGTCCTGGTTTGGCCCTTGGAGGCCTGTTGGGGTTCTGCCATGCCCATGGACCGGCTTTGGACTGTGCAGTTCCATCCAGGACTGCAGCTCGTCCTCCCAGCATGCTGCTCCCACAGGTCTCTGTATCCAAAAGGGCCCCGAATTATGGCAGCATTGGCAGGGGCTGTAACAAACAGGTGTAGTCATTTAAACTGCATGGAAGAAAGATGTATTTTATCACTGTGTGGTTACCATGGGGCTGGTATTGTGTTAATTGTAGTGAAACAAATCCAGTACAAATCAAACAAGAATGATTTAGATGTTGATGGTTTTACTGGTATTGTGGTATTGTATCAAGTAATGGTTTTCTGAGGCTTGTATTTTTCTGATAACGAGAGGGTATCCTTTGCCAAGAGTAAATGTTTTTCACATTGAAATGTCAAAACTGGAAATATATTTGGAATTCCCAATCTGCATACTGTGTTCCTGTGAGGGTGCTTGTAAATGGAGGGTGTTGTTTTGATGAATTAAAACAAAATGAGGATGTTTAGTAGCATATAGAATACAACAGAACAATCTGCGAGTCAGAGTTGAGACGTTTGTTCTGCAAAAAATCAGTGATTCTTCTGTTTTCTCCTTCATAAGGTTTGTCCTTTTTCAGTCTCATATCAGTACTTGCTAGGAGAGTAGTTGGTCATGATTAGAAATTCATCCATTGTACACTAATCACTGATGAACTGATATTATTCAAAGGTTGATGTTAAACTGAGAAAATGAGAATTTTACTCCTGCTGGAGAAAGGATCCAGGCCAGGTGTGGAGGATGTAGCAGCGCCCCAAACATGCTTGTGCCCTACAGAGATTGATGATCCCACCAGGAGAGCAAACTGTGCATTACAGATAAGCACCAAAACACAGCCATGGCTTTGAAAGGGTAATTTTTCAAAGCTCTGAAGTCACAATTGCACAAAGCTTCCACAGGACTGCTGTGCTCCATATGAATAGTCCTGTAGTATTCTTTGACTTTCTGGGACTGAAGCCAAATTTTACGCAACTACTTCAACAATAGGAAAATGAGAAAAGAAATTAGGAGGAACAGTGATAAGCCAGTTAATGAGCTATGTAAAGGAAATATTCCATTATAAGTATTTCATATAATGGGGATAATATGCAGTTTTTAAAGCAAATTATTTTTTCTTAAAACTGTGTTAGACGCAAATGTCGGTTCCTGATGACTAGAGGGAGGCTTGAACAGCAGACAAAATACAACATGGGCCTTGTCTGAGATGCTGAAACACAGTCAGAAGTTTGAAATCCTGGTGGGAAAGTGCTATCTCCACAGCCTGTATAAATCCCCCTGCTGTTGGAATACCCGGAGTGGCTGCAGTGTCTGCTAGGAGGGGTTCATGCCCAAGGAAGGGGCCTCACTTGCAATACGTGGGGCTTTTTGGCAGCGAGTTTAGGAGCCACTGATCAGGATCCAAGGTCTGCATTTAGCAGGTCACTTATCCTTGGATTTATGTGCTTTACAGAATATGGACTTCAGTTCATCAGCAGAAGAGGAGGTAGAAATAGGAGTGCACTCGATGGCAATAATCCTCTGAACCAGCTGACATGGGTTTGGCTAAGCTGGCAGGGCGGAGTGCTTGGAAATGCTGTGTGAGCTCTTCCTGGGCAGTTGCCTCAGTCTGAGTTTGAAGGCAGCGTTGTCCTGTGCCCTGGCCATTGCTGTCAGATGAGAGAAGTGTATGAAAATGTGTTGATCAGTGCAATAATTGCCTTTTTTAGTTCTTCAGGACTTTTTTTACTTAATAAATCTTGCACTGCTTTGGCTCAGAGATGATGTGTATCACAGTCTTAGACAGGAGTGTTTGATCTGTGAATTTTGGCCTCAAATATGGGTTCATTGTGAAAGGATGGTGATACTTTTCTGCTACTTTTCTCCCCAAAACTCTGAGCTGTAATAAATGGCGGGAGCTGTCAGGCTTGGTGGCAAGAGTCCTGGGGACATTGTGTCAGGTAGGGACAGCTGGTGGCCTCGGATGTGTGTGGTGGAAGCTCTTACGTACAGCCTGTATCCAGGAGGACGTCAGTCCCTGGTCAGGAGCTGTGGGGTCAGGACATCTCTGAGCCCTGAAAATGGGAGTCATGGTAGGGAGTGCTCTTGGTGCTCCAGCCACCACATCCCACTGCTGCCAGACTCCTGAGGGAAGCAGTTCAGATAGGTGCAGCAGATCTTTCCCTTTTCCCAAGGCACAGCCTCAAAGGTGTGTTCTTGGGCTGCAGAGGAAGCCTGGAAAGAGTCAAGGAAAACAGCAAGACGGTGGAACCTGTGTTAGGTTTAGTACAGACAAGAGCCCTCCACAGGGGCCTGGGCAAAGCCAAGGCTGGCAGGCCTCTCCAGAGACAGGAGGATGAAGCCCTGGGCCCGTGGTCTGAAGAGAAGGTGCTGCAAAGCCGGGGAAGACGCTGTGTTGCACAGTTCACCTCGGATATCACGAGGTGCTTGGGCTGCTTCAGCAGCAACCTCCTGTTCGTTATGCGTGGGACAAAGTGCAAGCAAGGATTGCAAGAGGGAGAAAACAGTTGTTGTTCCTCACTCCTGGTGACTGGGCATTCATCTCCAAATGACATTGGTAAGATGAGATGGGCTGGAGCTCATTTCTCGTGCCAGCATTGAGGGAAAACATGCTCAGAGCACATGCCAGAGCCTGGTGCCCAACACAGGGCGGGATGGACGGATGGGAGGAGCTGGCTGCTCACACAAGGCCAAGGAGGAACCTAATCTGCCTTAAAATAAACTAAATTTGAAGAGCCATTTGCTCCCCTCAGTTTTAGAACAAGACATGTCATTCACACTTACATCAGCTTTTTTCTCTCTCCTTTAGGGTGGTGTGTTTATCTTAAATGAACAAAAGGGGGGGTGGTGGAAGTCAAACCCAACTGATGGTCAAGAAAGGAGGAGTTGACTCTCGGTTGACTGACTGTAAGGGATCGGGGAAACCAATCCTGCAGGAATATGGAGTTGAGGAATTGCCTGAGTCACTGGAGCTGCATTTTTCCCAATGTGGAGCCATCATTAAGTGCAGGATCACCCTGCCACAGGATGCTGGCTGCATCTTGAGCAGTTCAGGTGAAGAACTTTAATCATTTTGCTGTAAAAATTGACTCATCAGGAAATGATCTGTAAAATTGTGGGAGAGATTAGTGACCTTTAGTTAAAAAAAGGACAGAAAACCTGTTGTGGGAATTTGTCTTGAATTTGGAGTCTGACTAAAGTCTGAATGGGTGTTTTTCTGTGCCTGGATACAATGTAGGTAGATACCACTGGGGCATTGAAAAGGAAGAAAACACTGGAGAAATGAACAAAACAATTCTAAATTCTGTGATCTCTTTGGCCTCTGTGGCCAAAAATAAAAAAAAAGAAAAGAAAAAAACCTTCAGAATGAGGCAGCTGTTTCTCTTATTTAATTCATAATCTTCAGTTTAAGGGCTAATCATTTGATGCTAAGAAGAGGGAGGAGTTTTCTTCAGGGAAAGAAAAAGAGTTGATTTAAAATATGAATTCAGTTGGTGGTCAAAATTGCTTTTGTTTAGTTGACTTTTTTTTGATAGTTGTTTTTCAACTGTGGCATACTTAAGGATTTTTTTTTTAAAATTTGCAAATGCTTTTGTCCCCTGGCAAGTGTCAGAAAGGTGTATAATTACCTCAGCTCCAATCCAGCCTTGCTCAGGCGTTGTAACCGAAAGCGATGTCTGGGAGAGCCGGCATGCAGAAAACTGCTTCAGTGAGTGGCTGCCAGGGAGCAGTGGGATGTTGGAAGAGGTCCTGAAACACGGGGCTTTTCTCTCCAGCTGGGAGTTCAGAGCCCTGGTTTGTAGAGCTACTGCAGCTCCTCAGTCTCTCACTGCAATTAGGGCGTAGGAGTTAATTGGTTTCTCTGGGGACCAATGGCTGTGGCGTCAAGGGCCCATTCACAGCTTTCTGTGTAGGCCAAAGGTGGAACTCGCTGCAGGACGTTTTGTACTTAGTTTTAAAAAAGTTTAGTAGGCACAGACCATGGATTCCACACGTGAATTCTGAATGCGCATTGTTGGTTTGAGCGTTAGCCAGACTTTTTCAGTTTTATTGTTTTGCGGTGACAAACGCGGCGGGTGATAAATGCTGCAGTTTTCAAGGCAGGGAAGTACATCATGTTCAGGCCTCAAACCTGTTCTTTTTCTATTTTAGGGGACTAAAAGCACACAAATAACCCTGTGTCCTCCCCAGTTCTTTTTTTAAATGTAACTGGAACATCAGAGTAGGGTTTGGAAATATGATGATAACTCATTCCCTGGGCATCCAGTTCGTGCATCAAAAATGAGCTTTTGATGGACTTTTAATTCTGAGAGTAAAAACAATGTTGACCTTCAAAACCTTCCCCATCCATTTTTGGTATCTTTTTGCTTTTTATCTGTATGGCTGAATGTGCATGTGTTGGAGGTTACTCTAACCTGGCATTGTTTGCCCACCCAAATTCCTGTTGGTTCTGCAGTTATCACCACAGTAACAGCTGAGGACTCTCACTTCACAGGGGAGACAAAATGGCAAAGGGTGAAAAAAATCCTGCTGTCTTACAGAAATTGTATGTCACATTGATTTATTTAAGGGAGACTTTAAAAAAAGGTGCACTTTACCCACCAAAGCATCTTACAGATCTTCTCCAGAGAAACTTTCTCATGCCTGGGAATACAGAGGTGTTGTAGTTACCACCTAAGAGACATGAACCTAGAACTGTCTTGTGTGTTAAATAATGATAATGAGACCTCAGGAATAACTAAAAATGAAGTGATACAGAGATAGAAGTTTCTGGACTGTGCTGTAGGTTGACGTTATTTCTCATTGCTGTTGCTAATGGAGGGGCTGGTCTCATCCGCAGGTTCTGCTGCCATTGCCAAGTTGAGTCCTGCATTGCTGTAGGTGTTGCTAAAATAATTTCTATCCATTTTATTTCCCCCTTCAGCACCAATTCAGACATTCTGGCAGATGGGGAAGGGTCGGAGAGCTGTTCAGCATCCTCTGACAGGTGAGTAGAATATCCAAGAGCTGAAGTCCTTGGGATGGGTAGTTTGTAGTCTGTAGTTTGCAGTTGGTGGAATCCTGGAGAAGCAAATGCCTCTAGAAAGTCAGATTCTTGGAGAATCCCCACAGTTCTGGGAAGCACAGTTGGTCAGTGAATGTAGATCCTTGAAAAATGATACCTGTGTGCTCCAAGAATCCACAGGTGCCCAACTGAATATCATTGTTCTAAGGTGTATATATAAGTATATATTTTAATTTAAAAAATAAAAGAGGAAGCTGTTTTTTATGGAAAATTAAATCTGATCTTCTATTGCATTTGAAAAGTCCATTGTTGACAGAGCTGTAGGTGAAGCTGACAAGTTGAACTTGCTGGAATTAAGCATCTGTTCTGATTTACTTCTATTTGAAATGAGAAGAGCACATCCTGGTTGTTAAAATCTTAATGTCTGCAAATCTCTGAGTCATGTTTTTGTGACCCGTATGAAAACCTGTGTGAAGTGACTGGGGAGAGCTGGAGAGGGCCGTGGGTCCGTGAAGTTACTTGGCTTGGCGCTCTGGGAACGTGTGTTCAGTCCCACCGCCAAGGTCCCAGCTGGATCTGACTGCTGGGATTCACATGGATCTCCCTGGGCATGGCTGAGGGTCCCATGGATGCAGGAGATGCATTTCCACTGTGGTGCAGCTCTGAAACACGAGTTGTTCCTGCCACTATCTTTAGCGTGTATCTGGCGGTCGTCAGCAGATGTGGACTTGGGCATCTCAGAGTTTTCCGTTGTTATTTTCAGTTGTGAATTCCCAGTTTAAGACAAATGAATAGTCCCTGCAGGATGGATTCAGCCTAGCAGATGGCATAAAACAGAGTGCACTTACAGAGAATGTTTAATTAGTAAAAGCTGTTGACAGATCAGCAGCATCTTTCATGTCAACACTATGTGGAATTTAAAGCTCCAAGGCTGAATGATGGAAATCAGCTGCTTCAATTACATATGGCTAGTTTAAGAATTTTTTCTTTATCTCTGTGATTGAAAACACTTGTTGAGTTTTCAGTGGAAAATACTTTGTCCTTAAATGAGGAGAGTGCCTGGCAAGGCTGTGAGCCCCAAGCACTGTCCTTTGGGGGTAACTCTTGCCCTGCTTCCAGGTGGCTGTGCCCCTGCGGATGGTGACTCAATCTACCTTTTCTGATAGAGCATCCTCATGGTTTTGTCAGTGCCAGGCGTTGTCCTCAGTTATGGAGAAGGAATTTGGGAGGTTGCTGCTGTTCCTTGGGTTCCAAACTGGTCTCTGGGGACAGAAGGAGAGGCGTTGTGATGACCCTGTTCCTGCGGGATCAGGGTCTACGGGAAGATTCATGGTGCTGTCACCTTCTTCAAATGAGAAGACAGAAATATTTCTCTCCCCATCCTTGGAAGTTTTCAAGGTCAGGCTGGACGGGGCTTGGAGACACCTGGGATAGTGGAAGGTGTCCCTGCCCATGGCAGGGGGTGGAATGAGATGATTTTTAAGGTCCCTTCCAATCCAAACTGTTCCATGATTCCCCATCACCTGTAACACGTACGTGTGCAGCATCCATGTACTGCTCACAGTGCTTCCACACAGCATCAGTGTGTGCTGTGTTCAGGGCACTTGCAAACCCCTATTACCCTTCTTTTCTTTCTTTCCCCCAGCAGCAGCTCCGTGGCTCTGACAGGGATCAAGAGGAAGTTGCGTCGGCCGCGAATGCCCGAGAATGATCGAGCGATTCCCCAGGGCAAGCGGAAGAGGAGCTAGTGCTGCAGGAACGCCCGAGCTCGGTGCTGGGAAACATCTCTTGGCCTTTTCCCATTCTCAGAGTATCTGGGTACTGAGTAAAAAGCTGTATTTTCACATCACTGCCATTCCAGCTGCCTTAATGACCAGGCTGGTGGGTTTGCCCAGCGACCAGGTTTGCCCGCAGCCCTGTGGGCCACTGATGGTTGAGATTGGGCACAGTGCCAGAGTCCTGCCGGAGCCTGGCCTGGCTCCTGTGCTGTGAGTTCCCTCGCCGGTGCAGCACATGGGTCCCTGTGTTGCCACTGTTCCTGCTTGCATCCTGTGGAAGCCTCATGTGCCCTCCTGGAAGCAGCTGCAGAACGGTGTCTTGTTTGGGGGCGGGCAGGTACTGGTGCCCCAGTTCCCTGGCACAGCCAGGGGAGGGAGGGACTGAGGAATGCGGTGAGATTCTGTCCTACACAAATAGGCTTTTTTATATATGTCTGTGTAAACTTACTCAGTATTACATGTCATTATTTTAGTTTGAAGTCCTGAAACTGGAAAGAAGTTGGAAAGTCGTTGGACATGAAGTATTCTAGCTTTCAAACAAATAGGTACACTGTAAAGTCTGATCTTCCCTAGGAGGTGGTGGAATTTTGTAATGCAATAAAGCAGTGCAAGAAAATGGAGGAAATGCAAAAAACCTGACCACCAGGGAAGGCTTTTAAAAATAAAGCTTGTAAGCAAAATATGAAAAATACTTCAGGTGCTTTTGCTGAGCCTGAAGTTTTGGTCAGACCCTGTCAGTGGGAGCTTGGCAAAGAAGTCACAAAATCTGGGTAAGATTGAGGATGGTTGTGTCTTGACTTCAGACTGTAGCTGGGATTCAGAAATAATCCTCCTCAAGCCATGGTTCCCAGGAATATTTGTGTTTGGAACTGGCTAAATCGTGGCAGGTATACCATCATAACTATCATAAGTGCGTGAGGTGGGGAGATGCAGAGGCAAAGCAGGAATCTGTGTTGGTGTGTTGGTTTTTTACTAAACCAAACCTTTTGAAAGACAGTAATTACTGAGGTCTGCTTTAGGGCTGCCTTTTTGTCACAGCAGCTCACGTAAGGCATTGAAATTGGTTGCAGTTGGCCAGTGAATTGTAATAATACTGTAAATTAGTATCAAAGAGCTTTCTCCAGGCACTGGCAAAACAGCGGCTGTTGTGGTGGGGGAAGGCACTGCACTATCGCTGGTGTGGCTGCAGGTACTGACATTTCCCTTGGAAATGAGCTAAAGGGCCTCGCTGCCACGGGAGCTGCAGCAGTTTGGTGTGGTAGAAGGGAGAGAGCAGCTGGCACGTTAAATACGGGCATGAATCAATCTGCTTCGCTGACAGCCTGTGGAGATTCACTTTTTTTTTATAAAAGGTATCGTCATCACCACCTAAAGTCCAAACTGGTGACCTTTGCCTGAGATGGAGCTGCTTCCCTCCCTTTTGTAAGGAGCTGTGGGTCAGTGCTGGAGGAGGGCAGTGGCATTTGTAGAGGTGACAAACGTGAGTGGGGGTGTGTGGACGTGTGACATGGTGGTCGAGGTGCTGGGGGAGGCTGCATGGAGCAGACACACTGGGCAATGTGGAGGCTTAGGAAAAAATGTGGGTTTGATGGTCTGATGCCTCATTCCTGCCCAGACAGAGCGTGTGCCTGGGCAGGATCCAGTCTCTCCTGCCAGACCCAGTGCCAGGGCCAGCTCTGGTTCCAGGCAAGTGCCAGGGTGCTGCCAGGTCCAGCCTTTGCCAGGAGTAGCTGCTGATCCCCTGGGTGCCATAAATGACGCTTGCTACACATCTCACCAACCCAAGATTCACAGGAATCGCATAACGTAAGGGAAAAAACAACAGGAAAGGAAACACAGTGTCCTCCCCACACTGTCCTGTCCCCTGCTCCCCTGGGCAGCTCTGCTCCTCCGTCACGGATTCAAGGGGCAAAGTGGGAGCAGTTGGGGATTGTGAGCAGCCAGGCCAGGGCAGAAGTCAGGGCCCCAGGAGCCGGGGCAGCGCTGGCGGTGGTGACGCACAGCGCGGTGCTGGGACAGGTCCTGCTGGGGCTGAGCGTGGCCCAGCTGCCGCCGGCCCAGGGCCCCATCGAGGGGGGAACCCCACCCCTGTGCTCTTTGGGTGAGTAATCGTGAAGATACTGCATCCTCTGACACCTTTTCATTGGGCTGATCGTGAGCAGTGTTTGTCACATCACCCACAGCTGATGCCTTGAGCTGGGCTTGGCAGTGCAGGGGGTGTGGGGTCCCAGGGACCCTCTGTCTCACCCTGCTGCCAGGGATGCAGGATCCTGGGACACTCCGTCCCACCCTGCTGTGGGTCCAGCCTCTGCAGCAATTCCCAGAGTGAATGTGGGGCAGATTCCCGATGACTGCGGCTCCCTCGAGAATTGGCAGTAGGGCAGAAGCTCCCAGGGGGACTGATACTGGCAGCCAGGGTGGTGCTGGGCTGCCACTGGAAAACTCTAGGAAGGGCTGCTTTGGGTGGGGAATCCATTCAGGAGGAAATTAATTTAGTCACGGAGCAGTCCCTCAGGCCGGGGCAGAAAGGCAAAACTGGAAACAAAATAATCAAAAAGTAGAAATGTTCTGTTCCCCCAGCCTGGCAGTGGAGCCGTGAGAAAGGCAGCGATCCTGGGAATGGGGGAAAAGCAGGAGCAGAGTCACCCTGCCGGCCATGGGGCTCCCTGCTGGCTCCCACCCCATGCCCCTCTCTGAAATGAGTAACTGGGGGTTAAACAGGAGTTTGGGGGGGCGGGGGGGGTCACCTGGTTTTGTTTGGCTTTGCAGATGTCAGGGAGTTTCTATTGGGTTGTTTTTGCCAGGCAGGAATGCCTTTGAAAGCAAAGGGAATTGCCCCAGACTCTGATACCCAGAGCTGGGAGCAACCAGGGCAGACATCCCTGGAAAGGATCCCATTCCGGGGTGGGATGCCCCAGCACCAGCTGACGTGGAGGAAATGCAAATCGATCATTTGCATTGCTTTACATGCTGACAAGGGCAATGGGCTGTTCTGATATTGCTCTTAATGTTTCAGAGGAAATAATAAGGGATTCACTTGCCTCTCACTGTGTCTCACTCATCCGGGAGCGGGCCACGTGCCCCAGGAATGGCTGTGCTGTGGTGTTTTCTGGTGTTTTCCCAGTTCTGATTTTGCAGAACTGCACTGATGGGCTGGTTCCTCCTGCCTTCGGTTGGGTGCTGTGTGTCACAAACAGCAGGACAGCCGGTGCTCCGGGCTGGCTGCGCTCCGGCCGGGCTCTGGCCGGGACTGGAGGCCAGGACTGGGCAGTGCGAGCTCAGGACACGGGGGGTGGGCTGAGCACCCCCGGGGAGGGACCTGCGGCGGCTGGGGACGGGCAGGTGTCAGGGTCTCTCAAGGACACTTCTCCTGTGTTTGCTGGCAGGAGTTAAAAATAAAAAAGGAGAGTCTGTTTTGATAGAAGAACAGATATTCTGGAATTGGAACACCTTACACAAACAGAGGAATTGAAGATGAATCACAGTTACCTGCTGGGCAAACCCAACACCAGGATCTGCTGTCCAGAGGAAAGAAAAATCATGGTTCTGTCCCACCTGGCACTGGAGGAGCCAGAGGGCCTGAATTCAAAATGATTCGGGCAAATTGGTGAGTTGGCTCCAAATCAACCACGTGGAATTAAATAAAGAAGAGGACGAATTACCAGCTTCAGGAAGAAGAAGGTAAACACATTACTGCAAATGGGAAGTAATTAGTGAGGCAGAAAAGTTTGTATAAATGTAACTGGGCTTCATTTTCGCGGTGAAAGCTCACTGCTGTGGTTAATTATTTGGCCTCACAGAGGCATTCCTGGAGCCTGGACTGGGGGTTTCATAGCAGGTACTCGGTGGGATAGAAATGGGGGCTGTGTGGAAGCACCCTCACCTGTGTGGGCATTCCCAGACACACATCTGCTCATATACTTACACATATATACTGAATTATCCTGAGGACTGCAGGCTCCTTCATATCACTTAGCCAAGATTTTGTTGTAGTGATGAGCAGCAAACTTGATTCACTTTCCTTTATATACATATGCAAATATTGTAGAATTTGCATATGAATGTGTATCAAAACAGGCAGACCTATATTCTGGTTTTCTTCTGACTCTTCTGTCTTTACCTATCAAAATCTCAAATAGATCTTGTTATTTCTATCTTGTTCAAATCGAGAAGTGCCTCACATCACTGGACAGAAGCCTCAGTGTGTGTGCAGGGGTTGCAGGCAGCGCTGTGCATGGGGTGCCTGGCATGACCTGGGTGATCCATACCTCTGACTATGGAAATGTTAACATCCCAGATCCCAGGAGGTGACACTCAAAATGTCACTTGGGTGTGCAGGTCCCATAATACCTGTCACTGCTGCAGGCGTGAATCCCAGTGCCACGGGTGCAGCCCCACGGCTCTGGGTCTCACCAGCTGTGCTTTGCTTTTCCTTCTAGATGGTGAGTGAGATTTCAGGGCTTGAAGTTACACACAAATATAGTAATCCCCCCCCAAAAGCAATAAAATTATTGTGTAGTCTCCCAACAGCTTGAACCTGAAGCCTCTTTGTTAAAAACCTGTGGAATATGGATACATATTTCAACTTTATTATACCAACTTGCTACTCCCAGGGTCTGTGCAGGCTCCATTGGTTTTATGGGCTTTGAGGCCACAATGGGATGAAGCAAGGAACATTTTAGCACAGTGTCCTTGGGAGCCCTGTACAGACCTGGCTCCCTGGGGAGAGCCTCTGTCCCCCTTTGCTGGGACAGGATGTGCAGGGCAGTGTGACTTGTGTATGATGGGCAGATGGGAGCAGGGGGAATTCCCTACAGAAACCAGATATCTACCCTGTGAGGCTCTGCCCCAGCCTGAATGGGACTTTCTGGGTGATAGGATCAGCCTGGATTATTGGATCAGCAGGATCCATAGCCTGCTCTAGTTTAAATGGGTTTAAGCTTGTTGATTTGATCAGAGCACTGCTGCTGTATCCCAGGGCTCACCCTGGGGCAGGAGGTGGCATCCCAGTGCACTCTGGGATGTGTATTCAGAGGCTCTGGGGGTTTCATTTGGAGTGCCAGTGATGGTGGGTATGGAAATGTGTACTGGCTTAATGCCAGGAAATTCAGGCTCTTTTTCCAGGATTTACCTCCCAAAGCTGGACGAGCCTGACTCAGGCTCCAGTGCTGGTGTGGCTGGAGGCCATGGGAGCAGAGGCTGATGGATTTCAGTGAGTTGGGGATTCAAAGGAAATGGTTTGAATCCCATGAACCTTTCAGGGACATGATGTCAAAGGTTCTCTAACACTAAGTTTAGTGTGTTCCCAGATAAACCAGGGGAAGAGAGAAGAAGAAATTTTCTTGATATATGCATGAACTCATAGAAATTCTCTTTCTGCTGTGAATGCTTTACAGAACTCAAGACTGCAGCATCCAAGTTGATCCTCCCTTCTCCATTTGTCTGTGAACACAAGTCAGCTTCTCTGGCTCCTTTTCCCCTCCCAGTAATGTTCTGATGACTCAGTTTCCAAACCCTTCCCCAGCCATGGCACAGCTCTGTGCACAGCCCAGACAAGCCAGGTTGTGTGCCAGGGCAGGAATTCTGGGACTCACCATGGGCTGCAGGTTTTTTTTCCAGATTTTTTTTTTATTGTGATCAGTCTGAGCACTAGGTTTTTGGTTGGGTTTTTTTTTTTGTTTGTTTTTCAGCTAACAAAAAGAAATACTGTGGCCAGAGCATGGTGCAGGCAGGTGATGTGATGGATGACACAGCATTACCCAGGAATGTAACTGTTACCTGCATCTGGACTGGCTTGTTACCCCTGATCAGTGAACTTAGTAACACAATGAATTCTGAACATGGGTTTGGGGCCAAATAATTCTGTGCATTGCTAGTATTTTCATGTTTTGTCTCCAAAGCCTTGTTTCCTTTGGTAGAGAACATTTTCCAGTATTGACTCTGTATTTTTCTGGAAATCATCACACCAACTGGTGAGCCATGGAGGAATTCGAAATCAGACTTGAGAGTTGACTCGCGCACATTTAAGAAAGACATGGAAAAATTGTAATTTACTATGCCCTTAGTACATTCCCAAGCCTGATTTAAAGCCCACAGCATTCATCAGCTCTGTATTGAAGCACAAATATGCCTTTTCCAGGAAGGTGGGTCCGTGGCACTGCTTGTCTCTGTGGTTTTAGTAGATTTACTAACGTTAGGCTTCCTGCAGGCTGAGTGCAAGAGGTGGGGACTAGGAAAAAATTCTAGGATAAAGAGAAATTCCCATGCAAGAGCAGCCAGGTACCATATTCTGGCTCTCCATCCTGCAGTGACTGCTGTGGGCCGCAGCCACGCACGAGTTCATGGGCGGCTGCAGCTCCATCTGTAAAGCTGTGGCCTGGGCTTGACGTTGTGCCAGACCTCTTCTGTCCTGGGGACCATAAAGTTGGGATTCCAGATAGCTATTGGAAAAACAGCTATTTCAGCTCCAGCAGTAAACCCAAAAGCAATTAAATTTAGCTTTATTTAGTGTTTGTGCTTTTGATTATCCCAAAGCATGTATTTTTAAAATAAAAATGTTTCCAGCTCTATGGCATCCCTGAATGTTTAAAGCTGGAAGAAACAGGGGATGACTCAGAAAACCCTTTGATTCTCACAGGATTCTTTGCTTTGAAATCACGTGTGTTTGGGTTTTAGTTGTGGTGCAGCTGCAGCTTTGCCTGAATAAGGACCAAGGGCCTATGAGGGGCCATGAGCATTCTCTGGGTGTTGGGGGGCAATGCCCAGCCCCGACAGGCTCACCCAGGGAAGGGCACCGGGAGCTGGATGTTATCCTGAGCCGACCCAGTCCCCAGCTTTCAGGACCCAGGCGTGTGATCCTCACTGAGCTGCTCCTGCGCTCCCAGTCAAGGCAGAGCATGGCAGAGGATGTGGCCCTGGGAACGGTGTGGCATTGGCATGGGGACAAACAGCATCAATCCTGGGAGAGCTCTTCCCCAGCCGAGCACCTGTGACTTGTTTCTGACAGCAAATGCACTTCACAGTTGCACGCCACTCCTGGCGGTGCTCACTGCCACGTGTAGGGGCTGCACAAGGGGCGTGGGGCTCTTTCCTGGCAGTTCAGGTCTGTTCTGGAAGGGAGCTGGGCTCTGTGCAGCTGTGAGTGACACTTCATCCAAGGCCAGAGAGGAGCAGCAGCTGCTCTGCCTCACCTCTGGCAGCATCTCACAGTGCTGCTGCCCCACCTGGGTCTTAAGGACATCCCTCAAGTGCCTGCAAGATGCTCAAGGAGCTGTGCAGAAGCCAAGGGCAAACCTTTCCTTGCCTCCACTGGAGCCAGGATTTCACCCCCAGTCACCTCCTCCCTCAGAGCTCTCCCAGAAACAGCAGAACAATAAAAAAACCATTGCACGTGGTATGCTGCGATCTGCAGCGATTCCCACAGCAGTTTTATTGCCTGAAGGAGGAAGAACGTGAACCCTGGAGGGAAGAACTTGCCAAAGTATTTAATATTTCTACATCTTGCATGGAGTTAAAGCTTCCCAAAAATCTTTAAAAATAGTTGCAGGGATGTTTGTTCAGGGCCTAAGGCTGGGCTGAGGAGGATTTGAGATATGATTTGAAGTGGGGAGCAGAGGGTGGTGATGCTGGGGGTCTTCAGCACCACTGGACTGAGGGGTGAACGGGGAGGGTTCCATGCTCTTCTGAACATCCCACCTGCACTTTCAGGTTCCACATCCCCTGTAGGGAGCCTGAAAATGGGGACAATCCTTGAGCTGTGCTGATGAGCTGGTGACAAATGGTGTCACACATAGCTACCACTCCTTCTTTCACAGAAATAATACTCTGAACCATTTCTCCTGAAGAAAAATTGAAGCTCTTAGTGTGTTTGCTAACTACCAAGTGCCCAACGCCTGAGCCTGCTCCTTTGGACGAGGCCGGGCTGGCAGCTACGGGAGGCCCTTCCCTGGGCGTCCTGCGACGGCAGCTCCGGCAGGGCAGGGCTGTGCTGGGGGGGTGAGCCCAGTGCGTGCTCCCACCCTCCGTTGTCTGCCCAGAGACGCAATGCCGGGGGGCTTTGGGCTGTCGGGTGCGCTGGCGGCCCCCGCCCACCACCGCAGCCTCGCTCCGCCGCTCCCCCTCGCGGCACCGCTCCGGGGAACCGGGGCTGACCGAGTGGAGAGGGGCTGCGGGGAACCGGGGCTGCCCGAGAGACGAGGGGCTGCGGGGAACCGAGGCTGCCCGAGAGGAGAGGGGCTGCGGGGAACCGGGNGCATCGGTAGAGGCTCTGCCCGCTCTCTGCCCTCACCCTGCCCCAGGCTCGATGTGGGCCGGCGCTGGCCATGGAGAAGCTGTACCTGGCGGGGAGCAGCACCTGGACCATCAACAGCTCCCATGGGAACGGCAGCCTCCGGCTGGGGAACCTGAGCGCCGGCAGGAACAGCACCGCCGACCCCCTGAAGAGAAACGAGGACGTGGCCAAGGTGGAGGTGACAGTCCTGTGCCTCATCCTGTTCCTCGCCCTGACCGGCAACCTGTGTGTGCTACTGGCCATCCACACCACTCGCCACAAGCACTCCCGCATGTACTTCTTCATGAAGCACCTGAGCATCGCTGACCTGGTCGTGGCCATCTTCCAGGTGCTGCCCCAGCTCATTTGGGACATCACTTTCAGGTTCTATGGGTCAGATTTCCTCTGCCGCTTGATCAAGTACTTGCAGGTAGTGGGAATGTTTGCTTCCACCTACATGCTCCTGCTGATGTCTCTGGACCGGTGCTTGGCCATCTGTCAGCCACTGAGGTCCCTGCACAGGAGAGCTGACCGGGTCTCTGTCCTCCTCACCTGGCTGCTGTGCCTGCTGATCAGCATCCCTCAGATCCATATATTTTCTCTAAGGGATGTGGGGAACGGGGTTTATGACTGTTGGGCAGATTTTGTCCAGCCCTGGGGACTGAAAGCCTATGTTACCTGGATCACCCTCATGGTCTATATCATCCCTGTGTTGATGCTGAGCATCTGCTATGGCTTAATCAGCTTCAAAATCTGGCAGAACGTGAAGCTGAAGACGGCTCACAGGCCCAGTGTGGGTCTGGGCTCAGGCTCCTGCAGAGGGATGGTGTTTGCCAGGGTCAGCAGCACCAGGCTCATCTCTAAAGCCAAGATCCGGACAGTCAAAATGACCTTTATCATTGTGGTGGCGTTCATAGTGTGCTGGACTCCCTTCTTCTTCGTGCAGATGTGGTCAGTGTGGGACACCAACGCCCCGAAGGAAGGTACAGCCTCCCCTCCCTTGCCCTGCTGTGCTTGGACGGCTCTGCTCAGCACTCCGGGGACACCCATGGCAGAAACTGCTCCGAGCTGGCTTTGAGCGGGAGGGAGGGCGATGGGAGAAAGTCCTGAACACGGATAAACCCCCCACAGGCAGCAGTGGCTGAGCCGCAGCTTTCCCGGGTAAAGAGCTACCACAGCCCTGGCAAATTCAGGGCCACTGTGGCTCAGGGGCAGCTCACAAGGAAGGCTCGGCTGCTCAGCCTGGCCACTCTGCCCTTCCCGAGCCCTATCCCAGCTGCACAGCTGTGGAAAACCCCGTGTCCTGCAGCCCATCTGCATCTGTTCCCATGAGCTGGACAGAGCTGGAGCCAGGCAGGTGTGCTTTGCCTCTCCTGCTTCTCCGCTCCATTTATTTCAGAAGTGGAATGTGGCTTGTGCACCTCCCTGGGTGCTGCAGGGGTTTTCCACCTGATTTAGGCTGATCAAAACTTCTAGTTCCTAAATGGGCTCTGGGGTGAAGCAGCGGCTCTCCCTTGTGCTGTATTTTAATCCTGCAGTCTTGCGGGCTGCCCCTCCCTTCCCAGCACCCAAACCTCAGCAGCACCCAAACCTCTGCTGCTTGGTGGAGCGGGGGTAGACAGGATTTGTCCGTCCCAATCCTTCTGGCTGCACAGGGAACCTTTCCCTTTCTCACACTGTGCAATCGGCCTTGCAAGGATTTTCCTTTTTCCTTTTTCCTTTTTCATTTTTCCTTTTTCCTTTTTCCGTTTTCCTTTTTCTTTTCTTTCCCTCTTCACTTTAAGGTATCAGGGGGCTCTCCAGCCCCGCCGAGCTATACCACACTCCCCACTCCTGTCCCCATCGTGTTCCTGTCTCTGGGCAGCCTGTGGCTGCGGCACAGGGTGGAAGCTCTGCCAGGGCACTTGCTGGAGGCTTTCATGGCATGGGGAGGAAAAGCCTGGGGTGGCTACAAGTGTCGGGAGACCCCAGCCCTTCCTCCCAGGCTCTCCTTCTTGCTGGCTGCCCAGAGGCAGGAGGTGGGCGGCACAGTCAGACGTCTCTGCAGAGGACACGGGCTTTGCCTGCAGCGTTCCCACAGCCTTGCCCTGACCCGGGACCCCTTCCCTTTTACTGAGGCTTGGGCGCTGTGGCCAGGCAGCGTGGTGGGGTGCAGGAGAGGTGTACCCCGTGTTGGGAAGGGACTGTGGCTGTTCCTCACCTCACAGCTGTGGGGGCATAGCCATGGAAAGGGCAAAGGAGAGGGAGGGCAAGGGTCCCTGGGTGCCAGCAGGAATGGGGGCACGACTGCACCCCAATGAGCTGCACTGGGGGTAACCAGCAGATCCCAAAGGCAGGTGTGGGGGCAGTCACCTCCCTAGAAAGTGTATTCTCCACCTAGGATGTCACACAGAGCGTCCCTGGTGAGGGAAGGTCTCTTGATACCTGACTGAGCCCTGGTGAAGTCTGAGGGGGGTGAGCAGGGGCCCTGCCCCCTGATCCCGTGTGCCACATCCTGGAGTGCGGCGAGCCGCAGAACTCGGGCACGAGCAGAGGAATGCACAGAGCTTGGTCTGAGCTGGGTGAAACCCTGACACCACTCGGAGCTGGGCTCCCACCTCAGCGGGATGTGGTCGGCATGTGCAGGGTGAAAGATGAGGCTGTAAAGAGAACAAGGCAGCGCCCTCCTTCCCTCGCTAGCGAGGGGAGAACCAGGGAGGGCTCGCCCTGCTCTCGCTGATCCACTTCAGTTGCTCTCCTCGCTTCCGTAGAACGAGGCCCACAACCCGAGGCGAGGGCAGCGCAGAGGCCGCAGCCGTGCCCTGGGCAGAGCCGGGTGAGCAGCAGGATGGGGCCGGCCGCAGGCAGCTGCCCTGCTCCGCTTCCCCAGCCCCGCCAGCCCCTGCCCTGCAGCCCGGCACCGCGGGGCTCCCGGGCCCGGCAGCCCCTCTGTGTCCCTTCCCCGTGGCTGATGGGGCCATGAAGGCCCCTAAATGAGAGCTCCGAGCTCCTCGGAGCCCGGCTGCAGTGGGGCTGCCCGGGAAGGGCAGGGCTGTCAGCCCGATGCTGTGTGCCCGGCCAGGCAGCAGAGATCCATCCCCCCCCGGGCGGCCACACACCCCGAAGGCCCCGTGAGGTGGGTCGGAGCTGCACGCTATGATCCAGGGGCTGGTTTAAGCACGGGGGACCCTCCACTGCCCGCGGGTTGGAGGGAGGCTCCTGCTGCACGCACTTCACGGGGAGCACTTGCGGGATTCTGAGCTCGGAGTCAGTCGGCTCAAGGCACCTGTGAGGACAACAGCAGGGCCGTGAAGCACCGTGATGTTATATCGGTCCCTTCACCTCGGGGCAGGAGCCCTGACACGTGGGCTGTGAGCGATGGCCCCAGTCAGTGCGTGGGAATGGGGGAGCCCCTCATCCCATCCCACTCCTGTGCTGGGTGTTTGCAGCACAGCCCCCACAGCCCTGCTGGGGCACAGCCTCCACCCCTGCCCACCGCTCCGGACATCCCCAGGAGCGGGGAGTGCCTGGGGAGAGGGGATATCCTTGAGGGACAGAGCTTGCTGGTTTCAGCACCCCTCGGGGGTCTCTGGTGTTCCAGCCAGGGAGGAGAGCAGCCCACCCTCCAGACCTGCCCTGCAGTAAGCTCCCTGAAATTCAATTTGCTTCCCGCAGAGAGGGAAGAGCTGAGTCAGCCCTGGCTGGATGTTTTCAAGTGGATAGAAACACTGTGATGTATTTCAGGTCTGGTGCCTGGGATTTGTAACCATTCCCCATGGAATCATTTTTTAGCATATGCTTAAAATTAAAAGTAGTTGGAGCAGACATCACAAGAGCAGGAATTACGCATCCATTGGCTGAAGGTGAATTTGGAAGCTAACATTTATAGTCACACTTCTTCACTGGTTTAAAAACTGCCAGCAGATTTTTGCAGAGGCACGAAGGGACCAGAACAGCCAAACCAGCCATGTTCATCCTCGCTGCTGGCACCTCCTCTGGGAGCAGAGGGGCTGAGGAGATGAGCTGGAACACAGGGAGCAAGATAAAGGCTCCATCTCCACCCGCAGCCACTTAATGGAGGGGATGTCCCCCCTTGTCCCGGCGCCATGGCACATGCCAGCCCCACCATCCCCTTGTCACCAGAAGGTGCTGATCCAACCTCTCAGGTGGGACAGTGGGTACTTTCTGCTCTGGGGACAGAGAGCAGCAGCCAGAGACTTGATGTCTTGGCACTGCACTGCCACCATCTCCCTCATCACCGGCGGATGCCAGGCTCCCGGACTTCATTCGTGGTGTGGGAATGGCTGTTGTCTTTTCTGGCAGAGCACTGTGTGGGAAAAATTAATTTGGGGGAAAGAAAAATGACTGGAGAAAGGTGCTGGGAGAGCACCGGGCAAAGGGCTCAGATAGGCCCGGGCTGGTGGTGGGGACAGCCCAGGAGCAAGGGATGCCCCGTGGCCTGGGGACTGTGGCTGTCCCACAGCCCGAGCAGCTGGAAGCCGAGAGTCTGCCCCAAATCAGCCACTGGTGTGGAAAAATGAGCCACCGACTCTGCTTGCTCCCAGTCCTGCTCTTTGCCATGGCAACTCCAAGGGCAGCGGTCCCTTTCCCGGGTTTGGGCAGCTTAAAGACCGATTGTGCAGGTGGTGCTGCGGGCAGCTCTGCCTCCTGGCCGGGCACTCCAGGGTAACACCGGGCTGGCAGCAGGAGCAGGGAAATACAGCTCCTGCGGGGAAAAAACCTAAACCCAAGGTGCTGGAACTGAGGCTCGCCCCCCTCCCTGCACCAGCTCTCATTGCCCGTGGTGTTCCTGCGGGCGGGGGGCGCATCCCTGGCGGGGAGGGGGTGCCGTGGTGCCGGCAGGGCTGGGGCTCTCGGCAGAGGCCACCGCGGCGTGGCCATGCCCTGACACTGCCGTGCCTCTGTCTCGCAGCCTCCCTGTTCGTCATTGCCATGCTCCTGGCCAGCCTCAACAGCTGCTGCAACCCCTGGATCTACATGCTCTACACTGGGCACCTCTTCCACGACCTCATGCGCCGCTTCCTCTGCTGCTCCACGCGCTATCTGAAGTCGCAGCCGGCGTGTGAGCTGGGCAAGAAGAGCAACTCCTCCTCCTTCGTCCTCAGCTGCAGGAGCACGAGTCAGAGGAGCTTCATGCAGCCACCCACGACGTGAGGCCATCACCAGCCGGGACCTTGTGCCTCTGCTGTGCTGCCTCCAGTGCTTCCCTGTGGAAAGCGGGGCCTGGACAAGGAGAGGGTCTATAAATAGGTGTATATATGCCTGTCAGCATGTACAGAGGGCCTTATTTAACTGAGACAGGAGTGGGGGAGGAATTCTGTGTCCAAGTTTCAGTGCTGCCAGGGATTAGACTCCAGGAACTTGCTCCTGAGCCCCAAACCCTGACATCAGTGGCTTAGGGATGCCACCAGGAGGGACAGGTCTTGTCCCGAATGATCCGGTGCTGCTGGGGCAGGTGTGATGCATCCCTGTCGGATGGAAGGGGCTGCTGCAGCACAGGGTGATGGGTGTCACCCCTGGCCATGGCTGGGCACTGTCCCACCCGCACCTGCAGCAGGGTCCTGCAGGATGCCAGCAGCTGGCCCCGCGCTCTCAGCACAGGCGCTCTTGCTTCGCTTGCAGCCTATGGGGCAGAGGCAGCCCCGCAGCCCCGCAGCCCCGCAGCCCCGCAGCCCTGTGCTGTGCCAGCCCTGCTCCCTGCCTGGGGAACAGAGAAGGGTGCCCTGGGGGGCAGCAGGGCCCAGCCTTGCAGGGGACAGCGCTGTCGCCCGAGTGTCCCCACCCCAGCTCTGCACCTCATCCCCAGCGAGGCCGTGCAGGCGGTCGGCAGGAGCCTGGAGCGGGCGCGGCTGGGGCCGGGATCTGGGCAGTGCCGCCCTGGCTGAGTGTGCTCAGCGGCTTCCGCACAGGCAGGCGTGTGCCATCCGGGCTTGGCTCCATGGGCTCTGACAGGGACAGTCCCGTCGCGTCCCCGAGGCCAGGCCTGGCTCTGGGGTCACCGCAGATCCCATGAAGTCTCCCACCGTTCCAGTGCCTTTCGCTTGCTCTCTAGCGCACAGGGCACGCTCACGGCATGGATTTTTATTGCTAACAAATACTGTAAATAAAGTTTTCTGACTGTGTCTGGTGGAAGGTGGGAGGGAGGCGTGGGGGGAGCGCTGGGCTGAAGGAACCAAGGTGGCGGATGGGAAGCAGGGCTGGAACACCACACACACCCAGCTGTGCTCACTGCGGTGCTGCTGTCGGTGCAGCGCTGCCCCAGCACTGGGATCCGCACCCGGCGGCACAGAGCCGGCTGTGACATGGGCACTGGAGGGGGACACAGCTGGGTCTCTCACTGGCTGATGC
This sequence comes from Dicrurus megarhynchus, assembly GCA_013399195.1. NCBI lineage: Eukaryota > Metazoa > Chordata > Aves > Passeriformes > Dicruridae > Dicrurus > Dicrurus megarhynchus. Next base: position 263,308 of record VXAD01011237.1, on the reverse strand, counting down.
AATTTGGCCTTTCATGTTGGGAATGAACATGAAAAATGCATTTAAATGTGTCCTTTATTTTTTCACTGTCACCAGCAGGTCCATTTGCACCTTTCCTACCCTGACATTCCTTTGATTTGTTTGTGGGAGCTCCAAGTGTGCTCTCCGTACATTTACTGACTGTTTGAAATCCTCAGGACACCATAGAGCATCTTCCTCCCACGTTCACCATCCTTCTCCTTGAGAGTCACTAACTCCTGCACAAAACAAGGAAGGAGGGGTCTCCTTTTCTCGAGAGTCTGAGGGCCTGGTGCATCCTCCGTCTGCTGGGGAGGAAAGAGAACATCGCAATAGATGTTACTGGGATAGATGCCTGGAGAAGAGAGGGAGCTTTGAGAGACACAGGGAATTGCCCTCCAGCCCTGGCTGCAATTTCTGGTGGTGGTCTGGGGCTCAGGCAGGGCCATGCCCCGTGCCTGGAGGTGCTGCAACCAAGTGGTGCCATGGCTGAGCTCCTGCACTGTCCCCAGGCTGTGACAGAGCAGGGACAGGGAGAGCAGGAGTGTCCCAGGGGAATGCATTGCCAAAAAGCTTTTCGGGAGGGTCAAAAGTGAAACAGAGGTGCTGACAGGTGTGCCCCAAGTGTTGGGAGCCCAGAGAGCACTGTGGTGGGGACATCAGCATTTTAGGGTTTTTTGGGTTCAGGCAGTGAACAGAAGAGAAAAAAAAAAAATTAGAAGTAGTATAAGCCCATTATACAATTGATTTTAATTATTTTTATTCCCACAAAAAAGTGATCATGGTGAAGTGTTTTTTGAGACTTTTTCCCCCCCTATAAATACCTAAATATCTTTTTTTTTTTAATCACTCCATCCTTCTTGGGCCCTGATGTTGCAGGAGCTTGGGTACCACATTGCTATGGAGTAACAGCAGTATACAATCCCAAGCCCTTGGAAGAGCTCCAGTAGAAAACCTGGCTCCCGCTCGTCCTTGGCATGGCACCAGAGGAGCCTTTGGCTCCAAGTCTTTGCTGGAAGCCAAGGGAAAGGCACACATGGACACAATTGAGAACAGCCTCTGAACAACGAGACCTCCTGGGCCCTGGTTCAGCAAAGCACTTAAGGCTGGGGCCAAAAGAGCATTCAAGGGCCTCAAAGTGAAAGTGCAGCTCCGTGGAAGAGGGACCGGCAAATTAATTGACAGTACAGGGGAGGAAATAGCTCTGAACCGGACCTCTCGCCCCTCACCCCTCTTTCCCTGGAGCCGGAGCGGCAGGGTCCTGGCAGAGGCTCCTTCCTCTGCTCTCCCCATCCATTGGGGCCACCCCGGGATGCTGAGGGAGGGCCTGGCTGGATGCGAGTCCTCCCTGCTGGGCAGAGCCCGAGGGTCGGTGCGGTCCTGCCCCTCCCGCAGCCTCTCTCGCTCCATCCCAGGACGCAGAGTGGAGGGACAGCGCTGGCCGTGTGGGATGCACACAGCGCTGTGGCTGGAGCTAACTCGGCATCGACTGAGCAAGTGTGTAGTGAGGATTGTCCCTGCAGAATGAACCTAAGCTTTGCTTAGAGCCCAGCTGGTCTCTCAAGCGAGGTTCCCCAGGCTCTGTGTCCCCCCTGCCCTCCCGCAGCCCCAGCGCTCAGGGCCATGCACAGGGCTGGGTCCCCCCCGCGCTGTCCTGCCCTGTGCCCTGTCCTGCCCTGCCCCTGCCCACGGCACTGAACAATGCTCCACAATTAAGTGCATAATTGAGCATCAAAGCGCCACGAGTGGGTTTGCAGCTGGCGGTAGCCGAGGATCAGCTCACGCTCTCAGAGCAGACACAACACGTCATGCATGGCCTGGTCTGGCTCTCACAGCTTGGCTGAAATGCAAGTACGCATGAAAAAAGTTTGGTTTAGCTATTCTACGCCTAGAAGTTTTGTGCAGCAGTTTAATGCAGAAGCTCCCACAACAGCAATTGTTTGCCACAAATAACAACTCCTGTGAGGGAGTTTCTGTCAGTGCCTTCCCAGCCTGAAGGGATGGAGGAGCGGGCAGGGTTTAGTTGGTGGCCAGCAGCAGCTCTGCAGCCTCGCTGCTCGCCCTGCACCTGCAGGCTGTGGCCCAGAGCTGTGGTCCAGGAGGTGCTGCCATCCCTCCCGCAGGAACTCCCGGGGGTCCTGGAGGGCAGAGGGTCTCTCTGGGCTGCTCCCTGAGCCATGACGGGCTCCTCTTCTCCTAAAGCTTCTGGCTTTGGGATGGAGTGAGGAGCAGCCTCAGGGCCTGCCTCCATCTGCAGAGAGCATCCCTGAGAGCCAGCTCTGCTGCGGGGTCCTGCCGTGATGCACGGTTCCCTTATCACAGGTGTCCATGTGCAGGTCCCTCACTGGGCAGGGGTGTCCGTGTGTGCAGTGTCCACGTGCCCGAGGGCAGGGAGCCTGCACAGAGGGGGTTGTGTGAGGGATGCTGGGGCAGCTGTCGGACCTAAATCTCCTTCCGGAGAGCAACTCGGATGTTGCTGCAGATCTTGGAGAGCGCCTCAAAGAGAGGGTCACAGAAGGTGTGGATGCAGAGGGAGTAGATTCGGCTGACACACTGGATCTCTATCAGGTAGCTCTTGATGCAGGGCACCACTGCCCAGATGTGGCAGAAGGAGATGAGGGCAAAGAGGAAGCCCCAGACGACGGCCAGGGGGATGCCCAGGACAGCAGAGAGCAGCCGGTAGCACCAGTACTTGCTGACGGTGAAGGTGGTGTAGCTGGTTTTCCAGACGCCGTCGAAGCTGTACGTTCCCACGGGCTCAGCTATCACATCCTCAAAATCCACCTGGGAGGAGAGCAGATGCACATAAGGGAGGTTTGGGGGTCAGCAAAGGCCCTGATGCAAGGAGGAGGGGCTGCACAAGGTGAGAGTAGATCCCAAATGGAGGGGGCTGGGGAGAGCGGGACATTGCTGGGGTTGGATCCCTGGGTGCCTGCACCCCCAGCAGGGACAAGCCCCTGTGGAGATGGGAGATCCTCAGGGCTCCTGGCACTGCCCGGCCACAGCCTGTGGGCAGCACAGTGGTGGGCTCAACCCACAGCTGAGACTCCAGCACCGGGGGGTCACAGTGCCCGTCCCATCCCCTGATCTGGGGAATCAGGTGCGAGGGCCGGGCAGGAGCCCTTGGAACAGGAGCTGTGCATGGGAGTGTTGGCTACAGAGGCGGCCAGAGCCCATTCCTGCCCTTTTTTAGCATTCAGGGATGTGGCTGCCCACTCGGCGGAAGGTGTTTGTGCTAATAAAGATCCAGCAGCCCTCTGGATTTATGGATTATTTATTTATACCCATAGGATGAGGTGCTCACTGTTGTCTGTCCATGTTCCTCCTGGGGAAGGGAGCTGGGGCTCAGCCCTGCCCTGCCCTTGCCATTTGTGCAGGCACAGGGGGTGTCTCTGAGTGGCACACACTCCCCAAAACTCCATGCAGAGATCCCCTTGGGCGTAACTCACTTCTAGGGAATATATAAGTTGAGCTATTTGTCTTGAAAACCAGCCCGGCCTCCCCTCGGGCAGCTGACGTGTCTGTACATTCATGTTAAATTACAATATCCATTCTGCTTTTGGAGGCACTTGGATTACAAAATCACTCTGTGTCATCTTTAATTTCCTGGAGTGAGCAGGAGGTGCTGGGAGAAGCATTGACATGGGTGAGGAGACAGCAGCCCCGAGAGCTGGTCCTGAGGTGCCATCAGCAGCCCCTGGAAAGCCCAAGGTGTGCTGGGGACTAGCCCAGGTTACTGCCTAACTGCCTGATGAGCTCATCAGGGATCAATTAATGCAGGGAGCAGCAGGATATAAAAGCAGAGGCTCTGCCTCTTTGCTTGCTCTGCTGCCATCATATTGGGAATGGATCTGAAGGAGCAGTGGAAGTTCAGACTCAGACTGATTCTGGAGCCTGGGCACTGCCTGGAGGGGCTCAGGGACTGCACATACAGGTACTGCTCATTTTTAGAACCATGGAATCATTTAGTTTGGAAAAGCTCTCTGAAGGTCACCCACTGCAGCTGTGCATTGCTCTGTTGCTGTGCTCGAAGGAGGTTTGTGAAGCTCTGCAAAGCCTCTGTGGCCAGTGCCACCCCTGTAACGTGATCCCGAGTTCTGGCTGTTGCTTTGTGATGTTCAGGAGGTTTATCCACGGCCAGGTGAGCCCTTCATCAAATACAGCACGGTAGTTCTCTGCTCCCCGTGCTCCACAGCACTCTCAGCTGTGATGCCCTGGGAGTTTGGAGTGTGCCTCTGGCTGTCCCTGGGACGAGGGGGAGCAGCAGCAGAGGGTGAGCTGTGCTCTGTCCCGGGGCTGGCTCTGCCCTCCCACCCGAGCTCTATCGGCTGGGCTATTTTAGGGTGGAGGAATGCGGAGCCGGAGCTCTGAAGCCTCCAGTGCTGATGGAGCAGCAGCGTGGCCATGGGATTGGGGAGCTTGGAAGGTCTTTTCAGGCTTTGGAGACTCTTGAGTAGGAAAAGGCAGGGATTTGCTGGGGGAAAGGGGCTGGTGGGAGGCCTGTGGATGGCTAGGACAGCACTGGCATTGTCCCCCAAGAGTAGCTGGTGGCATTCCCAAACTGGGGAGCAGATGTGTGCCCCAAAGCGCTGCCTGGCCCTGGGGTGAGCGAGCTGAGGGCTCTCCCAGTCCCTGCTGCCATGGCAGAGTGCTGCTCCCCTGGCCTGGCACCTCTCCAAGCCCCAGGCCAAGGCTGTGGGATGCACTGGCAGGGAGTGGTGCAGATGCTGCACACAGTGCTGGGAATGTGCTCGGGATGCTGAGGTGTCGGGCAGCTGTCACGGACAGGTCTCACCGCACCAGAAAGGAGCCCAGCGATGCTGTCACTGTCACAGCTCAGCCAAGGGAGTTTGATTTGACCACGCCATGGTAGTAGCTGTAATGGTGTTTTAATGCCCAAATCCAGGTTTGTGTTTCAGCAGGGCTGCCAAGGTCACGGCCCATTGCAGAGCCTGTGTGAGCAGTGCTGTGCACACTGTCCCTTCTGGTGTGACAGTCACAAACACGGCTTTAGCAAAGCGCTTCCACTTCCTCCGCTTCTCCTTTGGGCTGGAATTACCTTTGGCTAACAGAGACAAATTTTGTTTGCAATTCTAAGGGAGTCTAGAGGAAGCCCAAGAGTTAGAATGGGAATTCCTCTTGGTCAGAAACAGAGGGAGGGAGCTGGGGGCTGCTGCACCTCTGGGCTGCCCTGGGGGGAACAATCTTCCACAAACATGACAACGCACATCAAACAATCTGGTACTCAGGTTGTCATGTCTTGAAGGCCAGCAGCCTTTTCCCAATATCCCTTTAAATCTGTGATATTTAATTTCTGTGTTATTTTTGGCTGCCCACTTGCTGGTACAAAGGAAGGCATCTCCATAAATTTTCAAGCCACAATGAAACTGGAGAGCCCATTCAAGGAATGGGAAATATGGCATTAACTGGACCCAGGCATGCCACCCCGCCAGTGTCTGGGTGCCCAGCCAGCAGAGCTGCCACCTCCCCACAGCCCTGGGGATGGCACCTCTTGGGGCACACGGACACAGACCAACAGCACTGGCTGAGTCGAGCCAAACACAGACCAAGGTCTGAAAGCCAAATCCTGGTTCCAGTGGCGCTTCTACAGCGCAGTGTGGGACAGCCCTACCTTCACGACGTCCTCATTGATGTGCCTGGGGTCTCTGTTGACCAGGTCAATCTCCTTGGTGTGCTGGTCCTTGATGATGATCCTCTCCTCCAGCTCGCTGCGCTCCTCTGCCATGGCTGCTCCGCCGGCCCCGGAGCGGGGACTGTGGCTGTGCTGGGGGGACCCGGGGAGGGCAAGGGGGAGGCACTGGCCCCGCCTGCAGCAGCTGCCCTGTGCCCCTGGCACTGCTCCAGGCTAAAATTAATGTCCTGACTCCCGAGGCCGCCCTGACGTGTCCCTTAAAGGGGCTTTTCTGGGGCCAGCCCCTGTGCTGTCACCTCAGGGGGATGGCATGTGTGTGGGCGGCTGGTGGCCTTTGAGCCAGGGCAGGGGTGGGTGTGCAGCCCCCCAGCCCAGCTTTGCCGGGGGGATTTTACCCTTGTGTGCGAGAAACAATGCCCAAATTGGGGCAAAAGTCCTCAAAAGCCTGAAAGAAATTGTTGTTTATGAATCTGTGAATGATTGGGGAGACAGGAATCACATCTATAAATATCACCCAGAGAAGCCACATTGTCCATGGATGGCCAGCACTCCTCAGGGTCCCTTCAGAGCCCAGGAGAAGGCTTGTGGTGCCAGCCTGGATTCCTTAGGTTCCAGCTTTTTCATCCACAGAAACTCGAGGAAATCCAAGACCAACCCACAGAACCAGAGTGGCTGGAATATCTCCTCCAGGGATACTTAGTACATTAATGAAGATTTATTTAACTTGGGCTGTATTTTGCTAATCCTCCTCCTGTGAGCTCTTGGCTTTCATAATCTGGAGATTTGTTTAAAAGTACTGGTTTTGTGAAAAAAGCACTTCACAAAATAGGGGTAGAGAGGGAGGGCTGTGTGTCCCCTCAAGGATGGGTGAAGAGGGAGGGATGGGCAGCTCCCTGAGGAAGCTGGAGTTGCCCACACAAGTGCTGGAGGTGGACGGGCCACTGTGGAGTCTGGGAGCACGGCTGGCATGGCAGGGGAGGTATTTTAAGGCAAAAGGCTCTGCTGCCTTCCAAAAACATCAGTGCCTGGACAGTGCTGCTTTTATCAAACCCTTGTGGCTCCATGCCTGGAGCTTTCAGCACTGCAATGGGGCGGTTCCAGCCCTTGGGGCTGATAGAATACAGAGCAGACATGGGATTGAGTTCCTTCATTGGGCTGAGGTGTTGCAGGTCTCGGGCATGTTTATGTTTCCTGAAAACTTGTGATGGCAAAGGTCTGGCTGAGCATAACAGTGGGTCTAAGGCTGCCAGGCTCCTCCAACTCCTTTTTTTCAGTATTTTTTCTGGAGTCAGGTTGGTGCCTCAGTCTGGAAACTTTTGTATTTTCCTTGGGATTTCAGCTCCAGTGAAAGCTGATGTGGTGATGCTCCGGGTGTGACATATCCATGGCTGAAACTGAGGTGAATGCAGCTTGTCGGAGACCTCCTTGACTCCCTCTGCAGGGAGAGAAAGGGCAGAGCTGGGGTGTGAAAGTCTGTGAACCCACAGGATCCCGCAAAGGCACGAGAGGCACCTATGGAGAGGGGGCAAACTCTGGAAAGGGTCATGAGCGTGGTCCTGTGAGTGTAAATCTGACAGGTTGTCTGGAGAGGAGTGCCCATCAATGACCCTGTTCTGGGCAAAAGGACACTGGAAAACCCTTTGATGGCACCAGTTCCACATCCCTGCATCTCCCTCTGCTACTCCACAGAAGCTGGAAGATCCCAAACGCAACACAGACTGGTACTGGGGGTAAAATCCTTCCACACCCCAAGATTTTGGGCAGCAGCTCCAAGGCCAGACCTGCTTGGTCACAATTGGATCCTCTATCAGAGCTCTGCAGCCCTGCTGCTCAGCGGCTCAGCACTTGAGCACGACTTGTGCAGGGTGTTTTAGCAACATCAGCCGTTTCCCCGTGTCGGGGCCGAGGAGCAGGCTCTGGTGTGAGCGCAGAGCGAGGCTGCCCTGGCCGGGAGCCAGCCCCGAATTTAGGAGGCGCAGCTGCTCTGCAGGGCTGTCCCTGCCCGGCGGGGGACTGAGACCTCAGGCATTTGCTCCACTGGTTCTCCTCGGCCGGTCCCACCTGGAAGGCTCTGCCCGGGCAGCGGGCGCTGGTGCCCTGCCCTCCCCGGGGCTGGGGCTCGCCGCGGCTGCCCCGGGGCCGGGCGGAGGGCGGCAGGGGGGTGTCGGGGCACTGACCCCGGCCCCTCCTCCGTGGGGCATTTCTGGCCGCATGAGTCACTCCCTGTCTTTAGGCTGGGCCGGGCTGCTCCGTGCTGGCCCCAGCGGGCAGGCGGCTCCGGGCGTGGGAGGAGGAGAATGGGCACCCACGCAGGGCAGAGAGCAGGTAGCCAATGTCTCCAGCAGCAAGGAGAGGGAGGGGAATATTCTGTTGCACTGTAGGTGCTATAAATAAATGTATTTCCGAGTACTTTCAGGCTGTGAATGGGACACCGTGTAAAAGCGGAGTCACATACACAGCGGAGGCAGGAGCAGGGGTCGGCAGCGGGAGGGCAGGGGACATCTGCTCGGTGCTGCTCCGGTCCCCCCGTGTGCTCTGCTGGACAGATCTCCAAAACGGATGCCATGGAAGTTTTTTTCACTGAAATACAAACCTTTCATCGAGAACATTTCTTAAGACAGCCGGTGACACATTTCCCTCTGCAGAAACAGGCAGTTACCATTGCCCCTGCCCTGACCAGCCTTGTGCGTGCTCTCAGGGGGGGCATTGCTTTTGGGAACAGATTGGCAAGACCTGAGCAGGTAGTAGGACTAGGACTGTGGACCTGGAAGCCATCTAGAAGTCAGATAAATAACCTGCTGCTTGGACCCAGCAAGCAAAATATATTTATTTTTCTTGAGCAGAGTAGAATAAAGCCGAAATAAAGCTCACACAGATCAAAGCTCCTGTGAAAATGAACAGACCAGAATTTCAGTGAAGGCATAGCAAAGAAGGAGAAATCGGGAGTGTTTCTGTGGAGTCCTGGGAGAGCATGTGGTGTGCTGTGCGGGAGAGAGGAGAGCCAGGTGAAGTGATGCTGGTGAATTAGGTCTCAGGCCAAAGCAGGAGGAATGGCTCTGTGCATAAATCCTGACCTCAGGGGATTTAATCCTTCACTCAGTTCAGCTTTTCCAAAGGGGCAGCAAATGAGGGAGTGTTCCAGGTGAGTGCCATGTGCTGCTGAATGGGAGTGAGGGTGAGGGAGCAGCTCTGCTTGCAGTGCTGGGAGCAGAGCTCTCCTTTCATCTTTTATTTTAAAACAGCACAAATCTGCCTCCCTGCCTCCTTTGCATGAGCATCTTTCAGCTCCTGTGATTACCTGTTGCAGGCTAAAGCTCAGTTTTAATGATGTGTTATCTCTCCCTGCAGTGGGTACTTGCAGTGGTGAGGGGTGGTCCTGCCTGGGGTTTCTTGGGCATCTCCCTGTGGAGTCAGAGGCTGCAGCCTGCCTTCAGTGCTAGGAGAACCCACGGGTGGGCTTGGTGGTGCTGGGGAGGAATTGCTGTTGTTTTGGGTACAAATCCGCACGCCTGGCCAATGGATCTGCAACCAAGTGCTTGTGTCCTGCGCTGGCTTCAGAGAGCCCTGGGACAAATGTGGGTGGTGACATCGTGTCATGGGAGGTTTGTGCTGGGCAGCACCTCCAGTTCTGTGGTTTTTGCTGAGGTGTTCGCTCAGCAATAATTTATTATTGAAGCAAACAAGTTGGATCGAATGCACATGAGGAACAAAGCCCCAGGTGAGGGTGTTTAATGCAATTTTTCTGGTGAACCTGAGAACACCTGAGGATTGTGTGCTTCCAAGTGAGTGGGATGGATCTTCTCCATCTCCCTCAAATTCCCCCTCTCTGTTCCTGTTCTCCCATCTCTCTCACAGGGATTGCAGGCCAGGACTCCCCTTGATCCCAACCAGCACCTTGCCCTTTTCCTGCCTGGTTCTGCTCTCTGTTAGCATCACAGAGGACTCCAATCCTGCTGGAGCTGTTTGTGCCAGAGCCCTTGGGTGAAAGTCTTGCCTTGGGCATTGGTGTCCTGGCTCCTGCACAGGGCTCTTGTGTTTAGGTGACCCCTCAGTCCTCCAGGACCAATGACACAGAGGATGCTCAGGGCAGGGATGTGCTCGCGTTACCTCTGCAGAGGCAGCAGAAATCGTGGCTGGCAAATACGAGTTTGAGCAGAAGCTCTGTCATGTTTAATATCAATTAAAATTAAATTTCACAGAGGAACTACAGAAGAACAGTAATTTATCATTCAAGTTGTTGTCTTAGCTTGTTTCTATACCAGGAGTCTTGCCCTTTAAAAGAGAGAGAAAGTCTATGAATATCAGATTCATGTCCCTTGATACACAACCACCAATCCCTCTGCAGCCTGGTCTCTGTTGTAAGTGCTGGGAGAGGAGCTGGGGGTCCTGGTGGGATGCTGTGGGTGCTCTGCTGGGCTGGGGGCTGGTGGGTGCTGCTTCTCTGCAGTCAAGAGCCCAAGGGGGGGCAAGTGTGGGGTCACATGGAGCAGAGTCTGGGCTGCCCTTGTGGAAATACTTCTTTATCTGTTCTTTTTAAGTTCTTTCCTTTTTTATAAGTTCTTTATTTGTTATGGAGCCCCTCAGTGTAGATCAGGCTGGGGAAGCTAAGGGGTGACACCACATGAGGCTGCATTTCATCCCATGGTCTATGATCAACAGTTCTTCCTTTTGCCTTAATTTGAGCTGTGAGCTTCCTTTTGCTCTGGACATCTTTCTTCTGAGTCACAGGGATGCCAGGGGTGCATCAGCTGCTGTCAGCACCCTTGGGTCTGGACTGTGGGTCCCTCAGGGTGAGCTGGGAGGAGATGGAACCCCATTGAGACACCCAAGTGCTGTTTAATGACACCAATGCTCTGAGTGTCACAGGACCCATCTACCACTGCTTCTCCTGTTATGCAGCCCATCAGGCACTGGTTGAGCCCATTCCCTCTCCAGCAGGTCCTCATGGCTGTGGGCAAAGCTGGGTTTCAAACGCTGAACAAGTGGCTGTCCCTGTTGGGTATGGGGGATGGAGGTGTGTTGGTGCTGGAGGAATGCCCTGGCTGATGGTGCCGAGGCTGAGCAGGGCTGGGAGTGTCTCCAGCAGTGGGGTCTCACCAGCCCCAGCCAAGCCAGGGGCTTCACAGCACTGCCCTGTATAGTGCCAAGGCTGCTGTGATTGAAAACAGCTCTGGGTAACTCACAGGATGTTGCTGCTCCCCTGCTGAAGGCACAGGACAGCTCTGGAGTGGCCTCTTTCAGCTCACGTTTATGTCACCTCCTAATCTCAGCTCTTCTCTCTCACACCTGCACTCTGAATTCCTTCGGATTTTCATTTTAAAATAGCCTCACTTAGCTTTTCCTTATCAAGAGACAGTCTTGTTTTAATTTATCCCTTGTGACATACCCAGCGGGGTACTCTGAGATAATCAGAGTTAACCAGTTGTGCTGCTGGTTAGAACAGGGGTCCCAACCTGCCTTGGGCTGTCGTTTGTCCTGGTGGTGTTTCTCTCTTGAATCCAGAGCAGGCAGCAGCAGAGTGATGCTTTCCCTTTTGGCACAGAGGATGAGCAGCCAGGCACCAGGGGCACTGCCAGCAGGCAGGAACCCAGTCACGGCTCAGGGGAGGGTTCTTACCCAGCTACAGTGAGTGCAGCGGGAAACCAGGTGGTTCAAACTGTCTCACTGGCAAGAAAATGAGCCCAAATAGGAGCTTTGTAGGACAGGTTTAAGGTAAGAAGAGAGTGAGCGTGTCTGTGTGTGCTCTGTGACGAGCACCCTCAGGGTGGGGCTGGCTGCTCTCCTGGCCTGGTCTAACCCCAGCTCCAAAGCTCCTCTTCAGGACCAGAGTCCCCCATGGCAGTGTCCAATCCTTCTGTGAAAGTAGAGCTGGGCTTTGTGTGACCCAGCCCTGGGTGAGGGGTGTGTGAGGCAGTGGAGCTGGATGCAGAGCGGTGCCTGAGTGCTCAGGAGAAAGGGAAGGGGCTGCCCTGGTGGGGGCTGCCCCGGGGCTGAGACCTGCAGAGGGGTTTGACACTACTTGGCTGTGGCACAGCCAGGAGGCTCCTAATGCCTGTAAATAAAATCCTTTCAAGCCCTGGAGCAGGATGAGTCTCATAATAACCCAGCAGAGAATCTAGATCCTATTTCTAGCACTGGGAGCTTTACACGTGGAGGTTTCAGCTGCTCTTCCCCATCCTGCTCTTGTTCTGACCTATTGTGGTTCTGTTCTCTCTGGCAGTGCCTGTCTAAAAGCCAAGTACTGGGCTGGGCTCAGGCTCCAGTGTGGCTGCTGAATATCTTCCCTTTCCAAAATAGCAATTGTGCAGCTAAGGCAGATGGCCAGGCTGTGTTTCTGTGGCACTGGTGTGTTAAAATCTCTGCCGGCCAGGCTGTTCCCAGCCTGGCCCGCAGGTTAACGGGGTCCGATGCCCGCGTGAACCAGCGACCGAATTGATGGTAACTGAGGTTTGCGTGCCTCAGTTTACCAGTGCAGCCCAACGCCTCCTCACAGCATGTAGGCATGCTGTAGCCAGCAGCGGAAGGTACGGAGGAAAGAGTGGAAACTCTGTCAGCTGCATTCCAAGTTTATTTTCTCCTTCCCCCGAGAGGGCAGGGGCCAGTTAGCTTGAAGGGGAGCTAAAGCAGAGAGACCCCGTTTGTTCTCTCGTGTCGGAACCCACGACATGTCTCTGTCTAATTTAGGGGACCTGACACCCCGAAATGGGGGTGCCCCAGAGGGCACTGCCTTTGATCTTTGTCCTTGGAGAACTTTACCAACTCTAAGAGATGGATTGCAAGCCACAAGAGTCTAATATAAGCATTAATAGTCACTTTGCACCGGGTGAAATGTAGTATATAGAAGATCTGATAACATGTACATGGGGGTACGACATGTACAGGGGGGTTAAGATGGAGTCTAAAGGGTGTGGTCACCTTCTCCTTCTTCTTCTTCACTGTCCTCCATATTCTCAGTGACGAGGACATAAATTGATTGGTAGAATAGAGATAAGACAGGAAATTGCATGTCTAGAACAGGTTAGAATTAATTGGTATAAATTTGTAAATAATGACACGTTTTGTCCACTGATTGGATTTGTAACGGGGTATAAAAATCTTGGTACGCCCAAAAGGCGGGCAGATCTACGCTACTTTCTCCTGCTAGATGCACCTGCTGTGCAGGACATCGCAGCTATGGATAACATTAGAATAAACAACCTTTACATGCCAGCTTTGTGACCTCTGACTGAGTTATGGGCAAAAGCGCTGAAACCTTCCTCGCTCGTGTGCCAAGGCCGACTGAGGCCGGGCACCGACACTCTCGCAGAGAGTTTTAAGGTGTTACATCATCAGGTAGAGATAACAGAATGAACCAATCATGAAAGAAGGTACATGATAGTAAACCAATAAAGACCCCTCAGGGGAGGAACAATATCAAACTAACAAGTAACAAGACAGCTAGAGGGTGTTTCAAACCACGCTGACCTGTTACTGGATTTGAAACTTCTGTGAGTGACATGCCAGGGGTATGTTGCTATGCTATAGGACAGCAACACTGGTGGGTGGGCTGGCTGGGCTCGGGGGTCCCTCAGGGCAGCATTAGCCCTAACGTGGCAGGGAGGTTACTTTAAGCCAGAAGCAAAAGCTGACAAGTTTGTGAGCACCTAATATCCCAGCTTAGCATGCTGACAGCTGCTGGAACCAGGGCTGGGGAGACTGGCAAATATAACAACATGAAAAGATCTTCCTGTCTCCCTCTCCATCAGAGGAAAGTTTCATGTAGCAGTGCATGTGATGATGTGTGACTGGAAAGACTGCTCTGGTGAAGAATATAAGCCCCAGCAGGCTGCCCAAATGCCACTGGCAGTTTCCTCTTCCCCTGGGCTGTCAGAGGCAGTGGGATGCTGCTTCAGGACACGTCCCTGCCTGTCATTCCAGGGCTGTCCCAGACCTGTGGGCCCTGGTGCTGGCTGGTGTGAGCGGTGCCTCTCCAGCTGCGCTGAGCACAGGTCTGTGCCTGGCTGCCCCAGCCAAGGCTTGTCCTGGGTTTGCAGCACTCCCTGGGGAGCTGCCCCAGCCCAGGGTGGTGTCTTATGGATCAAGCTGGGTTCTCTCCCCATTTCTGTCTTGGCTCCAGCAGCCCAGAGGCCATTCCCACTCTCAACAATGGCCAACACCGAGAGGAAGCATTACCTCTGCTTTTATTCTAGACCTTATTTATTGAAAGCAAAACAAACCACCTGTCTTGGGCAAATATTATGACATTTCGTTATTCGCACTTGGTGTGATAAGTGAGCTGGTTTAGGGGCTGTGGTTCATGATCTATTTAGTTTGGATGTGGATATAAATCCAGTCTGTGGAGGAAGCACTGTAACTCTGTAGGAATGCGGATGTTCTCATGTCCACTGGAGCATAGCCAGTACCTAATTTGTGGTGTTTTAATGCAAACAGGGCACACAAACCCATTTGTAATGTTGTAGGAACCAGGTGATTCCAGCAATGTCTAAGAAAGATCTGAGTAGTGGAAGGTGCATATTGGGTCATTAGATGGAGAAGGGAAATTCCATTTAAAATAAACATTTATTTAGTGCATAAAATTATTGATTGCTCTGCTCAGCATAAAAGGGAGAACTAGAATAAATACTCTTTATTTTGTTCCATTGCCTTTATCTTGCAGACGGCCTTTGGGGGTTTCAGCTCGGACTGTCACGTTCATACAACGCACACCTGCAGCAGCGGGTGTCAGGTGCAGGAGGCTGCACATGGAGCTTGCCCAGGTGCAGTGACAGCGACAATCCCATTCCCACTGTGCTTCCCCCTCGTCCCACTGCTGCCAGGGGAGATGCCTGTCTGGGCACGGCTCTCCTGGGAGTGCTCTCCTTGCATCGGTGCCTCTCTGGGGTAAGGGCATGGAGCGCCTGTGCCCAGGCCTGACGCAGCTCCTTCCACGACTCACATCTGTACCTGAGGTGTAATTTTGGCTCAGAGCTTCCTGGGGTCTCTGGGATGGACAGAACTGCTCTGTATGGCAAGCTGTGTTCTAGGAGAAGAAAAGTTTTAGCTGCAAGGCAAGCTTCTGGGGGCTGGGAAAAACAACAGGTTTTGGTCCACCTCTGAGTACACAAGAGCCAAACCTTGTGAGGTGCTGGTCCTTCCACCATGGGTAAAGCTGCTCCGTGACCCCCATGGGGCTTGGCCGTGCTGGGATCTGTGGGCCTGTTCCAGGTCTGTGCTGGGGCTTTCCAGGAGTTAACACTGAACTATTTGTATTTTTATGGGTGTTGCTGACTGGGACTATTTACGACAGAACTAAAGGAATTAATATTCATAACTTCCCCTGACTGTGCCATATAAATCAGGAGTGGCTTTGACTGTGGGCCCTTGTTCCAGCCACAGTGTGGCAGCTGCTCAGGTGTGGCTGGACAGTCTTGGTGCACAAATTAAAGCTTTTTGAAAGACCTCTGCTGCTGCCTTCAGCACTGCCAAGCCAGTCTGTGTGGCTGCAGGGATACACCTTGTGATGAAGGTGAGCCTCATCCCGTGGGCATGTATCGATGGACAGGAGATTTCTGGGCTGCCCAGCCCAGACCTGGACCTACACATCCTTCCAGGCACCACAGAGGGGCTTTGCAGACTGACCTCAGATCTGAAGGACATCGTGGGATGGACACGTGTTGGAACACTGTACGAGTGGAGGTGGCACTGCAGCAGCCCACCATGGGGACACGGCCCTGCCAAGGACTGGGGCAGCTGGAAATTGCCACCAAACCCCTGCCTGAGCCACGACAGGGCCCACCCCCCTTGAGATGCCAGGGAAGGCAAAGGGTGGTGTAAGAGCCTTCATCACACTGCTCGGGTGGCGTAAGCAGGACCCGAGTGTGCATCCCACAGCAGGAGAGCTGTGGCTTTGTGGGGATGTCCGAGACAAGAGGTGACACCTGGATGTGGCCTGCAGGGACACGGAGATGTGTCCACCTTGTTCTGGGGCTGGAGACCTGGGCTGTCAGCAGTGCCCCGATGGCCCCGACTGCAGCGGGAGAGGAAGGAGCGGCTGTGGGGGCTGGCAGAGAAACTGTGGCCGAGCCACACTGAAGTCGAGGAAAAAGATGGCCAAAAAAGGAGCAAGAAAATTAATTGTTAATGATATAATATAAAATGGGAGGAAAAAATAGAAGAGGGTCAACAAGATCCCAGCTATGTCAGAATCAAAAGGGATTATGTTTGTGTGTGTGTAAATCCCCCACTGGAGCTGGATTCCATATGTGGAAGAAAAACAATGCTGCTTTTCTCCTTCCACACACTATTTCTGGTGCTCTCTAAAGTCATGGCCCAAGACTCGTTGGTATTTCATGAAGAACCTGCTCAGCCTTCAGGGCAAGCAGTGCCAGAGTCCAGAAAAATAGACACTGCAAGAGCCATGTGATTGAACAAATGTTATTCTTTCCCCTGTTTTTATACTGAGAAAAAGCATTTGGCAAGAAAGCTTCATCACTTTGAAGACTGACCTCTTCCATCATTTAAACCCTACTGCTTAGATATGGAGAGGGGAAACTGCATCTCCCTGAAAAAAAGCAAAGAGTGCAGAGAGGGAGCAGGGGAGAGCCTGGAGGCTGAGCTGGGCTCTGTGCCTGGGCTCACCTGTCCTGGGGGGAGATGCTGATGTGCCCCTGCTCTGGCAAAAGCCAACTCCGTGAGCTGGGATTCAATGGTTCAGCTTGGCAGTGCAGGTCTGAGCTGAGGGGTCCAGGGGTGTGCAGGGTCACATCCTCCCTGACCTGCCCCTCCTGAGGAAGTGCCAGCAGGAGGGAATGGCAAGTTCAACCAAACCTGTCCCCAGTGATGAGGATTAGCCTGAAGCCCTACTGTGATTGTTGATTTGGAGCTCTTTCCTGGAAAAAGTCAAAATTATTTGTCCTCAGGACATGGTGGTTATAAGCAGAAGGGCAACATTTTCCGACATTCTTTTCCCAGAGAAATATAAATACACGTGAATGTTTCGTGTGCTCATGCCTGGTTTGCCATGTTCTTGGCTGCAAATGCCCTTCCCCCACTGAACCTGAGCAATCAAAAACCCCAGACTGACATTTTCCCCTCATTTTTACCCAATGATACTGTGTGAATGCTTTGAGGATGGATGCAGGGAGAAGGGATGGCTTTGTTTGCACATCTGTTAGGAGTTCCAGGTTTGCTGTAGCTCATGGGCAGCTTGAGGGGGGCTGTGCCCCAGGGCCAGGTGTCTGCTGAGAGTCCTTTGCTCCCTGGGTTTTTACTCTGTGTGCTTCCACCCTGCCATCCCATCTCTTTGACTAAAACAAGGCTATTTGTGACCACCCTGCTGCTGGGGATGGTCTCAAACCGCCCTGGAGCTCTGGGCAATTTCAGGTCTCGGCTTTGGGAATCCACCTGACACATTTTGCAGTTTGGCTCCAGTTTCCAGTTCCAGCAGCTGGAGCCAAGGCAGAGCTCCCAGGCTGCTCTGTGCTGCTTTGGATTCAACCTCTTACTGCCCTTGCTTTGGAGACTGTATTGTCATCGTTTGCTGTCTGTTAAATGGCTGTAAAATTAAAACAGCGGTGACCCTCTGAGGCTTTGAGCCCAATGCCTGCTGGAGGTGGAGCTGGCAGCTGCTGCAACAGGTCCTGGTTTGCTCTGCTGGGTTTTGCCTGCAGAAACTTATGGCTAACAATCTACTTTGGAAAATCCAGGAGAGGAGGAGGGGAAAGGTGCTCACGTGGGCCTCCGGGGTTGGTGGTATGCTTTACAGCATGAGAAAGGTGATGGAAATCACAGAATGGTTTGGGTTGGAAGAGACCCTAAGGATCATCCAGTTCCAAACCCCTGCCACGGGCAGGGACACCTCCCATTGGAACACATTGCTCAAAATCCCACCCAGTCCTGAGCACTTCCAGGGATGGGGCATCCACAGCTCAACTGGGCCCACCTCGGGTTTCCTCTCCAGGCCTGGGTTGCCACAATATGGCTTTATTCCTTCAGGAAGAATGTTTTGGGATGGGCAGAAGACCAGAGAGCTGGGGTTACTGCCGGGCTCTTCCAAGTGCTCCTAGGATGTGGCTGCTCTGAGATGAGCAGTGGCTGGCACTGAGACTGCTCAGTGCCTAAAATAGCATGGCTCAGGTCTGGAGATGGGGCAGCTCGTGGGGCCTGAGGTGAGGCTTAAAAGGAATTTGAGCTGTCAAAAGCAGAACAGGGTGTTTGAAAACACAACCCTCAGCTTTCCCAGTTGCTGTGGAACCAAATTGAGTCTGTGTCCATCAACAGGCCAAGGCTCCTTTTATAGTAAAAGCAAATATTGGAGGGGCCTGGGGCCAAATGCCACTTTTTTTGTCAATCTGCATTGCTGGTGTGATTTCGAGAGCTCTGAGCCCTCAAATCCTGACCAGAGGAGGGAGAAGGGATGATGGCTGGCACCTTTCGGAGCTGGGCTGTGGCACCACCAATGCCCAGGGTCTGGAGCAATTTCACCTTCCTTGTGGCTGTTACATGGACACGGCTCCTCTTCCTTTAAAATGTCCTGAATGAACTTCAGATCCCAAAGGACCGGTGCTGCCTGCAGTGTTATATCCCTCCTTAAACAAATGACTGGGCATTTTCTACTTGGTGTAGAACACAGAGGAGGAGAAAGACAGATGTAAGCACTTCTGGCTTTATTTTAGACAGTGTAAATGCAGTGGTGGCTGCAGCTGGAGTCTAGAAAATCTCTTTGCACACGTTCAGAGTAAGGGCTGGGAGTTTGAACTTTCTCCTGTGTAGACCTCTGTAAAATTGTCTTTATTTTTAAAATGCTTTTGTATAGAATCTTTAGGTGAAAGGAATGTTTCATAGAGGTGACTGGAGAACAGATCTGCTCCTAGGAGCTTTGAGTAAAAGATGGATGTTGCAATCAATATGCCAGCCTTGAATGTCTTATCAAAGTGGAATTATTTATCTGGAATTTTGATTTGGATCAGTGGAGTACGGAACACTGTAGGAGCAGGACGTGCGGGATTTTGGCGCTACTAAAACAGGCAGCGGAGGGAGATGCTGCCGGTGCTGTTCTGCTGTCTCACAGCACCATCTAGTGAGGGCTGCCCGAGAAAGAGCATCCTCCTCCTCCTCCTCCTGAACCACTGCCTCGGCCCCGAGAGCAGCCTCCTCCTTTGCCTGGCTCCCGTTTTCCTCGGGGAAAGCTGGATCTGGTGGATTTGCCTCCTAAAGGAAGCAGCCGAAGTTTGCTGTGGTTTCCTCTGGCCTGGCACGGGTGGTTTTTCCCAAGAGCAGGCAGCGGAGACTTCTGCCTGCCTGGGGAGCTCTGGGCTCAGCAGGAGGGGATGGAACGATGCAAAGCTGACGGTGGCTGCAGGGAATGCACCTGCTCCTCAGGAAAGCGGGCTGGATGTGTGCATGTGCAGGCAGTAAAAGGGGAGAAAGCAATTCCCAGAACTGCAATAATTCCAGGCCGTTGTCCCTTCTGCAGGTGCTTGTGCTAAAGCAGAGGAGAGCACACGCCTGACTCTGGTGGGGATGGTCCTTTTAGAGCCCAAATATCCTGCAGACGCTGTTTGTAAATGTCTCCCTTTGTCCTCTCTCCCTGCAGCAGGATGTAAAGAAATTTTATGGATCTGAAACCGTAGGAGCCAACACAAGTTCTGGCGTTGGCAGGGGGTGTCCAGCCCCAGGCACTGACCCCGGGCAGCGGCAGCTCTGGCCCTGACCAGTGATGGAGAACGTGAGGCTCATCAGGAGAGACTTTAACAGGCAAGAATTTATCCTTTGGGAAAAGTGCATCTGGCTGTGTGTGGGATCAGAGCTGCCCAGGGCAGAGCGTCCTGCTGGGCTCCTGTGCCCCCTCGGGTGGGTCCCTCAGGGCTGCAGGAGCAGTGGCTGGGATCCTCTCATCTCTTCCCTGCCCTGCCAGGTGCCACTCATGGTGCTCCTGGCACACCAGTGGCAGTTTCTCTGTGCTTTGGGAGTGTCTCCTGGGGTTTCTCCTGCTGAACCCCTCTCTCACACCAGCACCTGATTCTCTGTGGGACCAGAGCTTGGCAATATCCTGATATTCCAGCTGCAAATGCCAGAGCATGCATTTGTTTTAGACTCGCTGCATTGTTATTTGCAGTTCTGTATTTCTGGGGAAAGTTTCTGCTACATGTGCCTGTTCTGCCAGAGTTATTTTTATTCATCAGAACAAGCAGCTATTGGTGCACTTTTATGTTTATTGCTTCTTTCCTTCATGGCTTAATGATAAGAAAAGATAACTCTGGCCCTGGTTTGAAGCACTGCTGTTCTGCTTGGGCTAATAATTGTATTTTAATGGCTCCAGATAAAGGATTAGCACTTTGTTTTGGCAAAGAGCTGCTTTTACTGCTTGAAATAGTCTGGAGTGGGAATTTTATATGGGCAAGTGCCATTAAAAATTATTTGTACCCACCCGAAGGAACAAACCCCAACTATTTGTACTCCTGGGATAAGTCATCAGGAAGTGTAGTGATAGGACAAGGAGTAAGGGGTTCAAGCTGAAAGAGGGGAAATTTAGGTTAGACATTAGAGAGAAATTCTTCCCAGTCTCTGATTGTGTGGCAAAGGCACCTCAGAGAAGTCAGGAGTGCAGGTGGGCTCTCCTGGGGCTCTGGACAGGCTGGTGGCCGGGCCTGTGTCCCTTTGGATGGGATGGGGATGCACTGAGATGGAAAGATAAAACAACCACGTCACTGGGCAGATTTTAGTGCTGATGGTTGGAGCAGAGAGTGTCAGGACGTGCCTGAAGGTCTGTCATGTGAGGGGGTGCTGAGGTGTTGATAAGGGCTAATATCAGCCAATTTCATGCTGAAAGTGCTTCTCCTGTATCTGTAAATATTATTCTAGTGAACTGTCCATCTGTAGCCAGCTCAGTGTGGGCTTTTAAGCATCCAGAAAGGTCACATCAGGTGTGTTTTTAGTGCTGTGTTCGGATGAAAAGGTGTTTTTCAGCTGTTTGCAGGGGTGGGTGTCAGTGCCACTGGGGAGGTGACATCTGGTGAAGGAAAGGGCTCATTCCAGGGGCAGAGGGGTCAGGGAGAGGGTGACAGCACCTTGTCCTGCTGGGTATGCGTGGTTCCTGCCTGGGAGAGCTGCCTGCTCTGATGGCCATGGGGTCAGCAGCGCTGGAACACTCATCTGGCCAGCACGTCTGGAACGACGTGAACCTGGAAACCCCAGAGCCTTATTTTAGCTATTTGATCACAAATCCTGTATTTTTACTCCAAAACGGAATGGATTTCAGGTGTCAGGTGTCATAATGGACAGGTTCATCCTGTCACAGGGTGACCTGCGGGAGAGCGGTCCGAGCTCGCCCAAATCCAGCCCCTGGCCGCAATGCCAGAGGGACCCGACTCCCTGGGTAAAGGATACACGAGAAACTGCCCTTGCTGGCTACGATGGGGCAGGCACTCGCTTCTGAGCAGGAGCAGCTCTTGCTTTGTTCGTAGACAGCCACAGCAGCTTCTGACCGCCTGTGCTAATCCCCAAATCCCACTGTTTAATGCTGTTAAGCATAACAAATTATCCTATTCCACAGAATCGAGATTTTCCTTTGCTGTTGGATTGGGGGTTTTTGGTGGCTTTTTCCAGTGAAAGGGAAAAATTCGGTAACACAGTTATCAGGATCCAACAGGTCCTTTTTTTACAGCTTTGTTTTCCTTTGTATTGCGCTATTCTCACGCACTTAAGGGTGTGAACACTCCTAAACACTCACGGTTTCGAGCTCTTTAGTGTCATTCTCGGCAGTTTTTAACTGTTCACACATTTCAGAGCACAAAAATAGAAAAGAGGCACTTTCCAAGAGTGTCTCCAGCAAAACAGGAGCGGCAGCAGCGAGCCCCTGGCACTGCCACACGGATGCCACCCTGACGAGTCTCTACTATTTTTGTGAGGTTGTACTTAAAGCTATTCATAAACCATGTTTCCAAGTAATATGTTAAAAATAACTCTTTCCAGAACCAAACTCTCTCTCACCAAGTATGAGTGCATGGGCTGGGGCAGTCGGTGTTTGTGGAAGGGGAGGAAAGGGCTGGCACAGGGCTGTGCATGACCCGAAGGTGTTACACATTGCAGTGATCCCAGAGGATGTGGAGCTTAATCCTTTCCAACTCAGACCAGATTCCCATTGTCTGTGAACTAATTCTCAAACGGCCTGAGGCGCTGTCCCCACCACTTGAGGACGATGCTCCTGTTTGGTCTGGACATGACTGAGATGCTGAATCCATCTTACTGATTTACTTTTCACTAGGAAGTTCCTGCAGAGCGTCTTGCTCACCATCCGTTGGGAACCTGTGCTCCTCAAGAACAGCCTCTCCTGCAGGAGGGATGTGACATTTCCAATAAAGCATGTGGGTTTTTGTTTTCGTAGGAAGAAATAATGGAGCGATTAATTTTGCTGCCCATGCTCTCCAAAGAAAACTCCAATAAATCACTAGGTGGATGACACCCCGAGTCTCTCCCTGTGCCGTCAGACCGGGTGCTGTGGCCAGGCTGGCATTTTCTGGCTCCTCTGTGTGCTCTTTTCTTGCCTAGATGGAATTTTTAAATCTGCTGCAATATGAAGGTCACTTTCATGGGCTGAATAACATCAAGGAGTTTGGCCATCAGGAGGACTGATTGTTCCCAGTGGTTATTTTTAGAGTGATACCTAAGGAAACAAACAGCCCATGTCCCATGAGCAGAATGAAAATAAGCTGGAAACTTTAAGGGAAAGGCCAACAGAGTCAGAGCCCTGCCCCTCACCTCCGTGGTCCCCTGCATTACAGGTGTGTGTGCAGTTCTGAGCTCTGCAGCTACAGCTTCTCACCTGCTTCCAGGCAAAGTGCCTGGGGCTTTGGAAAGCTCCTGAAGCCTTTCTCCTGCCTGGCTGTGCAGTAATCACACAAGGGCAAGGACTCCGCACACCCGGTGGAAAAGGTGCAAAGCCTTTATTGCACATCAGTAATTCCCTTAAATACCAGTACTGAACAGGATATCACATCACATAAACAGGAAAGATGTTCACCTCAGTGTCCCCCAATCACCTGGGGTAGTGCACAGGCATTGCCTGTTATGGTGATAGGTAAACAATACCCTACAAGGTCACTACCTACAATTATCACGTCTCATAGGTCCAACACTGTCCAGAAACCCCCAGTCCTCTCTCAGCCCATCCCCGGTGACCTGGATGCACTCCCAGGGCCACCTCCGGGTCTGAGAGAGGCTCTGTCTCCAGCTCTCCGTCCCTCAGGGCCTATCTCTGCTCCAGCCCACGGTGCACCCCAGCATGGCTGCTCAGCCCAGCCTGGGCCGGGGCTCTCGGTCTGTCCGTCCGCCAGCACTGCTCCGCGTGCGGATGCCGCAGGATGAGGGCTGATGTTCCCGATCGCCTTCTGCCTTCCAGGGCTCGTGGTGACCGGTGCAGGGCTCTGCCGGGCCCTGGAGGGAGCTGGGGCCATGCAGGGCTTTGCCGCCCACACAGGGGGTCAGTGTTGCTCCACTCCAGCACCGGCCCTGGGCTCCGGGAAAGCAGCACTGGGAGGGGACAGCAAATCCAATCTTCTGTCTGGGGGCCTGAGGCATCCGTTTGGTCTCTGCAGGCGCAGTTCTGCCTCGGGGCTTCCTTGGTCCCTGGTGTTTTGCTGGAACACGGGTGAGCTGCTGGTGCCGGCTGCGGGCACAGCCCTGGGCACTGACCCCGCTAGGCTGGGGGCTGTCCCGGTGCTTTGCTGGAATGCCGCTGGGATGAGCTGGATCGGCAGCAGTTGCTGGCTGGGGTGCTGCGGGTGTTTGAGTTCAGCCCGCTGCTCACCTGGGAATGGCTTGAGCTGCTGCAGCCGAGCTCTCCTGCAGCTGTGAGCAACATCTGCCTGCGATTTACCCCGGCTTCCAGCCCTCGGCCGTCCTTTCCCAGAGGAGCAGAACCCCTGCCACTCCCTCTGGGCACGGGGGTGAGCCAGGACGCCTTCGTGTGGCGCAGGGGAGCAGCCCTGGAGCCGGTGCTCCAGGCACAGCCCTCGCAGGCAGCTCAGCACACCCGGGCCGGGGCTGAGCCCTGGCACCAGCCCCCAGGCTGATGGGACCCCCAGCTCCTTGGGACGGTGACGGGCACCCCACTGCAGTTCTCATTTTCTGGCTTTTTCCTCATTACGTGCCAGGTAAAATAGTCAGAGATCTCTTCTTCCTGTTGCTTTTTTCCTTTGTGAGTTTGAGGCAAACTCTTGCCAAAGCCTTATCCAGAAGCAGTGCTGGATAATCTTTCCTCTTTTAAAGGAAATTCCTTTTCCGACATTAGCAGAACATTTGTTTGTGTGACAGTTCCCATTTAGCTTTTGACAAGCTCGGTAGCTGGTCAATTTGTTTTACTTTTTAAGTGAAATAATTAATAAAGAAAAAAAATTATTTTCTTTTGCCAGCCCTACAGAGACATTTGCCTTTGTGAAATAATTATTATTTATGACTCCTTTAATGGCTGTGCAGCACAATTTTATGGCTTTGGATTGTGTCCCGTTAGGAGCAGGATTTTATCACTGAATTTAGATGCAGGAAGTGTGTGTGTGCATAATGCAAGATATCCCAAATCGCCGGGCAGCTCCGTGCAGGAATAATCTCCTGCTGTCAGGAGTGTCACAGCTGTGACCCAGTCCCGGTGCGGGAAGCGCCACGGGGCAGGTCGGGGAGGACCTGGGCAGCCTGTGCGTTCCTCCTCCTCTGACTCTGGGGTTCAGCTGCCCTTGTTAGGAGGGTTGGGCAGCTGCGTGCAGGTGCCGCCCGCTTCGCCCTCACCCCGCATCTCAAACCCCCTCGTGCTCTCTCCGGTTCCCGGCCGATGCTCCTGGGCCCCGCAGAGACGCGGAACAGGGATGTCAAAGTCCTGCCCAGGTAGCAAAAACTTCTTACCCCGTCTGTTGTCACCAGCCCACAGGTTGTGGTGGTGAGAGGAACAGGAGAACTTTCCTCTGCACGGGTGGGAATGAGGCGAGATCTCGGGCAGGAAGCGCAGCAACCGGTCCAGAGCCCTTCGGGAAGGGCGTGGTGGGACAGGGATGGACGGAGCTGCCCGGGGAGGGCGTGGTGGGATGGGGCTGGACAGAGCTGCCCGGGCAGGGGGTGCTGAGGCCGGGCTGGAGGATCCGTCGGGATGGCAGCTGGAGCCACCGGAGCTGCTCCTCGGGCCGGCTCCGCAGCGCCCGGCTGCGCTTGGAGGTGTCACGGCCAGCCTGGAGAATTATCACCACCCTCTGTTTTATCCAAACAATGATCTTTAAGGGAGGAAAAAAAGAGAAGGGACCATTCTAAAACTGCTTTGTTTATGCGGCTCCATTAAGTTTGGAATAACAGAGATGGTATCGCGTAACCGTGGCAGTCACTCTAAAGCATGAATCCACTGGGGCTAATGATGGCTTGAAGAGCCTCAATGAATCAGTTGTTAACTGCTGCTCATCCGCGCTGCACCGCTGCCGTCGGGATGCTCCTGCGTCTGTCAGAGCACGGGCAGCAGCCTCTCCAGAGAGGCACTCGCCTTCCGGCATTGAGGGGGAACCGAGATTGTCCTTAATTAGATGTACACATGCCTTCTTTGGCTAATTCCGCAGTTACAGATAGATTTGAGGCTGGCATTAGTCATTTGTTTTCCCCAGCAAATACCTTGCATCCTTCTTGGCAGAGGCTGGGAGATGACAGATTAATGGTGAATGTGCTATCTCTGGCTCCTGGAGCTGCCACCCCGGCCGAGCTGCACACACAGACCCAGGGAATCACCGTGGATCCACAGAGCTCTGGGAATGAGCAGTGCTCAGGATCCCATTTAAAATTCTGTGTTTCTGCACCCAAAGGTGCAGCACCCGTGGCTCGTGCCACCTGTCACAGGGAGAAGCAGCTCCAGCACTTCCAGGAGTCCAGGTCAGCAAATTTTATTCCTGGTTTTATTGGACGGCTCTGGAGTTCAGCTGTGCTCCCCGGGGGGAAGCTGGGAGGGGATTTACTGCCTTGGGTCAGGCAGAAACAGGGGCTTGGAGGGGCAGCTTTAGCCCTTAGTGGGGGCAATCTTGTGGTGGGAGCTGAGTTGGGTTCAGAGGTGGGGGATGGTTTATGGTCAGACAAGAGTTCAGGGATGGAGCTGAGCCTCTGCCCAGTCTGAGCCCCAACGCCCCCGAATGCCAGGGGTGATGTGGGGCAGTGCCTGGGCTCCTTTTCCAGGGCTTTGGTGACAGCTTCTGGCTGCTGGTGGTGGAATGCTCTGGCATTTCCATTTGGGATCTGCAGTGCTGGAGATCACAGATTGGGATGAGAAAAATCTTGAGAGGTTCAGCAAAAAGCCATTACTGTCCTGCTGGGTGCTTGCCGAGCACCTCCCATTTCCCCACAAAGTGCCTTCAATTACTCTCTGTGTGAAGGCCCTCGTTTGTCAAAACACATCTCCACCCATCCCAGGAGACTGGAAATGGTCCAGCCATGCCCCCCACACTGGTGGGGGCCCTGGGGGTGCCTGGGGGGCACTGCCCCAGGTCAGCACAGCTCTGCCAGACGAGACCTTCAGCTCTCCTGGGGGCCACCAGCCACGGCCAAGTCCTGCAGGTAATAGAGCAAAATGGTTCCTTTGGAAAGGGAACATAACACCTCTCCCGCTGCCAGCAGTTAACAGGAGGCTCTGGAATCATGGTGATCCCCGTGGAGATCTGATTTCGGGACAATTTATGCAAGAGTCATCTGTTACAAGGTTATTAAGAAGCTAATGTGGGAGTGCACATAAATTAGACAGGATTGGCTATTGTCCTTGGAAATTAGGCAGCATTTGAACATACTCAGGCATTGTGAAAGAGCCTGGAGGCAGTTTCAGAGGTTTTGAAAAATCCTTTCAGATTTAGCATCAGGAGCAGCAGCTGCTGGGGGAAGGTGTCAGTGGATCCTGTTGGGGGACAGTCAACAGAGCCAGTTTTTAATCCAACCTCCAGCCGGGACCAGCAGCTTCTCCCCGTGGGTGCTGGTTTTGGCTGGGATAGGATTAGTTTTCCTCACAGAGGCCAGTGTCTGGGGTTGGATTGGGGTGGAGTGCATTTTTGTCTCTGTATCTGGTTCTTAGTTGCTGGCTGGGGTTAAGCCATGACACAGCTGTCCTGCACCATGGCAGCACCAACCTCTCCCTGCAGCATGGACCCTGCTTTGGGCACTTCTGCATCCTGTGGAGAGGGGTGGACGCCTTTTGGGACTTGGAGCTTTGCATTTATTCTGTGTATTGCCCAGGTCTTGTCTTAATGTGCTGGTAACAGGTGTAATCAATGTGTTTGTGCCAGACAAACAAGGTCTCTCTGAGTGCTTGGGTTTGTTTCTTGCAGATGTTCCCCATCGTTGACTTTTGGAACCAGAGATCCCCCTGCTGTCACAGAGCAGCACTCACCACCTCCTCCTGCATCCTGCAGCAGGTAAGGGGGATGTCCTGCTGCCCATCCTGCCTCATGGGGGTGATTAGTGAGCTTGAGTAAGCACAATAAGATGTTGAGAACAGTCACTGATTAAATTTTTTATTTAGATTTTAGATCTTTAGCAAATGAAAAAGAAATTGTAATTATCAAAGAAATCTCAATTACCAAGTGAAATACCAGCAAAATAATTTTTTAGAAATGTATTGAAAGATGAAGGTGACTGGGGTTATTATTGTTCCTTTTACATTTTCAGAGCCTAGGCAGACATTATTTATTACCACTATTTTTATCATAGTAGTTAATTTTGAATAAACATTAGGATTCTACTCCATCTGATCCTCACTGGAGTGTTGCAATCTCTGTTGCTGCTGTTATGTGATTGTCGATGCGAGAGCTCAGCTAGAACATACTGTCTTCACACACAGGAAAGAGGAGGTTTCACAGGAAAAATGCCAGTAAACCAAAAAACCAAAAAAACCCTAAGTGAGATGGTTTGATTTTTCCATGTGGTCTGTCAAAACCAATTATTTGGCAAATTTCTGGCTTCCACTTAACTGCAGGCTCTAAGGTCCCCTCCTCGGTGCTGAGGGCAGTTTGTGCACTGGAGGAGCATCCTCCAGCTCTCTGGGGAGCAGGTGCTGACACTTCCTCTCCCTGCCCAGTCCCGGCACCGCGCGGGGCTCCTGCCAATCCCGGCTGCCTCACCTGTGGATTTTCACCCCTCCCTTTGTCATTGGCTGAAGATCTTCTGATTAATAACCAGCATCTTTTGGAGAGAGCTGGGGGGTGGTTCTCTCCTTCATTTTTTGGCAAACCCTTGGCTTCCAAGCTTTGAGAGTCTGGAGCATGAAGTAGGTGGGGGCAGGTTTTCCTAAACAGCAAAAGATGCCCCTGCAAAGTCATTCCTTCCCATACATACATATAGATATGCATGAACTTGTGTGTGTGTGCTTACAGACAGGCCTGGAGCTGGCCTGTGGGGCTTGGTCTTGTTTGGCCCTTAAGCCTTCAAACCTTTTGTCTTGTTTGAAGGGTTAAAGTGGCAGCCCCTCCTGCCCCCTCCCTGAGCCCCTGCACCTGGGCATTGAACCCGCAGGGACACCTGAGCAGCAGGTCTGGCTTGGTGCAGCTGCAGAGGGAGAACTGTTGAGAACAGCAGCAGAGAGCAGCTGAAGGAGGCTCCCGCGGGTCAGGCAGCAAGGGGTGGTGGGGAGATAAGGGAGTGAGGGGTGTTCTGCTCTGGGCACAGGGGCAGGGACTGGGACAGCAGCAGTGGCCAGGCTGAATCCTAGGGCCCTGTCCTGTCCCATGGGGACCAGGCCAGCAGTGAAATGCAGCTCGCAGCCATCCCACAGGCAGGGCCCCCTCCCCTGTGGAGGGCTGGACCTGAGGCTGTCGGAGGATACCTTTGCCATTGAGGATGACCACACAACACCGTCAGGGCAGAGAGGAAAAATGGGGAGCTTTTCTCCTGAGCCACCAACAGCGAGGGCCCAGACAGTTTGGATAAGCTTTTGAAGCTATCCAAATAACCTAAATAATCATCAGGCCAGATTCCTGCTGGCCCCAGCAGTTGCTAGTGGTTGTTCCGAAACAAATACAAACCCAATTCGCTCTCACAGAGTCATTCTTGAAGCACGAGATAAACTTCATCCTCTCTAGTGCTGCTGCCAGAGACCAAGCAGTGACCCCTCACACAGCCCCCCGGCCCTGTCTGGGGCTGGGTGTGCCCTGCCTGAGATATCCCTGGGCTGTCCCTGCAGGAGCCATCTCGGGGCCTCATGCTCTGGTTCTGCCAAACGCTCAAAGCTGCCCATGTTCCCGTGCTGGGGAGAGGCTGTGGCCACCCGAGTCTTACCTGGGCACAGGTGGGGGGGCTGCAGGCAGTGGTGCCATCACCCCTCCCCACAGCCCTTCCTTGTGACAAACCATCACCCAGCCAAGGTGAATGTGCATCCTGGCATGAAGGCACACGTGGAAATGAGGGACTGGCACCCAGAGCTGTGTGTCACCTCCCTGGTGCCTGCTGTGGGGTGTCCGGCCATTCCTGTCAGATTTTAATAGAACTTCAACTATATTTAGATGGAAAATAAATACATTCTTGGCTTGCACACACTTCTTGATGCCTGATGAATGAGCAGGACCTCTTTCACAGGAAACTATCGCATTCCTGTGGCTCTGCCGGGCGCAGGGAGCAGGGCCCTGCCAGCCTGTGCTCAGTGTCGTCACTGCAGAGAGCACTGGCCATCACTGTTATTAATAGCAGCACTCTGTATTTATTATTAGTGCTGCATGGGAATGAGGAGAGCGACTTGGGGATGCTGACATCCTCAGCCTGCGTGTTTGTGAGGGCCTGGGCATGAGGGCAGAGGGACCCTGGCTGGGTTGGACTGTCACTGATGCTGCTTGGGGACAGTACCTGAGTGTGGCCAATTCCAGCCATCTCTTCCCAGCACCATGACTAGAGATGCTCGGGGCCTTGGCCAGTTCCTGAATTTCTCCTTATGGACTTGCTGCCAGGAATTCCCACAGCGTGGTCCTGAGCACACCCACCCCATGTGTCTGTACAGCTGCCAGGGGTACAGATGCCACCGAGGCAGCTGCAGCTGGGGCACAGCTGTGGCTCTGATTAAATTGGCTGTTATTCCAGTTCTTGAGTCTGAGTAACTCAAGTCCTTGGTGAGGCTCCATCTCACCTTTGTGCCCAAAGGAGCAAATTCTGCTGGGTGAGCCCAAATCTTCCCTCACCACCCCCCTGGACCTGGGTCTTGGGGGGATTTATAAATCAAGTTCAATCTTTTGACACCGCAGCCCCTAAATTCAATTTCATCCAATAAATATGAAAACCTGGTAATGTCTGTACTGTCAGCTCAGGCCCTCCTGCTCTGGGCATCAGTGGAGTGCAGCATGGCAGAGGGGAGGTGGGCAGATTCCCAGTGGGTTTGGCTGGGCTCCCCCATGGAATCCTTGGCAGCTCCATCCTTTCCTGGATGCTGAGCACACCGGGATACCCCAAACAGCTCCTCCCTGCTTGGAGGGATGGAGCCTTGCACTGAAGCCCAGCAGCTTCCCAGTGGCTCCCAGCAGAGCCTGCCCCAGCCCTGGAGCCTGTGTAGGATCCACACCCCTTCCCCCTTGTTCAGCTCGGTCCAGCTTCCTCCCTGTGTTTGGCTTCAAGCCCCTTTAAAATCACATTTCTTCAATCGCCCAGAACAGGTTCGTTGCTCTGTGCTGAAAAGCCAAAATCATGCTGAAGGAACTCCTCAGAAAACTGTCTCTTCCAGGAAAAAAATTCTCATGTGTCCATCTCTCCTAGCACTGGGATCCTTCCCACGCTGACCTTGGGCCCTGCCTGTGTTTGGGGAGGAAAGAGCTCTGACTTAGGCTGATTTTCTCCCCTCTTTCCAGGTCCTGAAGGGATTTTTCCAGCATTGGGACTGCGTGGACTCTGGGCTCTCAACATGGTAATATCATCCCTGTGTCCTGTGCTTGCTGGTCATCAGTCCAACTCCCATTTTAGGACATATCCTCCCTAAATTGCTGCCTTATTTGGCTTTTCCCTCTGTGATTCCAGTGACATCACCCACCAGGCAGTCGGTTCCGGGGCCATCACCCGGTGGGACCCCGTGAGGAGCCGCTGTGGGGGAGGATGGGGCGCGGGATCCCCTCCCAGAGGGACCTGGGGACAGGGGGGCTTTGAGCCCAGAATGCAGCACAGGCACAGGGGGTAGGGTTTGGAAAGGAGCTCTGAACCTCCCTCCACAGGAGAGGCCAGGTGTTCTGGCTCTGCGTCTGGCACGTGGCAAGGGGGCAACATCTGCATCCTGCCCGGGCACCGGGGTGTGTTTGAGGGCCACCTGCCCCAGGCCACCCACCGAGCCCATCACACGTGTCTCCGTCCCCACAGGGCGTGGCAGCCGCGCACGGGGTGGTGGGGATGAGGCAGCTCTGTCCGAAGGGGAACACCGCTCCTGAGGAACGCGTGACAGTGACACCAGTGTCTTGACTGTAAGTTATTAACCCCTGGGAACAGGTGTTTTCCCACTGGAACTGCCACCAAACTCCTGCCCCTGGCACCAGCAGGGCTCTTCTCTATGCCCATGCTCCCATCCGAGGATGATGTGGGAGAACCAGCCCCTTTCCCTGGGATACTTTGGGACAGCTGCCTTTATTTCCCCGCTCTGGAACTTTTGTCTTGCCAAGTCAGAAATTCACAGCCTAACTCATTTCCTTTTGGCTGAAACCCTGCTAAAAAAACTTCTGTGCCAAGAGCTAATTAGAATTAAAAAGATTGATTTTGAAAAATCAGATGAAGGGGATATTTCTGGGTTAGGGATATTTCCTGATTGCATAAACACAAACCAAACAAAACTCACATATTAATGGTTCTTCAGAGATAAACCAATTTATTTTGCTACTTTTAAGAATGAATCTGAGTCATTTCGTTACCAGAAGTGGTGTTGCCAGCTCGTGCTGCTGGTATTTCTGGGGATAGAATGGCTGAGCAATGTTGAGTTTTGGATGTCTGTTGGCTGGACCAGGACAGGGCCATTTTCCCAGGTAAGCTGCTCTGAGAACCGATTCATAATGAGAAGGGAATTTTATATATTTAGAATTAATTTAGAATTAATTAATTTAATTTAGAATTTTATATATGATTTTTATTTCAAATTCTCTATACTGTTATGTAAAAACATAACAAAAATCTCTATTTGAGGCAAGATTCATGAAGCAGCCGCAGGAATTGTGCTCATCCCTTTGGTGACTCCGTGGGGGTTGGAGTCCCCTTGACTTCTTGCATCTATTTTTGACATGGAACCACTCGGTGCAGACATCAGGTGGCCACACTTGTCCTGCTCTATTGAAAACAAGGAAATGACTCTTCTGTGTGGGAAGGGAAGGGAAGGAAAGAAGGCCCTACAAGTGACTGCAAGGGTACAAGAATCGTTCGGGCACTAAGAACATATGAAATAAATTGAATTTCATTCTAGGATTAAGGAGGAAAATCTAGGGAGGCTCCAAGACAAATGTGAGACCATGTGAGAGTTGCAGTTAATTGGAGTGTCTCAGATGTGTTTTTTCTTAACCGTTTGGAATTTGTTTTCCCAGAACTGGGATCTCTTTTGGAGAGCTGTGACTGGGGCTCACATATATCACTTTGAATTCGATACTTCAGAAGTAGCTGGGATTCCACATCCAGCTGCAGTTGAATGCAGTGCCAGGATATGTGGATTACTGTCAGCCTTTCATTTCCACGGGGGTTTTCTGCATGTTCTCTTCCTTTCCAGCTCTGCACCAGCTCATTCCCAGTGGAGCAAGCACAGAATTCTGAGGTGCCCGTGACACTGAGCACAAGAAATGCCAAGGTGCCCACAAGCTGAGGGTGCAGCAGCTCAGCCCCCGGGCTAAGAGGGCACCACGTGCAGCTGTGTTATTGCTGAGCCAGATGTTTCACCATGGGCTCACTGAATTCCTCCACAGCCCCACAAACACTCAGAGATGGATATTGGCCCTGCACAGGGACCCAACCAGCTGAACGAGACACAGGCCAGGGAATAAGGGTCTCTTTTATAAAAGAAGGCCATTAATGCTTTGCCAAGACCTTCCCTTGAGACTGCCTAAATAAATTTCCTCGGATTGACAGCGCTTGCAGAGCAGCCCTGTGAGTGAGAGGGGACTCGGGGCCGCTCAGCTGGGAGGCACCCGCCTTCTGGGTGTGCAGCTCTGAATTCTCTTGGGCAAGAAAGGTCATTTTTCAAATCCAAGGAAAACTTGTTGCAGCAATTTTTCTTTTCTGGTGACTTTACAGGGACTAAACATATTCTGGAAATCCCCAAATTAGTAACAAGTGGCCTTTAATTAGTTAATCTTGATAAACTGACTATGCCTAATATTGGGGGGTTTTCACAAAGTTCCTGGGCTTTGGGATGGACCTTCCTGCAGCTGGAAGACCACAGAGTTGCGACAGGCAGCTTTGGTGGTGCCACTGTGGCAGGGGAGAGGAGGGATCCTAGAATCACAGAATGGTTTTGGTTGGAAAGGACCTTAAAGCTCATCATAGTGTGGAATTATACCCCCTTTTCTGAGGGGAGAAGAGCCAAACAGCTCTCACTGCGCTTCCTGCAGCCCCTGCACACATAGTTATGCCACAACCTGAAATTAAACGTTTTGTTCCTCCACTTGTAATTCCCCAGCGCTTCCTGCTGCCGCAGGGGCCACAGAGCCACAGCTGTAGGGGCTGTGTGTGGGACAGACACAGCCCTGGGCTCGGGGTCCTTTTTCTCTGGGTGTCTCCAGGCCTTTTGGTGCCAAACCGCAGCTCCTGGCGAGCGCTGACACCGAGGGGACAGGACCTGAACCAGGGGGACAGGAACCAAACTGGGGGGACAGCATGGGCCCTGCCCTGCGGCTCAGGGCACGCTGCCAGAGGGGACGTGGCTGGGGCCACTGGTGCTCTGGGGCTGTGAGAAAACCCTCCTCTTCTCCCCAGACTTGCACCCAGGCTCCTCTCCTTGGGACCCGAGGGAGTCCGGCCCGATTTCACGCCACGTTATCAGGACCGATACACCACAACCACCACATTCTGCCTTTTCCAGCCTTTTCCGTAGTGTGCTAATATGAGGAATGACAGACTGAACTGCAGAGCTGAACAGCTGGAGGGCTTCCTCACCCTCCTGCAAGCCAGTGCTGCCTGAGGACCAGCAGAGCCCCATGAATATTCAGAGCACAGCTCTCAACCTCAGGCTCCTTCTTTATTTTTGAGAGAGAGAAAAAACCCAGTATTTGCAGAGCCACTCTCCTAATATTTTGCCTGACCAGCTTAATTGTTTTTCTCCTTAGCCCTTAATCATTGCTGTTCTGCAGCCACTGCTCAGGCATTCCTGCTGCAGATATTAAAGTGTGTTTTGTTTAAATCCCAAGTGCCGGGGTCAAGGCCCGAGCCCCGCGCAGCGGGAGGGGAGCCAGGCAGTGCCTCGCAGGTTTGGAGAGGGCTGGGGCACAGCCAGGGCGTTCAGCTGAGCTGAGGAACACTGGTTATATTTTGACACTGTCCAAATATTAACTCTGCCCAGAGGATGTGGAGGTGTTTCCTTGTCACGCCAGCATCCGGAACAGCTCCGGCCGCTGCCAGACGCGGCATCTCCGAGACACCTCTTTAAATGCAGGCCTTGGCTAAGAAACTCTCCAAAGGGAAAGGCAGGGCGTGAGCAGGCAGGAGAGCCCCTGGGACAGTGGTGACTTTACTGGACAGGCTTCTGCTGCCCCTCCTGGGACACCACTGCCACATGGAGTCACTGGCTCCGGAGCGGGCGCGCTGGGCCTGGGGCCGGGCACGGACACGGACACGGGGCAGCACTCAGGGCCTGGCCTTGCAGCAATACTTCTTTGGAGCCACAATAAATACAGTTCCTCTTGTTCCTGCTTTGCTCCAGGTGATGTTAGCATTTTTTATAGCAGAGCCTTACGATTTGTAGGTTGAAAAATGTGAATTTGTGTCACTTAGAGATATTTCCTCACTTTCCAGAGAATTTTTCAAGAGATTGAGTACTCAGAGGGGTCAACACCAAATGGGAGGGGCATCCAGAGCCTTTGCAGTAGCCCAAATCCCAGTTGTGGTGGAGGGCTGCTGGTCAGGCTCCAGCACCACTAAATGTAATTAAAGAGGGAACAACCCGACCCCCAGGAAATCAGTTCCCAAGGCGCTCCCAGTGATTCTGGAAGCCACACCAGCTCCAGTCTGGGGGCAGCATATGCCCACCATGGCCCACCAAGGATGCCCTTGTAGAGGCCTATCGGTCACAAGAAAACTTGTGTTTTAGTGCCAACAAACTGAAAGTTACAAATACCTTACCCTTTGAGATTTACTTTTCCCCATAAGGGCAAAATGTAGACAAATGAATGTTTACAGCTGAAAGCAACCAGGGAGGAGGGGGCAGCTCCTGCTTGGGTTGCAACAGACCAGAATTTACTTGACTGTCTGGCAGAATATTTAAAGCATAAAGGTTCAACAAATGACAAGTGCTTTCTGCTAACCATGGCAAATGCCACCAAGGCACATGTCCTGCCCTGCTGCCCCAGCGTTCTCCTGATCCCCAGCACTGCTCGGCCGCTCCTGCTGGCTGTTTGACATCCCAACCCCTAACACTGGGACACAGACAGTTGCTCAGGGCAAGAAGTAAAACTGCTCTTAAAGAGGAACCTTATTTTTGGGGCTGCAGAAATCAAGCCAGTGTGAAAGGCTTTTTCCCTCTGGAAGGAGTAGGATGCAGCTGATGGCATCAGTGGCTCAATTCTGGTTTGCTTTGCTTTTCCAGAACCTCATGCTTTTATTTTCCATGTCCCTGGGCACTTAAAATGGAACTGATCCCTCTGAGGCTGCAGCCTACTCTAGTCTTCAAGAGAAAACCTTCCTTGCCTTATATATTTTTTTTCCCTTGGTCTGGCTTTAAACATCTTGGCTAGGCATGGCATTGGGATTTTGCATCCCATCTCCAGCTGTCACATCCCAGTCAATAGTCCCTGGTGTGACACAGCCATACTTTAAAAGAGCAGGAAAGTGCCCTTGGGTTAAACTCACTGGGCTGCCTTCCCCTGGGGGCTGAGTAACAGCCTGGAGAGAGCTGGGGCTGTGTAAGCACAAATCCTGGAGAGATGGAGACTGTAGTTAATACTCTTCATGGCAAAGCACAGAGGATTCCGGGAAGAATGTCTATTACAGCACCAGGAATTTTACCCCAGGATCTTTCACCAGCAGAAAGTCAGGATTATTCAAGGGGTTTCCTAAAAATGCTGTTGCCTGGAGAAAAAAAGTCGTAATTTTTTTCAAAATCAGGACAAATTTCGAATTATCACGTTTACCTGCAAAACTCTAAAGCTGAGTTTTGACCAGTTTTGATTAAAATGTTGCACCCACCTTCCCTGCAGAAGCTGCTCTTTTTGGAGCCTTAAGTCATCAAAATGTCACTTGGAGAGGCTGCCAGGAAGGTGAGTGTTAATCTCCTGATCCTCTTCCGAGGGGGGGAGTAAGCATTCCATCAGGTTTAAGTTCTGGGGTCACCTTTGCTTCTTGACTTTGCTTGGTTTGAGAACAAACTCCAGGAGGCAGAGGTGACTCAGAGGCTGGGCAATGAAACAGCTCTGGCAGGGAGTGGGTGGGTTCATGGGTTTCAGCTGTGGGGTTTGCTTGGGAAAGCGAGGTGGGACCAGGGATGGGGCTGGGGCTGCTGGCATCAGCTGTGCCTGGCCACCGCGTGCCATGTCCGCGCTCCACGTTGCAGCCACCACCCAGGGCACAGAGCGGAGGGTCAGATTTCCACACAGGCATCTGGCCAGCATGCTGACATTAAATATTTTGGGCTGGTTTTGAACCCCATCCCATTTTCAGCCCTGACCATCTGTTTGCAACCGAGACACAATGGGTTGGCAAAGCACCAGTCCCCTGTGGCAGCGATGAAGGGATAAATCCAAGGACCCAAAGCAGATGCATTTGGTTGGAACAGGGAGCTCCTGGTCATTCCAGGGCTCCGGTACAGAGGATTTCCAAGGGCTGGCGATGGCCTGGGGCAACGAGCCCCTCGGTATTCAGGGCTGCCCACAGGCCCTGCAGAGAGCCCACGGCCTGCCCCTCACAGCCAGGGGAATGTAGAGCCACCACATCTGGGCAGGAACCCAGCCTCTCGCTCTGAGAACAGCATTTACAGTGCTCTTCTTGTTTGGGCTGCTCTCTGCAAAAATTCACACCAGACTGCTGCACAGAGAGCTTTTCCTGGAGCTTCTGCCTGGATCCCAGAAACTTCCAGCGCTGCCAGCTCCTTCAGCATCCCCAGCCCTGCTCCAAGGGACATGGTGGAGTCACTATTCCTGGAAGTGTTCAGAAAATGAGCTGGTGTGGCACTTCACAATAGGCTTTAGTGGGTGTGGTGGGATCTCACCCAAACCCCTGCCATGGGCAGGGCTGCCACCCATTTACTTTATTACAAGACCCCTCCGTGCATGGACATGCAAGAACATCAATCAGGTATTCCTGGGGGGAAGCACCGTGGGATGAGCCCTGTGCCCCAGGGCTGCTGGAGATCCTGAAATCAGACAAAATCTACAAAACCATCACTGTGGAGAGGGTGATTTTTTGGTGATTTGGCTGAAGAAAGGGAGTTGAAAAGTAAATAAAAGCTCAAATTAGATTTATATAAACATAACCTCACTTTTTACAGAAGAACACACAGCCATATAGGCTTTCTTTAGCTCTGCCCTAAAGTAGCAGCTGCTGCAGGTCTCAGGAAGTTTCCACTGAAACACACCAGTACTTCATGAATACTTGCTTTTTCACCTCTAAATTTTTCTCTCTGGGGCTTTTAAGCAAGTTTTATTGTAGTGTTTATACAGCCACCTCACTCTGCCTTTGGTTTATGTTTTTCTCGCCTGCAGCCACTGAATTTTGAGCTTTATTAGTTACAGGTACCTGAAATCACATTTTTTTAAAGAATTGAATGCCTAATAAAACCCCTTAAAAGTTTCTGTTTAAGGCAATTGTCCTCCACCCCAGGATCGGGTTCTTACTGAGTTATACCCAGGATCAACAAGTTCTCTATGGCTGTTTGTTACCACCAAGGTAAATAACAAGAATCCCATCCATTCCAATAAATCAGGTCTGCATCAATTCATTGGAGAAGTATCCAAGCAAAGAGTTGTTTTTAGAAACTAACTGTAAAGGAGAAGGCTGATTGCTTTTCTTGCCTGGAATGATGCAAACCAGAGCCCGAGCACCTTCAGTCCAAACCCCCACCCTGGGGCTCTGCTCTCACACCCAAAGCCAGGCACTGCAGGGAAACACAGACCACTGTAGTTTTCCCCCTCATTTAAGGATTTTCTGCACAGTACCAGAAGCACAAGGGGTGCAGAGCTGGCTCCAGGCTCCCCACATTATCTGTACCTCACAAATCCCTCCTCCCACCCACTAACCCCTCTGAGGACAGGGCTTCTTCCACATGAGTCCAGCGCTAATCAATCAATCAATCAATCTCAGTGTCCAGGTGTTTTCCATAAAGCAGGGAAACCTGTTAAATGCCTCCAGACCCCCCTCTCTCCTGAGTGCCTGGAGAGACCCGTGTGGGGCAGTGGTGGGAGTGAGCCCTGCTGTGAGATGCCAAGCAGCTTCCTCTGGTGACCCCTGGCCTTGGAGTGGCAGCTCTTTAACAGTGAGTTACTGTCCTCCTCTCCCTGGGACTAGGAGCTTTCTCTTATTCATAGGAGCCGAGAAATTGAATTTCAAGTTTAATTGCTGGTTTTGGCCTGAATATTACAACTGTACACAAGGAGCCAGCAGTGACTGAAGGGCTCCCCCCGGCCCTCCCTCCCTCCCTGGGGTGTGTAACAGCATTGCTCCAGCCCTTGCTCGTTCCTCAATGGTTTCCTCCCCACCTCAGCAGGTAAAGCTCCCTGTGCTCAGGTGCAGAGCACAGGCACCTCCCTGGCCGAGGCCAGTTCCTCCTCTGGTCCCAGGGGACAACGGCCCTAGGTGGGGATGATGCTGGTGTCGAGGGGGGGATGTGGGGAGGAAGGTGACCCCCACGCAGCCACCGTCCTTCAACAGCCTCTGTCTCTCCCCGGTTCAGTCTCTCACATCACAGACAGATGGGCCCTTTCTCTGCCTTGAATATTTCTTAAAAAAAAGGGGGGACCACAAACGAGACAGCATAGCAAATATTTGCAGATTCAGAGCAGTTAAGCTCTGAAAAACTTCAGCTTGCAAAACTTCTGCTGAAATGTGGCTTCAGCCCAGTCAGTGGTTATTTTTCTCTGTGGGGAGGCTCTGCCCTCCCTCTCTCCCACCCTTGCTCCTGGCTGGGTTGGCAGTGGGGGAGCAGGTGAAGGATTTTTTGTATGCAGAAATACTTTATTTAAAGCTTTAGGAACGTTTTAATGTATTGTCAGTTGTATTTAGAACAACCATACAGAATGTTTGAGTTTAAATTGGAGCTGGATGTTCACACAAGAGGTACAAATTCCCTGTGCTTGCCTGCCCTGGTCATTGACAGGATAGGAAGGGCTTTGTCCTTTGCAGCCCCACAAGTTAAAATACTGCCCTTGCTGGGGGGAGGATCATGCCTACCCCGAATTTCCGTTCTAGTATCAACACTAAAGGCTCCCACGTGTTTTGAGCCATTTAGATGCATTAATTTCACGCTTTTGCTCCTGACACTGGAGAGGCAGAGGATTCTGTTAAGCTGTCCAATTGCAGTAAATTTCTTCAGCAGACAGTATTTTACGAGCTGCAGAAATACCTGCGAGGCTCGAGCAGGTGCCAGCAGTCCCAAAGGCCTGAAGTGAGTAAGTGTGTCCTGGAACAGGGACCTCTGAGAATTACAATTTACAGATCACAAAATCAAAACTCAGAACATGCTGCAGTGGGCTGCCACTGTCCCTTGTCCACAGCCCCTCTCAGCTCTCTTGGAGCCCCTGTAGGTTCTGGAAGGTATCTATAAGGTCTCCCGGGAGTCTTTCATTGTGCATAAAGTGAACTAGACCCCTCTCCTGTCAGAGACCACCCCAGGGCAGGGAGCGTGGTGGGGATGACCCAGCCCTGCCCTCACAGCCCTCAGGAGTGAGGGCTGGGGAAGAGGAGAGGGCCAGCCCAGTGCTCCCCCCAAACCCCTCCTCTCCCTGTGCCTCTGCTCTGACATTTGCCCAAGCTCCCACTCGCATTCTTCTGCAGCAAAGAACCACCTCTTCTCCCCTGCCACCCGCTGAGTCTGGGCTGGCTTTTAACCCTGGCTGGGGTGGAAGGGGATCCCCTTTTCCCCCACAGCTCCCCAGGCAGGGGAGAGGGGAGGGTTACCCACGAAAACAGGGTTCTACTGGAATATTCCACCTCTGAAGTGCTCACGTGTACAGGTGGATCCCCAAATGCAGCAGAAGTGCCACCCATGGGGGCTGGGAGAGCCCTCACCCCTCTC
The DNA here is from genome assembly GCA_013399195.1 of Dicrurus megarhynchus. Taxonomy (NCBI): domain Eukaryota; kingdom Metazoa; phylum Chordata; class Aves; order Passeriformes; family Dicruridae; genus Dicrurus; species Dicrurus megarhynchus. The sequence goes on along the minus strand of VXAD01011237.1, from coordinate 223,310 downwards.
TGCACTCAGCCCCTCCCCGCTCTGCTCCTTCCCCCTGACTCCTGTAGGCACCCCAGTGTCCCCAGGAGCGTCACCACCCACAGGGGCTGTGACAGGGCTGCTCAAGGCACAGGAGGCACCCAGGAATGGCTGTGCCCCACATGGGGCTCAGCTGCCCCAGCACAGCCATGGGTTTGTCCCGTTCCCCCAGCTGTGCAGTGGGGCACTGCGGCAGGTCCACATCTCACCTGCTCCAGCCCTGCCGCAGGTCCAGCTCCACCCAGCTCTCATCTCCAAGTTATTGCAACAGAAGCAAGCAGACAGCCACCAAACGCAGCAGGCCTTGAGAAGAAACCAGAGTCTGCTGAGCAGAAAGGGCCCCCAGCAGCTGTGAACTCTGTGGACACTCACCTTGGTGAGAAAATATTCCGGTTCTCTGGCAAATCATGTAGATACTCAGTGTAACAAAACAGACTGAGCACAGGCACCTGCCAGCCTGGACTGCCTGATGTTTTCAGTGAGTACCACAAGGATCACTCAATGTAGGGAACAAATATGATCCGCAGGGACTCAGTGCCAGATGCTGGGATAGTGCCATTGCCACCAGACCCGAGAGGCAATGGGAGAGCTGCGGGGCAAGGAGCAGGGCAGGGCCCAGGGCATGGTGCTGCTGGCTCTGAGGGGAAGGTGCAGCTCCCTGGTACTTGGAAGGGTCACTGAAGTACTGCAGGGAAAAGTGACATTGCAGCATCTCAGGGACACACACACACACTCTGCCCCCCCAAGACAGCTGAGGCTGTAAGGCTGTTTTCCACAAAATTCTTTGCATTCCAGTTCCAGGGCGGCAGCTCCACGGGCTGAGGCAGTTGCTGCCCCGGCAGAGCCGTGCCCTGCCCCTCTCAGCAGGGCGAACCTCTTGCCCTGTGTGCCCACTCCTTGGTTTTGCATCACTGCACAGGACAAAGCCCCAGCTGCGTGTGGCTGCAATTTTGTATCATTTGCTTTCAGCAAGTTGATCAAATGCCGCAAACCCACTGCCTTGGCGCAGTGGCAGCAGCCTGTTAGCCGAATTCCAGTAAGGATTTAAAAACCACAAACACCCCTTGTTTTTGACCACAGCTGTAGGTTTAGTATGCCAGAAGTTACTGTTGAGATGTGTTATTTCCAAAAGGCTATTGCAAGATCTTAGTCATAAGAAGGTTGGACAGGCTTGATAAAAACCAGCACAGCACAGACCCTCCATTCCGGTTTCTCCTGGCCAGGTACACCACACACCTCCCGCCGTGGGCATGAGGACCCCCTGTCACATCCAAGAGAACCCCAAGGAAATACTCTCCTCAGGCTGTGCTGGATGCAAGGGGACGTGGAGTTGCTTGCAAGTGAATAGTCAGACTCTTAAATTTTTTAACCTTCTCCTTCTGCTGTATTTCCAAATGCCCCCAGTCCTGGTGGGACCTCGGGGAGCCCGTGGGGCCCCGGCTGCCCCTGCTCAGACCCTGCTGTGGCTGCAGGTGGTGCACAGGAGGCTGGCGTTGGCCAGGGTGAAGGGTTTGCCCGTCAGCAGCGTCTCGCACTCCAGGCAGGCAAAGTGCTTCTTGTGCCAGGCCAGCCCTTCCACCTGCTGGTAGTCCTCTGAGAAGATGATCTATGGGACAGACAGACAGACAACTGCTTATTTCCACCATCACACCAAGGTGGAGGGTGGCTGGAGCAGGGAGAACTGGCCCCGTACCTCCCACCAAGCCCATCAGCGGTGGAGGCCAGGCTTTGGGAATGGGTACATAAAATAATCACAGGATGGTTTGGGTTGGCAGGGACCTGTGAAGGTCACCTTGTTCCAAGCCCCTGCCCTGGGCAGGGACACCTTCCACTAGACCAGGCTGCTCAGAAGCCCTGATTGAGCCTGGCACTGGCAGGAGCAGAGGGCCACTGGGTGGTCCCCACCCTGGCACAGGGGGGATCCCAGGTCTCGGCCGGTCCCTACCTCGTCGCAGCCGGCGCAGCGGGGCCGGAGGCTCTCGCAGTAGTGGCGCCCGCACCAGGCGGCCCCACTCTTCCAGAAGTAGATGAGGTCGACGAGGGGCTCGGCGCAGCGGCAGCACACGAAGCAGGCCGGGTGCCACTGCCGGGAGTAGCCGGCGCGGTCGGCGTAGACCACGGGGCAGTCCCCGGGCACCGGCTGCTTGCAGGTCTCGCAGCGCTGCAAGAGAGAGGCAGCGGTCAGCGGGGCTGGGCAGCGCCACCGGAGCACTGCAGCCACGGGGAAGGCTCCTCGGGACGATATGTATGAGTACCGTGGGCACAGGGGGAAGACGGTGCTGAGCAGCTTATTTTTGAGGGGCCTTTGGGACCCCTCCCAAACTAAAACCTTCACCAAAATCCAAAGGTTCTCGAAGAAAAAGTTAAGAATTCCTACAGCGCAGGAGTGCAGCACATCAAAGATGTAATTTTGAAAAGGGATCAGGAACTTTGGTCTTTTCTCATTGTTTTCTGTCTGTGCCTAACTCAGTTGTCACTCCACGGATTTCAGCAAGTGTTTTCCATTTCTAGCAGGCCAAAGAGCCAGAATTAGACGTAGTTAATCTCAAGATTAATGGTATCCGTGCACATTACACACGAGACCAACTGGGTTTGCTCTTTATCTGTGCCTGCAGAGCGATCCTGTGATTAGTGAAGAGCTAGCTTTAAAGTTCCTCTCGGAGACTGGCAGGGTGTTGTTCCAGGTCCTATTGAAGCTGGATAGTCCAGGTCAGGGTAAGAGCTTCTGAGCCTGGGCTTTGTCACTCCCTACAAGAAACTCTCTTCAGTAGCAGCTGGAATCTCTTCCAGCAGAGCCTTGCCTGGATTTCTTCCAGCAATCCCGCAGCAGCCTGGGCGAGGCAGTGGGAGCAGCCTGTGTGTCACACGGGTTGTGGTTACGCTGCTGTGCCCCATCAGAGCGTTGGCACAGCAGTGTCCCGCTCCGGCATGCTCCAGGTGGTGCAGGGTCAGGGACTGGGAATGCCCCTGTGATCTGATGGCAATTTACAAACACCCCAATTTAAGTCAACAGCTTCTAATAGGTATAATAATAGAATCATAGAATGGTTTGGGTTGGAAGGGACCTTAAAGATCACCCAGTTCTGACCCCCTGCCATGGGCAGGGACACCTTCCACTTGCCCAGGTTGCTCAAGAGAAGAAGAGGAGACACAAACCCAAGATTTCTCAGTAGAAAAGTAAAATAACAGTCCCTGAGCTGCAGGAGGACATCAGGGATGGGGCAGGGACAGAAAAGGGCCAGTTCCCACCGCTGCCAGCCCCTTGCCCCAGCTCACACAGGAATGCTGGGACACTGCTCTTTGCACCGATGGAGTTTCCTTCCCCTCTTCCCTCCCGTTCCACAGCGGAGGCCGTGGGGCATCTGCACCTCCCAGGTGGCTTTTCTCTGTTTGGTCACTGATCTTTCCAGCATCCCACGTATTTCACCATTGCCTCTTCCCTCCCTCAGCTGGGTTTTCAGAAACTGCCCCTCCACCCTTGGCGAGGTTCCACCTCGCTGATGGGCATCTCCTGTTTTCCCAGGAAATCCAGGCTGACGAGGAGACAGAATATTTCCTGGCTTGGCTGTTCTGTGCAGCTGAAAGGGGTTATGTGTGCTGACACTGCTCCTTCCACCACGGAGGGCTTCAGACACATTTCCAAGCGCTCCCAGCCCCACGTCAGTGAAGGGGGAAACTCGGCATGGAGCAGGAGCTGTGGTGCTTCTGGTCTGGCTGAACAAGCACAGCACGGAGCAGCTGGCAGAGCTCTCATGGACTGAAGGGCACCGAGCAATTCTGCACCCATCACACCGGACTGAGGCCTTTCCGCTACGCCCCCAACGCTTCCCTGAGGCACCAGATTTGGGGTCAGCCCCAGAGCCAGACCCTGCAGCTGCCTCTGCTCTGTCAGCCCCAAGAAGCCACAGACCTAGCAGCCCCAGCCCTGCTTATCTTGCAGGATCTAAAGCAAGAACAAACACAGCAGTTTCCAGCCCTGAGCTCAAGTTTCTTGCCAGCAAGAACTGTTAAAAAAACAACTTATTTTGCTGTTTCTTTCTATGGAAATTATTCACAGGGAAAAACTATTTACAGGGCTTTTCCCAAGCATTGTATAACCTCCATATCCTGATATTTACACACTACAAAGAAGTGATTCTTCAAATTTGAGGTGGGATTACAGCTTGGTGCTCCTTTTACATCTCCATCATGCAGGCAGAGGAGTGAAGACTTTATTAGCTGAATTACCAGAGGTGTTGGCCAAAACAGTGTCCTGTTCTCTGAAGCTTTCCCATCTCGCTCTTCCCCAGCTCCTGTTCTGCAGTGCCAGCTCCCAGGGAAGGAGCTCCCAGACACCACCAGCCTTCCCGTGAGCATTCCCTGCATCGCTGGCCTCAAGCTTTTAGGAACAATGACTAATTTGGATCAACTGCCTCAGGATTTGATTTGATTCCAGTGCAGTGACTTGTAACACCAGAGTGTTCCTGGTTCTGGGGGGGGGGTAAGGATTTTGTGCTCTGTGGGGAACACCCAGCTTGTGGGACAGACTTGCAGCAGGGATGTGGAGGAAGATGAGGTCTATGGTCAGCAGGGCCAGTGGCCCCAGTCCTTCCTGGGTCTGCCATGCCCTGGGCTGCACAGTGTGGCTGTCCCAGTGGATCTGCCACTGCTGCGAAAGCTGCTCCATTTTTCAGCTGGTGCCTTGAGAAATGATGCTTCAAACTAAGGAGAATAACATCACAGTTATGTATTTATTTATTTGAAAGGACAAACTCACAGTTTAAGTAAACCCTCATTGCTAGGATGACTTATTGATATGTTTAAAGGAAGCCTTCCTTTTTTGGCTATTTTTTATCTTAAAATTCAGTGCTTTGTTGCAATAGTGAAAATCTTTACTGTGTCACTGGATTCAAAGTCAGAAGTACATTAACAGACCATGGCAGAGGGGAGACATTACCCAATATGGACTGAAAATGAAAACTGCTCTCAACATGTACAACCTCAGTGCAGGAATGGCAGGAAAGAATCTCCTCTTAAAATCACTTGGACACCATTTGCTTTTTCAGCTTTATATCCTCTGCTGCAAGCCACCCTCACAAAGACCAGGACAAGGTATTTCCACTGACCATATTTTATGATAAGCATCTGTTCAGCAGCCACTCCAGACAGCACTGGGGGAATATAAATCTAAAAAGGTGTTGAGGAATCTCAGTCATTTCCCCGTGGAAGTGTACTTGTATGCCCAGGGACACAGGGCAGCTGTTTACATTTCCCCAGAGCGATTACAGCCCTGGGAGCACTATCTCCATGTTCACAGCACTGTGTTAATTGGACAGAGCCTTCACCTCCTGTCATTTGTGGTCTTTCTGGGCTGGAAGCCCACCTGGAAATACTGACTCGCATCACAGAACCATGAAGGTTGGAAAAGACCTCCAAGATCATCAAGTCCAGCTTTCAACCAAACACCACCACACACACTAACCACATCATCCAGGGACATGTCATGCCCAACCTTTCAGAGCTGCCAAGAACCCAGAGTTCGAACCAATTCCTACAGCGAGAATTCCCTTACTTTGGTGGCTCAACTAGGCCTTTGCTGCAGAGAAAGGGAGATGAAGAAGAGGAGAACGCCCCTCACCAGCCCTGCCAGACGGACCCTTGGGCTCAGCAGGGCTGGCTGGAGCAGAGGGTGCTGGGGTGCACTGTGTGCTGGGAGAGAGGCCCTGAGGGCCCATCTCTCTTCCAGCACATAGTGCCCCCCAACAGAGGGTCCCTCCAGGCTCTCTCACAGTGCTGCTCCAAAGCACCACGATGTGACTGAGCACCTGCAGCAGGCATGGAGAATCCCCTGGGAGCAGGGTGGGGACAAGGCAGCACAGATCACCCTGGCTGCTGTGATCTTTTCCCCCTCGAGCTGAGACCGGATCTATTCCCACCCGCTCCCCGAGCCCGGAGCAGCCCCGGCAGTCCCGTCCCATCCCCTCCCAGCACTCACGTAGTGCCCGGCCGCGGGTGCGCTCTCCAGGGCCCCGTTGGGCGACGCGGGGGCTCTGCCGGCGTCGATGCTCTTGTCCTGGGGCTTCTCCTCCTCCTTCCCGCCGCCGCCCTGGCCCGGCAGCGCCACCTCCCCGACTCCCAGTGCCTCGGCCTTGTACTTCTTCACGAACTCCTCCATCAGCTTCTGCTCGCCCTCGGCGAGGCCGCGGCACTGGGCCGGGTCCTGGTCGTAGAGCGGGAGCTGCCGCGTCAGCCGCCGGCGGCGATGGAAGGCCCCGTCCGTGCCCGCCACCGGCTGCAGCTCCTTGGGGATCAGCTCCATGTACTGCATGGCCTGCGACAGGAGAAGCAGAGCTCGGTAGGGAGATGCTCCACTTATGTGATGGAGCAGCAGCAGAAAATGGGCCCTTCCCCTCCCTTCTCCCTCCGAGGTGTTCAAACCCATGGCTCAGAAATAAAAGGCTGAACTGGCTTGGATGCCACTGGTAGCCAGGCTGTCATAAATCATTTAATCCTCAGAAAACAGACTGGGTATTTCTATGGTGTTTTAGGTTATTTTTTGTTTGTTTGTTTGTTTAAAAACAAAACCCAATCTGCCCAGGGAAGCAACGCGGCACAGACAGACCAGACCTGCTTTGCACAAAAACCCCAGCATACCCTCCCTCACTGGCACTACCATGACACTTTTCCATGAAATTTGATAGCACAGCTGCTGAAAGGACTAAAAACCCATAAATATCAAAACCCATGAGCAGCTCTCTATTGCCTTGTGCTGGGACAGGGAGAGCTGTGGGGAATGAATCAAAGGCCACTCCGAGCACCCCAGAGCCCCATGGGGCTGAGTGCACAGCAGTCCTCAGTGAAAGATCATCCTTTATCAATTAACAAAATTATCATAATACAGGAAAAATTCAGATAGCGGTTGGGTCTGTGACACCGACAGCCACCAATTCCACCTGACTGCTGATTTCACAGCAGAGGGAAGGTGTTTGGTCACCGGTGCCCTGTGACACAGAAAGGAAATGCCCAGAGACTGCCCAGAATAAAGTCTCTGACTTAACTGGCCACCACCTCAACAGCACAGTAAACCCATCTCAGTCTCAGGCTGGGTTAGTGCTTGTGGGCCCTGGGGGCTGCACAGTTAACTTCTCCTGGCCGGGAATAAGGGAAGGGAGTTTCCCACTCCGGCATTTTTCCTATTGTAGTGTGAAGAGCAACAGGGCAGCCAGTTGGCTCCCTGCCATTCCCTGTTAGACCAGCATCCAGCTGCATTAGATTTGCTTCTTACTGGGTCAGCACTTGAAAACTCAATCTAAAAAAACTTAGCAAAAAGATTTAACTGTTCGTGGCACATCGGCTGGCTCAGGCTGGGCTTTTCAACACAGACATGCTTGCACAGCACTGAACAACTCAGCACGTCAGGAAAAACTTCCAAGACCCTTCCACCTTGGCTACTCTGAGCCAGAGAGCAGCACTGCCGGGCGGAATTCCTGACAGGAAATTTGGAACAGCAACAGATAATGATTTAATGGAAGCAGGACTTCTTCCCCACGTCTTGGGGTGCAAGTTAAAATCACTGCACACTGGGATATGAGACATCAACACTCAGTACATTGTGCCCCTGTACAACGGTGGGGTTGATGTCCAGTTTCCTGGGAAAGTTGTTGCCCTGTGGGAGAAGGTGGTGCTTGGGAACAGCTGGTCAGAGAGCTGTGGGATGCTGGGGCAGTGATCTGGTGCACAAACGCCTTTCACAGATGTGAGGAATCCTAAGAGGAATGACAGGAGAAAGAGACAAGAATTCCCTGACAGCTCCTCCCAGGCTCACACAGGCACTGCCCCACAACTGGAAAGGAAACAACTGAGCTCGATGCTGTGTGACCAGGACCACCAGGACAGCATGAGCTCCAGCAGAGCAGTAATGTGGTGGGATCTCAACGGGAGAAATCCTTAATCCACCGATGTGCCAAGACTAATGAACACTTACACCAGAAAGGGAGCCAGCACAGGCACCTGGAGCCTCCCGTTCCGCTCCACCTCCAGGATCCCCCTTCCCAATACACAGTGTCTGTGCTGAGAGTGAGAAAAGCAAAGCCCCAAGGCTTTTTTAAAGGCTTCCTTAAAGCTTGCTCAGGGGCAGGTTTCACTATCTGCCCAGACATGCAGTGGGATTTCACTCCCTGATCAAGGGAATGCTTACTGTTACAACTGCAGATGTCATAAAATGTGTCCAGAGAAAANATCCAACCTGACACCAAAAACTGCCACGAAGAAAAACAAAAAGTTGCTACATCTGCTGCTATCACTTACTGTTTTGGCCAATGCTTCACTATGCTGCCTGGGTGCAGGTAATTTTGAGGAAGAGTGTTTTAGGTTTTCACTGTTCACTACTGGATCTTGGAGCTATTTTATAATCTGTTCTTTTCACTCTCCCCAAGGACCTGACTATCTACTTCACGACTTCTGCAGGCACGGCTTAACGAGAACATGCTCTGAACTTCCTCCTATTATCGACCATCCACTTCAGCAAAACAAGGCTAAAAGCCATCCCAAGTTTCCAGGCTGCCTTCAGGAGGAAACCACTGGAGCGAGGCAGTTGTGCACTAACAGCTTTTTGGCCCAAATCCCTTTGAAACTATCCCGAGAGTGGCTGACATCCAACACTTCTCCTCAAAGTTTGTCAAGTTGATCTGCAAGCCAGAATTTATCAAGGTTGTCTCCAAAGCTCCTGCTTGTTGTTTACTTGAACCAAGATATATTCCAGCCTGTCTGGGCTCTATAAAGAGATCAAAAGCTTTCATAAAGTTTTTGAACCTCCCCCATCAGGAGGGTGGGGCTGGGCTGGGGGTTTAGTTTTGCTCTTGGTAAAGGACCATGCTCCCCATCTCCCCTTTTTACCCTGAGTTCTCTCTATAAAACCTAAAGAGAGATATTTTGTACCCTCGGAGCTGCCCCTTTGCCAGCAGCACAAAGATGGAACTGGAAGCTGCAGGAGGGGGAGAACTGGGCTCCCCAGGGCTGCATTTGGGATCACCCCAAACACACACCCCCAGGAGGGCGGGTTCAGGGCCATGGAAGACGAAATCAGCCCAGGAGCCACAGAGTTTGGGCATCCTTTAGGGCAAAGGGCCGAGTCTGCCCAAAGCACCACCAGCACCAGCCTGCAGCCCACGGAAATCGGGTTCCTGATACGTCCCAGGCTGGCAGCGTGCTCAGTGACCAGGCTGCTGGAACAGTGCCACCATTGTTCTCCCCGTCCCTCAGCAGCTCCCTGATTCCTCCTGGGGCCTGTGGAAGGCAAAGGCTGCTCACAAACATTCCTGCTGGGCCAGCTCCAACAGAGGGAAGGGAAGGGAAGGGAAGGGAAGGGGCACCTGTGAGCACCTCGATGAAGCATCCCCAGCACACAGCTCACCCCCACTCAGCCTGTCTGAGGCCCTCAGGGCAACTGCCTTTTAAGCCAAATTAACCACTTTGGCTCTGGGGGCTGCAGCTGCACTTTCACATCTGTATCCCCAGTTCTTCTTTAAAACAGTCTGGTTGCATTTTCAGTAGCTTTCAGCTATTTATATCAAGAGCTTGCAGCTATTTGTTTCATTTGAGGAGCAGAAGCTCCTCACTGCCCACTCCTGACCATGGAATACAGAACGGTTTTATACCATGGCACAGTGAAAAGCCAGCTAAATGCTTTCCCGCAAGAAATGCTCTGCTGGCTCACACTTCCACATGCTGAAAACCACTTCCACCCCTTCCCACACAGCTGGTCCAGATGGAAACTGGGCACAAGAGGGAGGTGGAGCTGGGCTGGGGGCTTGGTTTTGGACCCGGCCCTCAAAACGGGACCACACTCCCCATCTTACCTTTTTACCCTTAGTTCTCTTTATAAAATATTTTTTTTTGGACTAGATTATGTTTAAACTGTAAGGAAAAAAATTCCCAGCTCCAGAGCTGGATGTGAGAGTGGTTCTGCCAGCAGCAGCACTGGGCAGAGCTCCTGCCCACGCAGACAGGAGCTGCAGGCAGCAGCTCTCAGGCACAGAGCTCAGCTCGCGGCCAGGCTCGCACGCCCTGGCACAAGGAGCCATCCCACTCCTGTTCCTGGGGGCAGGATCTCCACAAGGCTGCTGGAACAGGGATGGGCTGCTGCTGGTCTTCATCAAAGGGAGTGTGGGGGACCCTGGGAATAGGGCCTCTGAGCCCACTGCTCCAGGGAAGGACTCCCCCAGCAGCACAGGGATGCTCTCTGTGAGCAGGAGAGGACGAGCCCTGAGGCACAACCACCCAGCTGCCCCCAGCCCCGTGCTGCTCACCCCAAGCCAAACTTCTTCCTGCTCCTCTGCTTGCCCAGCCCAGACACCCTGAGAAGGCCTGGAGGAATCGTTCTCACATCCAGCCTGAGGCCCTGGAGCGGGCAGGGGGCTGCACAGGCCTGCAGGACAGCAGGGATGGGATCTCTCCTCAGCCGTGCTTTTATTGCAGATGAGCTTCACTAAAGAGTGAGCTTTCTAGTTGTAAAATCCATTAAGACTTCTCCTAGAAATGTAAACAAACCTATAAAACCCAAAGGCATTCCATCCCCCTCTCCTACCTACTCTGCTTATTTACACAGTTTTCCAAAACACAGAGTGCTCTGTACATTTCTGCTCTCTGAGGCAAACCATGATTTACTACTTTTCCCAATAACTTTATTCCAGAGCCGAGTTCTGTTCCCGAGTAAGCGACCCCAGCCTGCACCCAGCCCGCCACGGATCCCCTTACCAGCTTCTGGGCGAGCCCCGGGGGAGCCCACTCGTAGGTGATGGTGTCGAAGGTGGGGTCCTTGCCCGAGATGTTGGGGTTGGTGACGATCATGCGGTTCCTCTTGTAGATGCGGACACCGTCCCCGCCCTTGAGCCGGGCCGTGAGCATGGAGTACTTGGAGTCCGAGAGCAGGCGCCCGATCTTGCGGTCATCCTCCAGCTCCGAGCTCAGGCTGTGCTCCTCCTGGCTGCACTTGCACGACTTGCAGATCTTCCTGTGCCCGACAAAAGAGCATCCCCTGGGTGTGAGCTGGGCCATGGGCTCACACAAGGGCTCAGTCACGGGGCATCAGCCTCTCCCAAGGGTTAAACACAGCGCAGGCTTACAGCAAGGACAGAAGGCTCACTATGGAATGGGTTGGGTTGAAAGGGATCTTAAACCTCATCCAGTCCCACTCCCTGCCATGGGCAGGGACACCTCCCACTGTCCCAGGCTGCTCCCAGCCCTGTGCAGCCTGGCCTTGGGCACTGCCAGGGATCCAGGGGCAGCCACAGCTGCTCTGGGCACCCTGTGCCAGGGCCTCCCCACCCTCACAGGGAACAATTTCTCCCCAATATCCCATCTAACCCTGCCCTCTGGCACTACAAAATCTGCTGCCTCCCACCTGCGGGGAGCTGCTGCTTCCCCTGAACTTTGGAAACCCCTTCAAGCATCACTAAATTGGAGATTGGTCTCCTCACCAGACTCCAACAGCCCAGCACCAGCCTCGCCTATTACGAAGCTTTATATGCCATTAAAAAAGTGACTGCTGGAAGGAACTGATGCTTAATTGACTATAATAGGTATAAATCACCCAGACAAGTGTCTAAGGACACTCTGGTGGCCAGCACTGCCATCAAACACTAATAGCAAAAGGGACAAAGTAACTCTGACACAACCCTGAGCATTTCAGCAGGATCTTGCAGTGAGAATGAGTCCAACCAGACTTTAATGGAGTCAATTAAAAAAAAAAGTTGTGCTTCCACCAAATGAGTATTTTAAAGTTTGGATTTCACACAGCTGAGTTATCACAAGTGGGAGCACAGCTGGACCACAGCCTCCCTGCACCACCACCGTGGCCCGGGGAGCTCCCCAGGAGCAGAGAGGAGCCCAGTGTTTGTGAGGCGGCTCAGAGGGCACCAATTCTCTTTTAATTACGGACACCTGGATGTCTGCATTCCATTTTAAAGCCCCTTTGTTGTCCTGATGGGGCAGGGAGCAGCCCCTGCCCCAAGGTGGGCACTGTCTGGTCTGCTCCCACCAGCTGCTGCTATCGGGGGTTATTTACCCAAATTTGTGTTTTTTAAGAGGAAAAACTGGAAAAAAAGTGCCAAATAACAAGATGTTCTGTCACTAAGCACGTTTCAGTCAGGATGCAGGACAGGACCAACGTTACCTCCAGGAGTGTGGCTCGAAGCCTGTGCACAGCCCTCTGCAACGCAAACAAGGCACACCTCTTCCCATCTGTGGCTGGCTCCCCGACATCTGGAAAAGAGCAGGACACTGGGCTGGAAAGGCTTTATCCTCAGAGGCTACCTGAGACAGCACTGAGAGTGTATACTGTCCTTCAGACAGGGATTTCTTCAGCCATTCCTTGTGTCCCATGAAGCCTCAGATCTCCCAAACACCATTTGACCATATCCATGCAGCCCTGCTATGAGTTTATTTAAGGATGCTTGGGATGAAGGCTTTCACTTCAAAGTGAGGGAAGATGGAGGGGCTGGCACATCAAACCCAGTGAACCTGCCCACACACTGGACAGCCACCTTAACCTCATCCACAGAGACTTCAGGTCTCATGTAAAGGCAATTTTGATCCAGTTTATTTGGTATATATTGCACATGGATCTGTGCAAGTCAGAAGAGCAGGTAGGAGACATGGAGATGCGCTGCCATAACCTGATGCTAAACTTGCTTTACTGCACCTTGGACCTCCTTGGTCTTTCTCCAAGTGTGCTTTGGGAATGTGGCATGTTTCCATGCCTGTGGCACTGGACTTCATGGGTGGTTTCCACAGTGAACAGGAAATACAGTGGGGAAATGCTCTGGGGAGGAGAGGTGGTGGTGGAGCAACATGGGGGGCTGTGTTTGTGCTGCCCTTTTCGCTGCTCACTGAAAACAGACGAAAGTCACTCATCCGTGGGTGTTCACTGCTGCAGAGACACGACCTCCCAGCAGGAGAAAGACCAGCAAAAATCCACACCAGGAGCCAATAACATCAGAAAATAAACCTAGTGTCTTCCCCATGAATTTATCAAACATGGCTTTCTGAATGTGAAGAACGCAGCGGGTACGGCAGGAGACAAAAACAAAGTGCTGCAGGAGGCATCAGGGCAAGGTGACACCACCAGACGCTGAATTTATCTCAGCCTGGATGTTTATACAGGAGCTGTCAGGCTCCTGCCTGAAAGACATGCTTGTTCCCTGTAAAAATGAGCTGAAGGCAAACAAGGGCAGTCCCAGGCCCAGCAGGAGCAATGGCAGCACCACGGCAGCGTCACCCCAGCTCAGCACATCCGGCCCCGTGCAGTCAGAGATCAAAGGACACGGCTTAACCCACCCTCCAGCACACCCCAACACCTTTGGGCCCCAGGAAGCACAGCCAAGTGTCAGGGTTGGGCAGGTTTCTGACCACTCTGGGCATCACAGTTTGCATTTCCCATTAGGGCCTGTGACACACACAGGTCTCACAACTCCCGGCCTTTTCGGGGCCATTTATCAGATTTTGTAGAAAGCCTTTAATCTCTCTCAAGACCCGAGCTTGTTCTAGGAACTGACTATCCAACTGTGCACACACTCTGAGAGCCTGTCTGACTCACAGAATATCTGACTTGGGAGGGTCACTTGCAGCTCCCTGGTCCGGGACAGTTTCAGGAGCTCAGACCCCAGCAGAGCACGGGTGAGGCTGTGAGGTGCCCAGTGCTGGAGAGGGCTGGTACCTGCCCATGCAACCTGAGCCCAGTCCCTGCATGTCCCTGCATTGTCACAGTCCTTCATTACAAGGTCACGCAGTATTTAAGTTGCTCTCTGGCATCTTGGAAGAGGCTGTCCTTGCCAAAGCCTATTTTCAAAGGGAGGGATCAACAGCAGTGAAAGAACTGAGGCAAAGGAACAGATGCTGCTCCCCAGCCCCATGGGGACCTTGGGCTGACCCAAGCTGTGTCCAGCAGCTCCAGGCTCTGAATCTCTGCTCAGAGGCAAACCCAATGATGATGCTGGTAGCCCTCCTTCCTCCTGCTCCTCCCTACATCCACCTGTCCCACTTCCAGCACCAGGCTCCTCAAAGCTCTTGCATGGACCTGGGGCTTCCCGAGCTCTCATCTGATGTTCAAACTCCTTCTGCAGCTTTCAGGAGGAAAAGGTTATTTGATGGCACTCAGGAAAGATATTTCACTTACTTGGAAAACACAATGTTGCTAACAAATACAAAGTTTTTATAAACAGATATTTTAGAAATGACCAGATGTTTGTCTGCCAATTTTAAGCTAGATGACAGGCCTTTACATGCCTTTTTTTCTTGCCCAGAACTATTAAGTCTCCACACAAGGCTGCTCATCCTGGAGAAATCCAGCCCAAGGGGTAGGAAATGGTCTGTTCCAGCTCCCTTTGCCCCAGGACTGCTGTTTTATTTCTGCCTCACCTTTCACCTGTAACTGTCATCTCAATTTTTGCCTGCAGTTTGTCCCAATATTTTGAAGCCAATGAAAAGACCTCTTACCCTCAGAGTTCATAAAAATACATCTTAAAAATGGCCTTAACATGCCCAAACACTCCCCTCTGCCTCTAATATCCAGAGGATGTTTTTGGTTCTTCAGCCATGTGCCAGCTCTCCAGAACAGATAAAGACATGGAGGATTCCCACAGGCCACTCACAACCCTGCCAGCTCTGGAGCCCTGTGCCAGGTACCCACTGACTGCTGGGGCTTAGCTGACTCTGATCTTAGTGAGTCAAACAGGAGCTGAGTATCAGCAAGGGACTGCGAGGGGTGGTTTATCTAAAACACAAACATCTGGATTACATGAACTCATTTGGAAAAGGTTCATTACACACAAGGGGAAGGGTACAGGGAGAAGTGTGGTCAGTAGCATGAGGCAGCACAGGAACCTCCCCGGACAACCTGACACTGCAGTCATGGAAGTGTCAGTGCAGGAACTCGCAGCCCTTTGGGGTGGCACCAGCCAGGGACCTCCACACACAGGCACAAACCCCGTGTGCCACTGCACTGCTTCCCTGGGAACCAGCCCCTTTCCTGGTAACTTATTCTGCTTGTCCAAACACAACTCCTGCTCCCTGTCCAAGGCCCAGCTTTAATCAAGGTTAACTGCTCTGTGCTCCAAATGCTGCCAGCAATGGTGTGGGCCCAGCTGTCCCCTGCCAAGGGCAGGGCGAGTGTCCTGCAGCCCCAGGGGGCAGAGCTGGGGCCAGCTCAGATGGATGGACAGGTCTGACCAGTGCTCCCAACCCCGGGGGCCTTGCAGCTATAACCAAAAGCTGAGAATCCATTTCCTCAAGACAAGACTAAAGAAGTCTGAGCCATTACTTTTGGGCACAAACAGCACCAGACATGTGCAGGAGACCTGGCCACCAGCCCTCCCCTCTGGGCATTGCTCTTGCCAGGACCAGACCACACCTGTGAGACCAGAGGCTCCAAATCCAAGGTCCCCATTCCTGGAATGGCTGGGGCCAGGCTGTACGGGGCCTGGAGCAACCTGGGATAGTGGAAGGTGTCCCTGCCCATGGCAGGGGGTGGAATGAGATGGTCTTTAAGGTCCCTTCCAACACAAACCATTCTGTGGTCACCCGGGGAACTCCTGTCAGCAGTGTCAGCAGCAGGAGCAGACACCTGAGCTGCAGCTACAGGAAAACACATGGGGGAACACTTGCAAACTGGGCGGCTCCTCAAGGCTACACGCGGCTCCAGGATGGCTCAGGCCTCCCTGTCCTTGGAGGTGCAGGTGTCCAGCAGCAGGGGAAGGTGCTGAGATGGCAGCTGATCCCCACTGCTGCTCAAGTGACCCCATGGAGCCTCAGGGACATTGCTGTGGCATGGGCAGACCTCTCCAGAGCACCAGGAGCAGCCCAGGCAAAGAGACCTGAGCCCCCTCTGTGTGGGGAGGGGGCACTGCTGTGCCCAGCAAGCTCAGACCCCTCTGGGCAGCATCTCCTCGAGGTTCTGAAAGCCCAGGCAGGTTCTGTTTGCAGGAGAGTGTTATTTCTCACTCCTTCAGAAGCAGAGGGAGATTTGAGCCACTCTTACTCCCATCCCTGAGCAGGGGCCAAACACAACAGGCGCCAGTGCCTGGTCACTGCACGTCCTGCCCAGGCACAGAGCTTCTCCTCATGCTCTCCTCACATAGGCATAAAAGGAGATTTCTTTTTAAAAATTATGCAAGACACTGCAAAAACCCCAAACCCAGTAAGATAATGTGAAACAAATGCTCCGACTGTCCCAGGCTCCACCTATGCCCAAGCCCATCCGGGAACTGCAGCTGAACTTTGGCATCACCTTAAGATAAAGAGTTTGGAGACATTTGTAATGCTTTAAAAAAGTGCCAAAAACCCCAAACCAGGCTTGTGTCAACAAACTGCCTGAAGAAAAGCAAATCCTGCTCACCAGGACTAGATAGACACTCCTTGTAAGATTTCTGTTTTGGCTTTCTGTGCCTCACAGCATTCTTGCTGCTAGAAGAGAGAAAGCAAGTCAGGGCAGAGGAAATTCTTGGGTAGTGAAATGATAGGAAATCGAGGCTGTTCTACCCACAAAAACATTGCTGAGCAGTCTCAGAACACACCAGTAATGCCATGGTTTGCTGTTACACCGGCCAAAGGCAGGGCCATCATTTGCTGAGCAGCTGGAAAATAGAGAGCCCAGAGTGACAAGTGACAAGGAAAGAACCCAAACATGGCTCCACCTTGGTTTAGAGCTTGAGGACTCCTCTGGAAAGGAGCACTGAGCTTCCAAGGCAGGTCTGGTGAGATGGAGTCCTGGCTAGCAGCTATGAGCAGGTCAGGCTCCAGCTGCACAGCCTGCTCCGTTTGCTGCTCAGCTGAGACTCTAGAAGGGCCTTTGTTCTGTCATCTTCTGGCCAGCCCAGCACACCTTGGCCAAGGACCCTGTGCCAAAGGCTCTAGTGCAACCAGTTGGACAGCTGGGTTTGGTGCCAGGGACTGTCCTCAGTGGCAGCAGAACCTGCAGAACTCAGGCCTGAAATCGTGTTGAGAGTTTCAGTAAGCTTGGCCAGCGTGGTGGTTAATGAAGGGCCCATCACACATCCCAGCACACCGTGCCCCCACGGGCAGGACGGGGCACAGGGCAGGACTCGGCTCTCTCCCACTGCTGTGCTCGATGCCAGCAGAGCACAAGTATCACCGGGGCAGGTCCACAGGCAGGCTGAAGGGTATCCCACAGCAGTTATCCCTCCTGGCTCTGCTGCCTGAGTCACCCACGGCTCTCCAGCCCCCAAAAGGGCTCTGGGGACACAGTGCCACAGCCACAGGTCCAGAAGGGACTGGCAAAGGGGCCCTCCTGCTTCCACAGAGGCTTCTGGATCCCGAAAGCATTTATTGCACAATACCCTATTTGGAGACTGAAAACGGTGCTGGAGACACGTAACTACCTCAAGTATGTTTTCCCCTCCTTTTTAGGGAGGGAAGAGGAAAAGCTGGTTTCCAAAAAGTTACTCCAAGTTCACAACAGCCCTTCACAGCCGAGGTCCTCATTTCACCTCTCCCTGCAGCAGCCAGCGCTTCCCAGTGGCCATGACAGGCTCAATCCAAACGTTCCCTGCAGCCTCGGATCAGATACCCTACCTCTAAATCACAGCCGTGGCAGGACAGAGCTCCAGAGAGGCTGAGGGACCTCAAGAACCCTTTGGGGGATTCCTCCAGCTGCAACGAGTTTGGAAGATTAACAACCAACTCTGAAATAGACCCTTGAACAAAGGAACAGGGCAAAGCCACACAATATTCACATGGGTGGGACCAGTCTGCTCAGCACAATTGCTGAGGAGTTTCGGGATAGGGATGAACAGCAGATCATTTGTTGTCATTATTTGACTATAATAGAGCTAAGCTTGCATAATAATAGGGGGCTAGCTCAAAATTCCTAATGGATTTCCAGTAACTGGAGGGTGCAAAGGTTTACATCCAACAAAAGAGGTGTCTGTGCCAGCAAGGGGAATGCTGCATGCTCCAGTTCACATATCAGGCATTTGGCTAAATTTCTCCTCTCCTGCTGATGACCAACAAACAGAATGGTTTGGGTTGAAAGGGACCTTAAAGTTCAATATCCTCCTTGGCTGCACCTGACGTCTGGTGAGGTCCAGCCTCAGGTCTGCTCAGGAACCAACTCCCAGTCCTGGCACAGAAAAATCCAAAACGTCTCCTGAACTTCCTGCAGGAGGGCTCAGCTCAGGTGGGACACTCGGGGCTGTTCTGGATTTCAGGAGAGGCTCCTTGACAGCAACTGCAAGGGGAACAAACCTGTGCAAGGCAAGCAACTGCCCTTAGAAGTGCATTAACCAATACACACATTCACTACTGCAGTTCTGAGAACAGCAAAGGGATGTTTTGATTTATTTTCTTCTCATTTTCATAGAAAATATCTATTGTAATCATGACCTGCAAGCAATTTGTTTCCCTGCCAAATTCCAAGCAAGCGCTATCCCAATTACCACACTCACAGGAAAAAAAATTCCCTTACAAAAGGCTGTCTTTCATCTCAAATTCTCTCTACTGGATTTATTCAAGGCACCAGTGAATGAGTTGATATCATCTGGAATACTGGAAGCACTTATTGTACTAAACTTTGCAGAGTAAGAAGTTTGCTGCCTTTTATTTTAGCAACATAAAGACCAGGAGAAGGCACTGATACTGGAGGAAACTATTTCAATGGAGCTGCCAGATCCCAACCTACAGGATGACAGAGTTCCAACAACCAGGGCCTCTGCAAATATCTCCCTCTTCCAAGAGCACATAGCTGGCAGCATTCCTTTCTTCACTAACAATGTGTGAATTAATGATAAGAGAAGGGCAAATGCTGAAAAATCAGATTTTTTCATGAGCCAGACAGTGCTTCAGATACTTGGACTTAATTATAAACCCAAACCAAGCTGTGAGGAAGTGTCTGGAATGGGAAGAACCTCCCCCAAACTTAATTAAACAGCAGACGTGCTGAGTTCCAGAGCACTCAGATAAGAGTCTCAGGGTGATCTCCAGTTACCTGCCCAGAACCAGCTGTGTCCTCCCATCTCCCACAGGAGGAGAAGGTTCTGGATGCCACTGGGAATGGGGGGCCCTCAGAACCCTGACAGGATGCACCGATGGAGCTGCTTCCATCAGATTTCCATATAACAACTGATTTAGGGCTGAATATCCTCTCAGCAGTAGTCGAGGAAACAGGAGAGAGCTGAAGGTGGGCACAAGGGCAGGGCCACGCCTGGGCCCCCATCCCTTTCCTTCACCCTGTCCTGCACAGCAGCCTCTCTGTATCAGCCCCGAGCTTCACCATCGCAACACAAGTTTCCCTTTTGGACGGAATATAAAGTAAGGTGGTTTTGAGCAACACATTTGCAGGTCTTCAGAAAGAGCACATGAACAAGTCCAAGTGAATCTTGTGGCTGGTGATGCCCTGAACCCAAGGCAGAAGCTGAGGGACTGTGCCACCCCAAATACTGGCAAGACACAGGCAACCAGTCACGATGCTTTGGAGAGAATTTACTTTCCTGTGTTCATCTGATGGAACCAAGTGACGGAGGCAAAGTGCTGGGAGTAGGTGAGATGGTAAAAGTGTGGGGAATCCAGCTGGTACCAGCATTAGGAAACTCCTGCTCTTCAAAAACTGCAAATAGCTGCCTGGAAATCCTTCCCTTTCTCTGAGCCCCATCTCTGAATGGAACAGTAGCTCCAAGATGGGAAATCTGAGTACTGCCTTTCCTGGATGTTTCCTTCTTTACAAAAAAAGTGTTTCCTTCTTTAAAAAAAAGGAGAAAACCCCCAGCCTAAACAAATACGCCAGACATTGCCTCCCTGCAGGACCAGAGGGATTTTGTAATTTGTAAATTGTATTTTATTGGACTCAGTTTAGCTCTGAGTCCAAGTCCCAAAATAAGCTCTTTAACCCCTGTGCTGCTTTATGATTTCATGTCTATAAATACTTGCCCAGAGCAGGTTTCTCTATTAAGACCCACATCTGCTTCCCAGTGACAGCTGCTTCCTCCCCTGGGCTCCAGCACAAGGACACTGCTCTGGGAGCAGGGATTTAGTCCCATGAGGACAAACCAGCTTTCAGGGCAGGTCACAGCCATCTCCCCAGGCCACCAGCCATGGGTGACCTGTCCCCAGCACTGGGACCAAGCTCCTCATCCTCAAGGAGTGGCTCTGCAGAGACAGTACCAGCTCGATAATGAAACTGAGCTTCTGCTAGAGGGGACTACAACCAGAAATGACAGGCATGAAAACTCTGCAAGGGACAAACAACTCCCAGGGGTGTTACTGTTCAAAGTTCCGTGGTCCAACCCCAGAGAGCCGGGATGAAGCTGTTTTACAGCCCTGACAGCGTTTACACAACGGAGCAGCAGCACCTTCGAGGGACTCAGGCGCTGCCTCCACAGCCCCTTGCTCAGCATCCTCATCAGCACCCACCCAAACTGCTCACAGAGCTCTGGGACATGACAGAGACTTCACAGATGTGTCCCACAGAAAATCTCTGGGCAGAACCCCCCGTTATTTGGGAGCTGAGCATCCTTCCCACAGAGCCAGGCCCCTGCCAGGCCGCAGGAACAGCTCGGGGCTCAGCCCAGGCACCCTGCACACCCTGACCAAGGCACCCAGTTTGTGAAAACAGGAACGACAAAGCTGAGTTTCCAACTGTGATGGCAAGTTTTTAAAAGCTCCAAGTATTTGGACTTTACCAATGCAAGCTCCCAGGCCCTACCAGCACTGCCATCCACATCTGCAGATACATGCAGAGGGCTCTTCAAGCATCCAGGTACTTTGCTGATGAAGAGGGAGCTCCTGCCTCTCCCTGAGGCACCAAGACCCCCAGACCATACCCTGGAGCCCATTTATCCCTGCAACAGCAGCACTTCTCTCCTGTCCTACGGGATGCTTTGGATGCTTGCAAGTCCCATGCTGAAGAACTGAAGAAAGAAAAGTTAAAGAACCAAAATTTCTATTAACTGAGTAAACTTTACCTTGGCTTTGATGGGTGCTTTTAGCTTCGTGGGTTATTTTGTTCTGACAAGAAGGGACAGAGTTTAGTGAGAACAGTACACAAGCCCCAGAGCCCGCCCGGCCAGCTGGGCCCGCTCCAGCGCTCGCGCCGTGCCAGCCATGGCCTTCTCCCTGCTTTGAGCTTTAACTCTCCACTCAGAATTTAATCTAAACAAGCCCTGTGCCAAACAGAATGCTGTCCCACTCATGCTGCTTTAATTTCCTCAGAAAGAATCCCAGAATACGCTAGGCAAGACATCAACAATAATTAAACCCAACAGTGATTGAAAATCAAATTTTCGGGGCCTCGCAACAAGCTCTAATGAGTTCCAGACTTGCCTTCCCTGACTTGCTCAGACTGGCTGTGTGACACTGCCAAGCTAAATTAAAATTTGACAGTATTCCACACCGTGCCCAGAAAAAGTGCCCGTCTTAGGATTCAGGAAATTAAACAGCCGTCTACTGCAGAGACACCCATTTATGCTTGGATGTAGATTATTCAGACACCGATCCAGGGTCTGTATTATTCTTTTTCCTTGTTTTCATTATGTCATTTCATATCCCTTTTGAAGTACAAACCAGCTGGGACATCTTTTTTTTCATGCTGCAGTGCTCAGGTGAGAGGAGACAGGCAGCTGGGCAGCAGAACTGTGCAGAGCCCAGCATCTCCCTGTCCACGCAGGGGCTTCACTCAGCGCTGCCCACAGCAGCCCCAAGAGGGTGCCCCACAGAACCACCCCTTCCACTGCAGAGTCTGTGCTACTGCCTCAGATCTAAGTGACACTAAAGGTGACATCTTGTCCTTTGCCCTGCCACCAATGGGAGCTGAGGGTCCAGCTGCACATTTTGGGAAGTCTCGGATGGTTTCTGCATTCACAAGCCTTTTGGGGTGCACTGTGAGCCCTCCCTGCTCCGTTCCCTGCAGGTGATGCTTAAGAAGCTCCTGGGAAATGGCTCCAGTGCAGAAACAGTTTCGCCAGGGCACATCCCACAGCTGGGACTTGCTCAGCCCTCCTTGCTGTCCAAATCCAGCCCTGCACTCCCTCTCCTGAGGGACCCCCAGCCTGGGGCTGCAGGCAGGAGCTCGGCCCCGCTCAGACCCCCCTGCTCCAGACAAGGCAGGAATTGAGCTGCTGCAGCAGACCCAGCCTGACCACAGCCCAGCAGCCAGTATGCAGCCCCATAAAAAAGGCTCAGTTTTCACTCCTGTGGGATCCATCTCCACTCAGTGCCTGGCAAGAGCTTCCCGAGGGCTCCAGCTGGCACCCGAAGGTGCCCTCCCCACGGGAGCTGTGGCAGGCAGGACCCTGTGGACATGCCTGAGGTATCAGCAGCACAGACCTGCTGGGAGAGGACACACTGCTCTGAGCCTCTGCGGATGGCACACCAGCAGGTCCCACCAAACCCCCAACACCTCCTGCAGGGACAGGGCCACCCCCCGGTGCCACACTGGGGGTGCCTGCCCTTGTCAGCAAGCACTGACCGTGTCCCCATGGTGGGCAGCCAACAGGGTCAGCAGATAGGGAAGGAGGAGGGATGGAAGGAGGAATCCTGTATCCCTTAGTCCCACCTCAAAGCACTGTGTACTTCAGGGAGAGCAGGACAGGAGGATGCTGAGGAGCACAGCACAGCCCGGCCACCCAGACCGTGTCAGACAGCAGCTCCTGCTGCCAAACACCAACCTTTGCCCGGCTATCCTGCAAGGGACAGCCAGTTTGCAGTAAAACCTGGTACACAGTTTTCCTTGGGATCCAGCAGTAGCTCAGTTCAGACCTAATAGGACAGAAGGTGCGACACCTCAACAACAGCCAGGCTGACCTTCCCATCCCGACAGCCAGGATGGACCCCCAAGGCCAGCACTGGCAAGAAACTTCATGGCAGAGGGAACCACCCCCCATGCGGAAGGGTCTGAGGTGCCCCTGTGCCCTGGGAGACCCCTGGCCACTGGTCCCAGGGCACAGCACTGGGCACTGCCCAGCGAGACGGGACCACACCAGGCTGACATGGGGTACTGAACTCATCCCCAAACCACGCGGTGACAAAGGTGAAGCGAGGAAGGTCATGAGAGCAGCTGCTCCCATTCCACACGCTTTTATCTGGCAATTAGAATCCCTTCCATCCAGCTCAGTGCCATGCCAGGAGGGCCTGCCGGCTCACAGGACATTGCGGTAAGAGCCGGGATTTCATGGAGTAAACACTTTCCAGAAGGTCTAGAAGGGGACAAGCAACTCCCTCACTCCCTCAGACTGCAGCTCAGCACAGCTGTGCCGTACACGAGTTAATTCAGACAACAAACAGTTGCTTTCCCAGCAAAAGCTTTGGTGGGGTGATTTTTGCACTGAAATAAGCACAAAGGCAGGCACAGCGCTGCGCACGGCGGGTGGGCAGTCCCAGAGCCGGTCTGGGGACTGCAGCGCACGGCTCAGGTGCCTATGGAAGGGCAGGAAGGAGCGAAGAACTTGAGCGATGGGGTCTGTCCCCCACGCGGCCCCGAGTGGGGATGTCTGTCCCGTCCCAGCCCCGGGCGGGAGGGTTTGCCTGCTCGCAGCCCTGCCCAGCCGCCGGTACCGGGCGGGCTACGCGGGCAAGAAAACCAGGAGATGAGGGATATTGGGGAAAAAACCAAACCCCCAGCGTTTCTCAGCCGTGCGGTGCCCGGTGCACACCCGCCCCTCCCGGGCACCTCCGGACGCGGCTCCCGCTCGGCGCAGCCCCCGGGAAGGGCAGGGAGCGCTCGGCCCCGGGCACCGCGCTCAGCCAGTCCCCGACCGGACCCCATCCTGTCCCACCTCGGGCAGTCCCGGGACCGAGATCGTTCCTGCCGGTGTCCCCCGGGCTGTCCCGGTGCCGGGATCACTCCCGGTGTCCCCCCCGCTGTCCCGGCACCGGGATCGCTCCCACTGTTCCCCCGGGCTATCCCGGCGCCGGGATTGCTCCCGGGATCCCCCCCGCTGTCCCGGCACCAGGATCGCTCCCGGGGTCCCCCCGGCTGTCCCTGGATCAGGATCACCCCCGCTGTCCCTCCGCACTCACCTCCACCCGCTCCGCTGCTCCCGCACCGCCGCCGCTCGCGCTGCCCGAGCGCCGCATTTCATTGGCGCGTGCGGGGGCCGCGCGCCGCTCTCAGCCAATCCGGCACCGCCCCGGAACTTTTCTGGCCAATGGCGCGCGGGGGGCGGGGCGCGCGGGAAAACGCGCGCACGTGGGCGCGTGCCCGCGGCGGGAAAGGGGATCATGGAAAAGGGGGACAGGGACAGGGCGGGGGGAATGGCTTCAGAGAGGGCACGGTGAGATCGGATACTGGGGAGGAATCCTTCGCTGGGAGGCTGCCCAGAGAAGCTGTGGCTGCCCCATCCCTGGAAGTGTCCAAGGCCGGGTTGGACGGGGCTTGGAGTACCCTGGGACAGTGGGAGGTGTTCCTGCCCACACCAGGGAGGATGGAAGTGGATAAAGGTCATCCTTTTCAATAACCAAACCATTCTGGGATTCTGTGCTAGGACAGCACAGCCCCCGGGGCTTAAAAAAAGAGGGAAAAGAAAGAAAAGAATGGTATTTGTAAGCGTTCCTGCCCCAAAGCAGCAGTGCCGGAGAGGGGTGCAGAGGGGAGGGATGGGGCTGATGATTTGGGGGTACCCAAGCACTGTGCAGCCCCTGGCTGGGGTGGAGCGAGCTGGCAGCTCTCCAGCCAAGCTGCCTGTTGTGGCTGGGCTGGGACTGTCCCACTGTCCCTCAGTCCCTCTGTCCCACTGTTCCATCATCCTCCCATCCCAGTCTCTGACACCAAGTGCAGGGAAATGGATTTCTGAATCAGACAGGAATGCGCTGGGATAGTTTATCACAGCAGACAGACACAGAATGTTTTTAGCAGAAGAAACTGTCCAAAACCATGTTTCTCTTGTTATTTCAATGGATGTAGAGCACTGAATGACAGTCTATTGCCTTTTGTATTTTGGTCTTTTTTTAATATGGATTGGTGAGGTCTTTACTGCTTTGGCAAACATTCCTGCCTGCTCTAACAAACATTCCTGCCTGCTCCTGCTGTGGCCAGGAGGTCCAGCACAAAGCCCCTTTGTGCAGGTGAGAGAGGGAGGGCTCCACATGCTCCCAGCTCACTTCCCTGGTTCCCCATTTCCCACTGATCCCAGCCGTCTCCCTTCTTCATTGTGCCTTCATTGAGTCCAGGAAAAACCCTGAAATAACAGAAACCAGGATC
The DNA here is from genome assembly GCA_013399195.1 of Dicrurus megarhynchus. NCBI lineage: Eukaryota > Metazoa > Chordata > Aves > Passeriformes > Dicruridae > Dicrurus > Dicrurus megarhynchus. The sequence continues at coordinate 198,112 of VXAD01011237.1, read as the reverse complement.
CAGCTGCCTATTATGACCTGTGATCTGGGAGCACAACCCCTGCTCAGATCTGAACTGTCTCCATACAACTGTAATCTGAAAAAAAAATTCCTAAACTCTTGTAGATTTAATTTCTCCCATGTTGGTACATTTTTTCTGAGATTTCTCGCAGCATTCCTGCACAGAAGGGGAACAGGGAAACAGATATCCCAGGGTCATTTGGAGCTGGATATGCTTTTCGAAATGAAGGAATAGAATTTACAGCAGCCCTGTGGAAAGGGAAATGAGTGAACGGCAGCAGAAGCCAGTACCTCACTGGGGGGAGGTGGGAACGCAGCACGGAGGGCTGTGTTTGCTGTCCCCAACTCTGCTTTGCTTCCAGAAGAAGAAGAGTTTCTGCTGCTCCCGGCTGTGGGATGTGTTGCCCGGGTCCATGCAGGGGCAGCTGGGTCACTGAATTCTCCACTCGAGCCTCAGAATCCCCTCGGACAGCAGTGCCACCGCCCCGGGCACTGCTGGGGCTCTCCCCCGGGCACAGGACGGAGCGGGCAGTGCTCCCGGGATCCGGCCCTGGGAGAAGGGATTCATCCTCTTCAGGAGAGAGAATGGGCAAGGAGCAGAGGAGGTGACACTCGCTGGGTACAGCAAAGAGGCCAAAGGCACTGGGGGCTGGCAGCCCCTCCGCAGAGCAGGAATGTGCCCCTGAGTGAATGTCTGAACATTTTTAGAAGAGGTATTTGAACATGCTCAAAAAAATCTGGGTTAAAAAGCAAGGGCAGAAGAGAAATTCTGTAGAGATAAAATCCCTCCAGGGAGGGCGTTTGAACCTGACCTTCCAGAGGCATTTTGGGAGTGAGCAGAGAGAACAAACAGCACAGGGATATTGTTTTTCAAACCATGAAGGGCTTGGCAGCCCCGGGAAACGTTTGACATGGCAATGGGGTGACATTATCTCCCTTTCCCAAGGCACACATGCACGTGGCGACCTGGGACTTAGGAAAGAACTTACCAAGGGATTTCAGGGCGCCACGAGGCACAGGGTGACAGGCCAGCACCCAGCAGGAGCAGTGGCACTGCCATGCTGCCTCCCACCGCAGGGACACTGTGGCAGGTCCCCATCATCTCCCGCACTCGCCAGGAACCGGGATCATGCGTGGGACAAGCGTGGAGGGGCAAATCCGTGTAGCAGGGAGATGTTACATGTAAAAGTGACAGATTTGGGTGGGGTTTTGTTGGTTGGTTTTAGTTTTAAGCAGCAGTTGCAAAGCTGTGCCCCCGCAGGCTGCAGGTGCTGGGCAGGACTGGGCAGCCAAGACTTTCCAGCAGCATGGAAACAGCTCGACACAGGGTGTAATGAGGCTCTGTGGTTCCTTAATGTTGGGACAATAAAACCAACATTAGAATAAGAGTTAAAACCCTTCTAGATGCTTCCATTTACAATAAAAATACATCTGGAATGGTTGTAATTAATGATAACACAAATAAATCATGACAAGTGATGGTGAAACGTAGGCAGAGTGAGAAGGCACACCAAGGGCAGGTTATTCCCGATGTTCAGAACCTCCTTAGGAAGCCCCTGATGGTGGGAGCTCTCTGGGATGGGAAACGCAGCCAAGCTGGACGGGGACTATTTTAGTTTCCAGGTTTCTGAACGATTCAGCCTGTCAATAGACAGGAATAAACACCCATAAATGCTGTCCCCGAGGGTGAAATGTGCTGCAGTGTCCCGGCAGGCTGTGGAGCAGAGCGGGGCAGCCAGGGAGAGGTGGAGGTGAGTTCCAGGCGGCTCCGGGCGCGGGAGGGACGCCAGCAGCGGGGATCACTGCTGAGTGATGAGGCTGGGCTATACTTAGCTCTCTGCTAGGAAGAGACAGAATCATCTTACGACTAAACACAGCTGATCCCTGCAGGAGTCATTCCCAGACAAACAGGCAAAGATGCTCAGTTATGAGAATCAGGGATTTCAGCTTCCTGTTGATTCACTGGCAGCTTTTATCAGCACAAAACTATCCCCACAGAGGTGTCACCAGACAGGGCTTCCTCAGGTGCCCTCGGGGTCTGCTGAGCTCTGGAGGCAGCAGTCTGTCCCTGGGCAATCCTGTTTCTGCTGGCAGGATGGCACCAGCAGTGGTGTGTGATCCCAGCTCTGCTCCTGGCTGCTTCTGGCAAGCTGCTGGAGGTGAAGCCAGACTCCCCTGCTCCTCTGAGCTTGTCTTCATCAGTCCACGAGGTCAGGAGTTTATTGGAGTCACTGAGGACAGGGGAGGAAAGGATGTATGAGGTCATCTGTGAGAACACCATTCTGTGATTTAAAGCTCCTTAAGCCATACGTGTCTCTTGGTCAGAATGGCATCTGGGAGCTGCCTGGCTGGGGACTGAGGGGGCCTTTGGGGGACCAGGCATGCACGGAGCGGGCCGATGAGGTTGGAGCCTGCCTGCAGGGGAGAGGCAGAGTGGGGGGCACAGAAAGAGATTCTTACGGATTTCACGATTTCCTCAGGAATCCCATGTGCAGGAAAGGGCCAAACTTCTGCCTGGAGTTGATGCTGGCCTGCTTTGTTGTGAAGAAATAAAAGGCATCTGTGGAGAAAGGGAATGAAACCTGGCAGCTGGAAGTGAGGTTTGCTGTTCCCCAGGAGACTGAAGCAGGGGGGCTCTGGAGCTGATGAGCCCACGGAGCCCTGATGCTTCCTGGGCGCATCCATGCCGAGAGCGTCCATTTAAAAGAGCTGCTTGAATGGCTCCTTGATTAATTCAAGTGCAAATCTGACCCACAGACAACAGAAATGGCCCAAAGTGAGGAATATTTCTGATGCTGTGGGTTGGTGAGGTGGCAGCCAGCACACCCTGAGGTGCCAGCAGGGACCACCCCAGCAGTACCTCGTGGGACAGGGCTTTCGCCCCTCTGAGCAGCGTCTGTGTGCTGAAGAAAGAGGGGCTAGTGCTGTGGTTAAAGGGATTACTGCAAACTCTGCCGTGTTTTCTAGGGAGAGAATCTGTGGTATTACATTCTTGGCTAATTTTCAATTTTTCTCTTTTGTAAAAACATAAAGGGATAAATGAAGTAGAAAATACGGCTCTGCAGTTGCTTTCAGTTAAGTGTTTTCCCCCCTCCCCTGAACGTAGTAGTAAAGCTACAGATTTGGTTGAAGTATTTCTGAAGAAATTTTCATCTCCTGGATCCCCAGTTGGAGCAGAGCAATCAAAGGGAACTGACAGGAAAATAAATGGAAGAAACAAATCAAAAAGGCAGGCAAAGGCCACTTAAATCCAGGCAGCTCCTTTTCTATTAAATATTGACTAAGATAACCTAAATTTTTGTATGTGCTGATTTTGCCTGTGGTTGATTTAAAAAGATACAGGATTGAAGTAGGAAGGAAAGAAAATCAACTCTAAGAAATATTTTGCGGTGACACACACACACACACACACACAGTGTTTTTTCACTGGTTGTGATCAAATGAGTCATCCCGTTTGTAGTCAAAAATAGCTTCAGTAATGTAGATTAAAAAATAAACCAGCAATACGTGTGGTTTTGAACACAGCTGTTATGGTAGGGCTTTCCTAATTTGGCTATATTCATGCAGGGTCCTTCTTCCAAAGTTTATGCAGTTGGTTTCATCATCAAAAGATTATTTGTAGTGAGTAAAGCACTTGAAATCATGGATCAGTCAGAGGCTCGGAACTCTGTGAGCCTGTCTGTAAAGTGAGAAGTGACATGCAACGTTCATGAAGAAAATTAATTACCTTTTGCCCTTCTATTTTGAATCAAGGACTTCCTTTACTTCTGCCTTGGCCGTGCTGCCCAGGGGAAGCTGTTCCAGCACAGCTGGACCTGTCGGACTTGGCTGCCTGGCACAGCCAGCTCCTGTGCTGGGGCACGTGGGTGCCTCTGGGGCTGGCCAGCCTGTGCTGCCCAAACCCAGCTGGAGGCTGCTCGGGGACTGTGGCACCATGGCCAGGCTCTGGTGGGACCATCCAGCTCCAAGATGGACAAAGCTCTGTGGCTGGCACTGGCCTTGCCTGCTGCTGAGGGCGGGGGATGTTATGGGGCTGCCATGTCCCATCCCCGTCACCGGGCTGGCAGCCTCTGTCCTGCTGGCCCCACTGCCCAGGAGTGACTTTGTCCCACCTGGTAGGAAGGCAAATCTGGCAAGGGAGGAGATTGGATCTGGAGGAGGCCAAACCTCTTGAGAAAGCTGTGGGTGTACACAAAGAAAAGAAAGATGTCCCAGAAGGGATGTTTCAGGGTGAGGGGCTGCTTTAGCTGACATCTGTGGCTGTTAAAGGTCAGCAGATGCATCTGGAGGGCACAGGCCAGTCACATCGCTGGGAAGGTGGTGGAGATGATGAGGGTGGTGGAGATGGCTGAAGTTGGTGTAGGAGGATGAAGGCGGTGGAGATGCTGGAGGCAGAGGGGATGATGAGGGTGGTAGGGCAAAGACAAGCTGCTACAGACACAACCAAGGGACCCAGTTGTGGTGCTGGAGCCACAGTGCAACTCTGCTGGAACAGGAGGGGTTTGTTCTGGGGCTGTAAATCCTTTAGCCTACAGAGACCTGCTGACCCAGCACCCTGGTCCCTTATTGGGCATTGAAAGCACATGTAAATAAAGCCATGGTCAAGTGTCTGTGCCACCTCTGTGTGGGTCTGTGTCAGGCTCTTGGAGCTGTCTTTGAAGACTAAAATGTTATGACATAAAGAACTTTACTACCAGGGAGAAATCTTAGAAATGCAAGAATGCAAAAGAATCAAAAGTAATTTTGCAGATCATTGTAGTTAAAAAATAGAACCATTAGCAAAGCAGGACTAACCTTATCTGATGCTCCTCTTTAGAATCTGGCATGTAGTTTTATGGATTAAACTGTTTTTCAATTTGACACTAAGAGCCCTCTTTTAACTTTCCAAAAGGCACATCGGAAACAGCTCAGGAATCTCAAAGAGAAAGAGTCAAAAACAAAGATTCCTCCTCTGCAAACTATCTTCTTAGTTGAAACTTGGCCACAAAGGTCTCTTTCCCAGCTCCAAATCCTGTTTTGGAATAAATTACGAGTGGCCTTTTACAGATGGAGCGGTCCTGCCTGCCCACCCTACGGCCCCGGATGGACAAGGATGGAGGACTTCTCTCCACAGCCTTTATGAGGAGAACACGGATATTCATATTCAGGTTGTGACTGTTTTCCCACTTCCTGATTATTTTGTTGCCACTTGCAGTGTGTAACGAAGGTGCCTCACTTGGGGAGTGCCCGTGTGATGCCAGGGGCCATCGGGACAATCTGCTGCTGCAGGGGAGCGGGTTCAGGAACTCCTTTTAAAAGGCTGCCAGATCACCCCCATTATTCACTGCAGAAGGACCCATTGTGGTTTGATAGGAAGTGTCCTGTTTCCTTAAATTAATGACGCACCGCAGGGCTGCACCATATATTTAAATTGCCATTTACTATAGTAATAAATATTAATCATCCCCTAAAAGAAGAAATGGGCCATTGTAAGAAGGAAGTAAAGGAACATTTCATGTTACCCCAGGCTGCCTTGTTTCTGCAGGGAGACAAGAAAAATTGTGTTTATCATCTGGTATTTCAACAGAAAAACACTGTAGGGCCTCTCTAAATCCATCCAGCTTAACTGGCTGCTTGCAAGTTCAAAAAACAACTATGGATTTTAAAGAAAGTATTTATTTCCCTACAGTTTAGCTAGAGTTTATCAAATGTTCTTGCAAGCCGAAGCAGCACATGGGAATAAAAGGCCTTGCTGTGCCACGGGCTGTGCTCAGCAGCGACCCAGGGGAGACTTCCCAGTATTTGTTCCAACGGTGGCAAGGGCACTGAAGCATTTCACCCTGAGATCAGCTCATGTGCCCACAATGTGAGCCCAAACTCTGCATCCTCCGGCAGCTGGAGGGCCTTTCCAAACCTGGCTCCAGCAAAAGGAGCAGCTTAGGTTAGCAGCTCTTCTTACCGTGAACAGCGAATTCCCTTTCTTTTCCCATTCGTTGCAGAGCAGATCATTCATGCTCTGGGAGCATGAAATGGGGTTTATGGCTGTGATTTAGTGTAGGTGTGAGTTACCAGTGCCTGCCTCAAACACATTGCCCAGGTCTGGCATGTAACCCCTCTGACATTACAGGGACATGCCCCGTTTTATCTCCATCCCTCCGTTAGTTTTGTGTTAATCTTGTTTTTTACCTCCTTGTTACTCTTTAGAAGCTGCCAGCTCGTTCATCTCCCCGAGGCTCCCACTCAGATGCTGTCACTAATTTGATTAAAGGGGCTGTAACTCTTGACCTGTCTCAGGGAAATTGGCCATCCTTTGGCTTGTGCTGCCTTGAGGAGCTCTGCTCTGCATCCGCACTGGGATGGAGGGCTTGCGACCCCTGTCTGTCCAGAGGGTCTGGATGCAGAGAAGCACGACTGAAAATGACACTTCCCAACAAGGGCCCTCATCTTTTTGATCAGTTCAGTGGCCCTGGGGACGCACAAAGCCCAAGGTCAGGCTCTGCTCCCCTGCTCTCACCGGGGACATGGCAAACCCAGGATGGCCCATGGACACTCTTGTTTCCCTCCACCCAGGTTGTCTCAGGGACTTTTGGGTGATTCCCTCCCTGTGCTCACACTGGGCTCTGTGGGAAGGATGCTGCTCGCTGGGGCGGCACAGCAGTGCCACGTTCTGGGAAATGGGAACTGCCCCCTGAGATCCCTGTCAATCACCTCTGGGCTCTGCCAGCAGAACGTGTCCCAACAAACCTGCCCCAGACTGGTCGCTCTGCACCCTAATGCCCAAGCACCCTCTCTCCTGTGTCCCCAAAGCAACAGGAAGGGGGTGGAAATCCAACCCACCAAAAGGAGGGATGGGACTGCTTAGCTGGGAAATGGAAATGGAGCTGGCAAAGATGGCCAGAGGTGCTGGGCAGGGGACGTGGAAAGACTGATACGGGCTGAGCACCTTGGTGATTTCTGAGGGAAACCTCAAACTGGGAATAAGGGAGCAGAAGTTTCATGATTTTAAAAGATAAAGTTATTTCTGTTTCCTGAGTGGGTCTCTGAAACATCTCCTGGGAAATTCATACCAATGAGAGACACACTCCAGTTACTGCCTAAATAACAGCAATATATGAATATTTTAATTCTGTTCTGTAGGCTCAGTAAAACAAACAGTGCCAGAGCACAGAACTCAGCCATGTGCAAAGAGAAAAGTCTCTTCTCATTTGCTCGAAGCAGAAACGATCCTGTTTCTTCTCAGAGAGATCTCTCACTCTGGGAACGACGGTGCAGAACACTCCTCCGTGTCTGCGTCAGGAGTGGAGCCGAAATACTCTTGGATAATAGCAATTGATCATAACATAATGGGAAAAATGAGAGCGATGGAGTTGGTGCTGGATTTGACTCAGACTGTTCTGCGGGATGTGAGGCAACAGCCAACATCCAATCTGCAGCTGGCACAGGGCAGGGAGAGCCCTCACAGCAAATGGGAATCCCCCCAGCACATCTGTCATGGATGAGAGCATCAGGGGTCTGTGATGTTGATACTGGGGACGAGGAGTCCAAAGGTGCTTTTATGGCTCATGTGATGATCTGGGTTATAATCTGGAGAAGGTGCTGTTGGGTATTAAACTTACTTATGAAGTACAGGGGNAAGAAAGAAAGAAGGAAGGAAAGACAGGCTGGCACTAGTTGGCTGTGCCTGCGGTGTGTGTGTCCATCCATCACAGCCTGACACACACACACATTCACAACATGGGTTTGGAATGTGGCTCTTGGCCACAAATGAAGCAGATTTATGGCTCTGAGCTCCATAGCAGCATGTGGAGGTAAATCTGGGCAAAGGAATTTCCTTGTACCTGTCATTGTAAAGATTTCCCACAGCACAGCAGAATTATTTACCTCTGGAATCACATCAACAAGAGAGGAAGCAATGTTACGTAAGGGCCGTGGAGGGCTTTGCATCTGAGAACGAGATAATGCAGATCCAGGTCCCTGTCACTGGCCATGGGCACAGCACACACAGATTCAGTTGCCTCCTTCTCCAGCGGGCAACAAGAGCTCATTAGCCCAGGAGACACGGCTGGGAGCAAGGGAGGAGGGAATGCCTGAAGGAAGGGCGTTCGACAGCCCCGGACACAGGGAAGTGGAGTTTGCCATTTCTAGGCAGGAACATTTATTTTTTAGAGGTGAAAAAGCAGTGAAATAAGTGACTTTGCTGACCTTACCACTAAAGCTTGACCATTATTCTAATTCCTTTAGAGAATGAGTCTTCTGCCTTTCAATGAATTCTGGTCTTTTGGGTTGAATTAGGGAACCAGTAAATGGTGATTAAATTAAGAATAGTCCTATGTTACTAAATAAAATAAAATGGGACCGGAGGACCCACTGAAGCAGCCCACACATGCTCTGTAAGGAATATTTGTCACTAGCGGGCAGAAACCGAGGAAAAAGCGACATGGACGGCTTATCGTGATATGAAAACCGACGCTTTATTCACTTACAAATTCGCTTATATACCTTAGCACGCTGGGCTGGCATGAGGTCATTGGTTCACTGAGCAGCCACCCCTCAGAGGGATTGGCTGAACCCAATAACACTTCAGATATTTTGTCTTTGTTATCAATAACAGTGCCATAGTTTACAAAATCTCTCAACTGTTTTCCCGTAGCATCCTTGAGGAAGCAGAGCTTTCTCACAGACACTGTCAGAAAACTGAGAAATCTCTCTGCACCCATGCTTTCAGCATTCACAAATATTCTTACCTGCCAGGGAAGTAACAATATAGTTCTGTAAATAGCGGGGAAGAAAAGTTGGGAATGTCACAGCTGAAGGGAATCTGGGACAGGAATTGGTGCTGTAGTGCACATGAAAGGGGCCACGAGAGAGAAACACAAGTGTGCATTCCCAATGCAAAGGTACAAACTCTGGCTCCCTGGGTCAGTCCTGTTCGTAACAGGGGTCTCTGGGTCCTGAGGGACCTTGGGGCTTTATCAATTCAGCTGAAACTGGCAAATCAGCTGAAAAATTCCTGCTGGGAGAAGGGCTGAGGAGCTGCAGAGATGGCACAGTCACACAGGGGCAGGCCTGGTGTGCCTGTGGGATCACATCCTCAGAGGTCTGGAGCGAAGGGAGCTTGCCAGTTACCAGTGGAAGTCTGGGGACAGGGGGGCCTTTCCCACAGAGGGAAGGCAGAGCTTTACCCGAGCCCTCGAGGGCTGGGGAACGGGTCACTGACCTCCCTCATATTTGTAATTGCTGCATTATGAGGAGTAAAGGGCTGTGCAGCTTGAGGGACAAAAAAAAGGCAAGCAAACAAACTCAAGTGTAAGTTAGAGCTACCCAGGGATTTCTCTAACTCATTTCTGGCCCCAGTTACGGTTTTATGTGTCTCTTTCCTCCAAGCAGTCAATAAAAACAGCCCTTGCTATGGAAACTGCCTCCTTCATCATTCACAGAGACCCAGCACCCCTTCGAAGGCCGGTCGAGCCAGTTAGCACCGAAACTTGTACACACAAAGCGCTTCAGAGGAGCTGCTTGGTCCCAGAGCATTTGTCATTAACATCTTTATTTTTAACCATTCAGAATGGGTGTGAGAGCCGATTCCAGCTCCTGATGGGATAATGGATATTCTGCGGGGATGATGTGTGGTGGGAGGGAAGGTCCCATCCCAGCCTTGATGCACACACAGAGCTCATCCATGAGTGCTCCTGTCGGAAATCCCAGCCCAGCCCCATCCTGAATCCACAGACAAAACTGCCTTTTTTAATGTTCCCTGCAGCCCGTGCATACCACATTTGCAAAGCAGAGCTTGGAGTGCCTGCATAACTCACTGCTGTGGAAAGAGTCATCAGGATGATGTATTGAAACCCAGCCATTTCCATTATGGTATGCCACGTATGTTTTTAGAAGCTATTTTTAATATTAATAGTACTCTGTAATGCTGATAAAGTAGAAAGCATTTCTAATTTGTTGCACTCCCAAACTCTTTCTAAGCCCACATTACTTCACTTTCCACTCGACTGAAGGACAATTTTTTAAAGATATGATGGTTTGGAATTTGTTAATAGTGTATTAAGGGAAAAAACCCTTTGTTATTTAATGAGTACATCGCTCTGAAGTGTTCTATAAAGGCTGTTGTGCTTCCTTTCCACCCCTGATTTATGTCTCGATATTTCATGGCAGCGTTCCCAGTGCTCACTGCCACAGGAACACTCCCCGTATCTCTCAGGCTTCTTGCTCTTGATCAAGGGTCGGATGAGGTCTGGTGACACGGAACAGGGAGCTTTGGCTGCTCCATGTCCCAGAAACAGTCTACACACATGGATGTGAATGTCCAGGTGAGGAGTTTAATTCTGCTGTGGGAGCTTCAGGAAAGAGCACTTTGCAGGACACTGAACTTTACTCACATGGCACAGACTTCCTTTAACCATTAGGTTTGAAAGCCCTGCATTCCCAAGAAAGTGAGATTCTGATGGTATCCTTTGGCTTTCTCCTTTGAACAGGCATCTCTCTCTCTCCAAGAATGGGACCTCCTGGCAATTTCCCTCTTTCCTGGTTGTGAAGCCAGGTCCTGCAGGAGCCCAGTGGAGCTCTGTGCCTGCTCCCATCCCCCTGTGCTGTCCTTTGGGGCCCTGCTGTGTGCCTCGTGCCTCACCCAGCCCGCTCTCTGCCCCATCCCTGCAGGCTCTGGAACTCCTGAGCACTGAGAACTCACAGTTACTCTTCTACCAGGGGTTACCAAGGAGCTGGAGCAGCAGGGACATTCCATAGAACCACTGAACGCTAGAAAAGTTTGTGTTGGAAGGGACCTTAAAGCCCCCCTCCTTCCATCCTCTGCCATGGGCAGGGACACCTTCCACTGGAGCAGGTTGCTCAGAGCTGCCTCCAGCCTGGCCTGAACACTTCCAGGGATGGAAACACCTCGGTGTGAGAGTGGTGCTCCCCGGAGGGAGCGGGCCCAGCTCTGTCCCTGCCTCGGGCCGCCTGCCCGAGCCCCGCGTTGTCCCCTCGGGCCGGGGCAGCGTGGCCCGGGTGCTGAGGCCGCTCAGCTGCTGCCAGGGGAGGGGGAAGGTTGGGCTGGTGGCAAAGCTCATCCCCAGGGCTGTGGCACCTGGACACGGTCAAACCCTGCCTGACCCCTGCTCTGCCAGAACCACACCGTGCAGGACACTGCATGCACTTGGACAGAGACTGGGGCATAAACAGAGTCTATCAAAATTATTAATGGTGTTTTTCTAACCTTTTTAATGAGGAGACACTCACTTCCAACAGCACTGCCAGTGTTGGCATCCTTGAATTTTTTTCTTTCCAAAGAGGTTTAATTGAGCTAGGTATAAATAGCATATCAGTAAACAAGACCTTTTGGCTCTGTGAATCATGTCTAAAATATTTGAAGCCCTCCACAGCCTCTCTAATGGTGAAGAATGTGCTCATTAGGCTGGTCCAGATGCATTCTGCAGCCCAGCGAGAACCTCACTCTGCAGCAGATAAATCACAGCAGTGTTAATGTTCCCGTTTGCAGGCACCGAGCGCCCAAAGCTCTGGCACCCGCTCCAAGGACCTTGGCACGTGTGGCTCTTAGGCCTTCCCAGATTTTCAGAGTTTCACCCCAAAATAGTTTTGACACAAGAATTGCAGGACCCGAGTTTATTTCATTCCATTGACTTCACCCCCTGCCCCAGAGAATTCCAGAATGACTTTAAAAATCCCATAAACAATCCTGTACTGAAAACAAAATGGACACTGGGAAAAAAAGAGCAACTTTTGTTCTGAGTTTACTTTCTTGGGAATTTCTCAGCTAAGCATTTACATGACAAACATCTCTAGTTAATCTTGCTTTGGTGATGTAAGTGAATGGTCCCATCGTCCCCAGGAATGCATTTTATTTTCCTTCAGTAATCTCCATGGCATTAATTACGTCTGGTTCAGGGTATGTGGAAGTGTTTGCGGCATCGGAAACTTTATTTTTAAAGTCACGCTAGACCTAAAAACATGTATACACATGGATTCACACCTACCCCCACCCAAATAACTACCACAATTATAGAACAGATTGTAAAGCTGGAGTCCAAAAGCAGAGACCAAATGCCTCTGAGGTGAAGGGTGTAGAGAATTGTTTTGACCTGAATAATAAAACTGAAATGCCCAGGTCTAAAAATATCCAAGAATATACTTAGGTTCCAGATTCTTCAAATTGCCTTAAAATGCAAATATGGGGATTGGAACTTTTCTTATCTCGCCTGACGCCTCTTGGAAATAGAATTTTTTGCATTTATAGCTTGCTTTTATCTGAGTGTTTCAAAGGCCTCTGCTGATATTAATTAAAACTTGGATGTGGGGCTGTGTAAGGTTTAGAACTCTTGATCGAGGTAAGGAAAACAACTTCATTAAAAAAAAAAAGAGAGAGAAAAAAAGAAGCCTCCAAGGCTGACAGCAGGCAGGAGAGCAGAGCCACGTCACCTGCCCAACCATCTGTGGGTGATTCCTTCACCCACCACAGCAGCAGGATGCCCAGGCCCTCTTTGAAGGGAGCAGGGGCTGTGGGAAGGCAGACCCAAGCACTGTGCCCGGGGTGGGCTCTGATGATGCTCCACAAGCTTCATTGGCTGCTGTTGCCTTTAGGTCCCCTGAGAGTAACACAAAGAACAGCAACAGTAAATGCATTTTATAAAGCTTCCCTCTCTGTTTCAGGGCAATTGCATTATTACATCTGATAGTTTATCACTTCTGCTGGGGATTTAATAGAATAAAACTGAACTCATGCATGTCATGGGCTGTGGCCCAGCTGCCCTTCAGGGTCAGGCGTTTGGGGGGTGATTTTGCCGTGGACATTTCCATCCTTGTGCACCTCCCCATTGTGGGGCAGTAAATACACACTGACTGTGAGGGTGGGGAAGGTCTGCAGGGTCAGGGCTGGACACTGAAGAAACTCAGCACAGCTCAGTGAGAGAGGAAGTCTCAGGCCATAAATATTTTCATTATTTTCAAGCCATCAGTACCTGTTCTATCCCAGATCCACGAGAAGAGTCCTTGCTGTGTGCAGGAAATGCACCCCGAGTTCTCACGGGTGTGAAATGTTCTGAGCTCACCCCGGTGCTGCTCTCCCCCGGCACATCCTGCTGCTCCCAGCCATCCCCCTCTCCTCCTGTCAGCAATTAGAGCCCATAAACATCTCAAGCATAAGGAATGGATTTATTACGGTTATCTTAGTGCTAAGTAAACTCAGAGATAAGATACATGAAGATGGTCCATAATCTTAAACTGCTTAATAAATTATTATCTTTTAAGTGTTTTATAGGCTGAGCAGAACAGCAGTAGCTCCCAAAACTGAATCCCTCGAAGAAGAGCCTGGTCTAGTGGAAGGTGTCCCTGCCCACGGCAGGGGGCTGGAACTGGATGGTCTTTAAGGCCCCTTCCAACCCAAACCATTCCAGGATTCCATGATTCTATGAAAGAATGGTTTAATGGTTGGGCTCAATGATCTCAGAGTTCTTTTCCAACCCAAATGATTCTGTGATTCAGTGAAAGAAAGCCAAGCACAGGCTGCACTTAGAAACACATGGAAAGGTCACACGTGAGCTAAGGCTTGTTTTTCATAAATCCCAGGTTATATTTGCAGCCAGGAATACCCAGGCTCAGATTCTCTTTTAGGAAAAGCAGAAAAATTGAGAAAACCCTTCTTGACCATGTAATCTTCCCCTGGTGTTTAACTGCTGGTGACAATGTCCCTAATGTGCCCAAGGCCAGCCCCCAGGCTGCAGTGTGATGCTGAGTTCTGCAGGAGGGCTGGTGGCCCTCAATTTACGTACAGAAAGATGAATTCTTATGTATTACAGCATTTCAGAGGGCGTGGGACGGGGCAGGTATTAGTTTGTTACTGTGGTGGTCTTTGAGAGCCTTTAATTGGACAGGATTAAATGCACATTATCGTGTGCCCCTTCAAAAACACATAAAGAACGTTCTTTAGATCTCTTGCCCATTTCCAGGCACTGCACTTCCACATGCTGGGAAAGCTCACATATTCCAATGAATCACATGCCTTTTCTTGTCTAATCACCAGATCCCTGACCTGGCACAGCAGTAGCAATTCACTTAAACTATTTGTAATTGTGGAGCAGTGTCTGTAAATCAGCCTCTCTCTGCTGACTCTGCTGCAGCCGCGCGGATTTACTCCAGGTCTGGATCTGCGAGGTTCATTTTTTAAACGGAACCTTTTTCTTTATTGATGTGACGTCTGTGAAGGTCACAGATATGTCTGTGTGATGCCATATGAAAGGAGACAGTACAAGGAGATATTGTTCAGCAAAATCCCAGACAGCTCATTCCTGATGCAGAGAAATTCCCAGAGCTGCTACACACTGCTACGTTCCATCATTGGGAAGCATCAGCTGTAAATCTGTGAGTCCAGCCATGGTGTAGCATTCATTCATCCCTGGATAATTCTGCTGAAATGATCAGAAAAGTGCAAGTTTGGTTCAAACTGGGGTCCTGCCTTCTGTGGTTTGGTCACGGGGCTGTTGAGAGCCTCTCACTGGATTTGTTTCTGTATTTCAGCAGTACTGGGGTTCCATAAATCCGGAGAAAACAGAGCTGGGGCTAATCTTCACATATGGAAATGGCATCTGCCTGACACCCATGAAGGTACTCGTGGTCTGGAGAGCTCTGGGTGAAGCGGGGTCCCCCTGCCCTCCCTGCTCCGAGGGATGCGGCGCGGGAACCCCGGATGGTGATGTCCTGCAGTCCGGGCTAGGAGCACAGCCAGCCTCATGGCCAGCCCTGCGACCCCGCAGCACCGACCCAAAGCAAGCCGGGGACAGCTCCTGGCAGGGGCTGCGTTCGGGCAGGCGGCACCCGCCACCTCCGGAGCCACAGGGAAAGGCAGGGAGCAGCCAGCCGCCCGGGAGACGGCATTTCCTCCCCGTGCACCGGCTCCCAGAGCCGCTGAGGCTGCAAGAGCCCTCCCAGCCCACCTGGTCCAGCCTGCGACCGATCCCCACCGTGTCCCCAGCCCAGAGCTCTGAGTGCCACCTCCAGGAATTCCTTGGACACCTCCAGGGATGGGGACTCCAAACCCCCCTGGGTAGCCCCTGCCAAGGCCTGAGCACCCTTTCCATGGGGAAATTCCTGCTGCTGTCCAACCTGAGCCTCCCCTGGCCCAGCCTGAGGCTGTTCCCTCTCCTCCTGTCCCTGTTCCCTGGGAGCTCCAGGGACCCCCCCTGATTGCCCCAGGATGGACGGGGCTTGGAGCAGCCTGGGACAGTGGAAGGTGTCCCTGCCCACGGCAGGGGTGGCACTGGATGGGCTTTAACCATTCCCTGGTTCTGTGATCACTGAAAATGCCAGGTGAGGAAATGAAAGCAGAGTTTATTCCTGCGGCAGAACTCAGCTCCTGCTGCGGACTCAGCCCAGCAATACCTTCACCACCACTACAGCAAACCTACAGGAAATTTATTCAATACATCCTGCCTCATTTTCTTGTCACAATTTGCCAGTATTCACTATTCAGTTCATCACAAAGTAATTTTGGCAGACAATTCTTGATCTGAAGATCATTTGTAGTTCATCTTCAGAATTAATTTCTTTTTGTTGGACACATTAATGGCATATTACTGGTAATGCTTCTAATGAGGCTTCCAGCATGAGCACTCACACCTGCAATCTGAAATAGGGTTTATGAAAATATTCCCCACTAGGTTAAAACTGATTTACAAAAAAATATCCAAGTAAATTGCTAAATATCCATGAGAACTGGGTATAAAATACCCCTGAGCAAATGTGAGAGCAACCAAAGATTTTGGGGATCCACTCCTGGCTCTTTGTGTGGGTTTCTCTTTCTCCCTCTGTGAATCTGTGGTGCCACTGCTGTGTCCAGCACGAGGCACCTGCTCCAGCTCCGGCCACTGGCAGTTCCTGCTCAGCCTGCAGAGATCCCTTTGGACAAATCCATTTCTTGGATGCTCCTCCTCCCTCTGTTTCCCAAGAACATTCTAGGCTACACATTATCTCTTAGCAGACTCACTTTTAAATGCTTTTAAACTTTATCTCCAATTTCTCATTAAAACTTGCCTGCATTGATGTTTTAAGCAGTTCTGTCAGAGACGGTGCCCTCTCTGTGTTAAACAGAGTGAGTTAATGAGCAGCTCTGTTCTTTATTGAACCTTCTTCATTTTTTTGGGTTCAAAATCAGAATCGATAATCCCTGATCAAGAACATGGACATGTCCGACAAAAACATTTCCCACACCTGTGTTGAGAACAGATGTGTTCAGTGCTTCTGTGGGGATGCCAGGAACAGAGTCAGGATTATTTTTGTCAGGGCCTTGGCCAGATTTCTTCAAACTCTGAGTCCATCAGCAAAGAAAAGACCTTATTTAATGGATATAACCTGTACCAGTGCCTCTGTGGGTGAAATCCCTGCCCCTGCAGACAAAGGCAGAGCTCTCACTGACACCTCAGTCAGCAGCTGTGACGTGAGGGGGGTTCTTGGTGGCATCTCCATGCCCTGGAAGGCAGCTCTGTGCCAGCAGGAATGTTCAGCGGTGGGTTTGGCTCCTGCAGGGGCTCTGGGGCTCCGGGCTCACCCCAGTCCCAGCAGAGCTGGACAATCCTGCCCCTCTGCAGAGCAAACCCCAGGCCTGGCCGAGGCAGCGGGGCCAGGCAGGAACCTCGCTGCCGGTCCCGGGTTCCTCAGCACCGACACCCTGGTGTCACCCTCAGCACGGCCAGCAAGAAATCCCACCTGGCTCATTAGGATTTTGTGCTGCAATACCAGAGCTCTGTTCCTGTTGAAGCCTGTCTGGAAATGTGATGCTCCCTTCCCTGGCCAGCAGGGAATTTGCTCCAGCAAAAATAAAATCAGCTGAGGGAGTTTCTCTCTAATCCTCACTTATTCTTTGAAACAGCCAGGGCTCAAAGGGGTTTGCAGCACGTTTCTGAGGATGAAATAACAGGTAATTAACATTCATGCTAGGGCTGCTCGTCATGCATCCTTAATTTCAGTGACACAGAACAATGGCCAGATGAAAGGGAGGTGTTGGGATCGCAGGTGAGCAGGAAGCGTGGCTGCAGGACCTGGAAATGCTTCCAGCCAGTTCTGTGTGAGGCAGAAGAGCTTCCAGGAGATCTGCCAGCATCTGTGGGACATGAATTACAGTGGAAATAACCCCAGGTCAAGGAGAAGTGGCAGCTCTGTGGGGACGTTAAGGCTTGGCGCTGCCCTGTCACGCCAGAGGTGTCAGAACAAATTCCATTTGCTGGAGGAGAACTTGTGTGAGCTCGTATTGCCCTAATTTTTGAAAGAATCAAAGAATATGGAGAATGGAAAGCTGCCCAGGCTCACAGCAGAGAAGCCTGGGAATGCAAGGACGGGTGGCAGCACTGGCAGATGACAGAGGCAGCCTGGGGCTGGTGCCTTGAACCTCCCCTTCCTCCCTGGGAGAGCACTTTGGGGGCCACGCTGGTGCCCCAGCAGCGTTCAGAGAGCGCGTCTGCCAGGCAGCCAGAGCATCCCCTCAGTGACCCTGGGCAGCTGTATCCCACACCATGGCTCATCCTCCAAAGAGCTTTCATTAATGTTTTAAACCTGCCCTTACCCTACTGCATCTCCTTAGCTAAAACGAGTGATGACAGATCAATTGGAATGTTGATTGAGGAAGTATGGGAAGGTTTGGCTTTGAAAAGGGAAGCTCTGACCATCCAACACCAGAATAGGGAGCCCTTGCCATAGACAGCAATGAAAACCCAGAAATCAGCTCAATCTGTCAGCTGGCAATGCCAATACATGACCACACATAATTAATTTCACAGGTTTATATCATTATTTTTCACATTTTGTAGCATAAGCCTTTTCTATAATTAGGTATAAAGATGGTTTGCTGTAAAGGAAGCAACAAAATAAATCAAGGGCCTTGATAAAAGTCAGCAACTCATGGTTATCTATGATTAATTACAAGCTACTTTTAAACTAAATTTAAAAAAAAGAATGAGAATGAACCCCAAAGAATCTGTTTGTGTTGTTTTATTTAACAGAGTGCATTTTAACAGGGATGCAGAGAAATCTCTGTCGTTTTTTAAAAAGAGTTGTCTCTGGAATTAAAAGTTAATTTTGTATTTTTTAGTGAAAAATAAATTATTTGGAAGGAAAAGCTTCTCAGTGCAGTGGCCCATCCAGAGTACACCTGAAACCTGTCCATCAGAAGGGAAATCTTCTGCTTCTCCATCAGTTCACTCTGATGTGATGGGAAAAGCTGTCCAGGCGGGGATCCTGCAGCCTCCCAAACGATTCCTCCCAGCTCCAGCTCCCGGTGATGTAACTCGTGGTGACAGGCACGATCAGAGATGGAGCACGAGGCGTCTGCTGGGAAATGTAAAAGGAAGTTGCTCTTCCGCCACTTAACATCTGTAAATATTAAATGGGCTTTACAAATATTTTCCTGGTTGCTGAACAAATTTAGAGCTTGAAATATTTAAGGGAAGGAAGAAAGGATAGGATGAAGGGAGGATGATACTGACACAGGAAACTTTTTTCTATGTTTCTTTGAAAAGCAAACACATTTATTTCAGGGTTTTTATTTGCCACATGCAAAGGTAATGTGGCATCAGCCATTCTGGAATTTGTGGCTTTTTTGCCCTTTCACTGCAAGTTAATAATGTGGTTGTTTACATCTTTGTGTCACTTTATTTTTATTTCTCAATTTGTGTATTCTTGACAGGGATTTTGCAGGTCAGGAAGAGAAGTGGCCAATAATATCCTCGGTGAACAGAATTTCCCTCCCTGCACAGCAAAGGAAGAGCTCATGTCACTGTCCAGCATGTCCTGTCACTCCATGTCCTTGGCAAAGTCCCTCTCCAGCTCTCAAAGGCTCCTGGTTGAAGAGGCCATGGCCCCTGGTCCATCCCACTCCCTTTCCAGGGATATGTTCTCACCGAAATCAGCACTGGAAGTTTTCCTGGTGTAAATCCCTGTTCTTCCAGGGCACATGAATCCTCCTCTGATGCTGCAACCCGGAGCATCCCGTTTCCTTAGGGAAGTACAAGTGTAAAAGCAGGGATAGAACCAGGCAGTGCTGTCCCCAAAGCTCCAGCTTCCTGAAAACACTGATGTCCAGGCAGGAGGAGGAGGAAGGCAGGAGCGAAGGTGGGATGGATTGTTCAGATTTATAACTACAGACACCACAGAGGTGATAAAGAGCCAGACAGACTCATGTGGAGATGGTATCTGTGTTTGGAACACCTGAACAGAGTGAATCTGATCTTTTATTAAAACTCTCTACTGAATTTATCCATTATTAATTAACTCTGGACAAGAGCCATGTCTCTCCCTGAGCAGGTTCTGAGCACTGTGAGACTCATGAGGGGGTGAGGAGGGAGGTGAGAGCCTGTTCCTGCCTGTTGGTGCTCGGCTCCCGGCTCTGTCCTCGCACCACAGCCAGGCCTGCATTTGGGAATTGCTGCCACAGAGCAAGGGGTCCATGTGGATGCTCTCTGCCTGCTCCAGGCTCTGGAATGTCTCTAAGCCAAGGGCCCAGCACACCTGAACAAGGATTTTGGCTCTTTTATTTGTTATTGCTTTCTTTGTCAGACTGCATCCCCTCACAGGCAGGACTTGTTTATGTTCCATTTTGTATTTATTTATTCTCACTACATGTTAAATGCTAATAACTGGGAGCTTGAGGACAGACTCTGTTGGTTCCTATTCCCTACTCACATTTTAATGTCTCCTCTTAGGCGTTATCTAAATTAATTCTTTATTCTTTATCCAGCTGTGATCACGGATGTTTCATGGAGGAAACCCTGGAGCAATGACCTGAGTCCTTTTAAAATCAATGAGAAAACTCCCAGAGAATTAAACCTAAACTAATCTCTACATAGACTCCCTCCTTAGTCTTAACCACAATTAGGGGTTGATTTACAGCCTGAAGGCTGAGGTGTTTCACCTCCCTGTGCGGCTGCTCAGAACAAGTCCTTGCTCCTTGCACCGGAGTGTTTGACAGACACGAAATGCAGGATTTTAAAAACTGAAATATCTTAAAATCTTTGTACAATTAGGGTGTGTTTTTTTCATACTTACCACTTACCTCCTCTTATAATACACAAACACTTCTAGCACACAGATACTCAGAATTTTTAACTAAATTGCGTAAGTGTAAATATTTTTATTACTCCATTGGAACATGAGGACTTGCCACAGATCTTTAGCACTGAAGCACAGTTTTGCAGGCAGCTCCTAGGAAGGGTATGCAAGAAAGTCTTGTCTCTAAATCTACATTTGAGATGGGAATTTCCCTTTTATTTTGTGTAGCAGAAGAAACGGTGGGTACCAATCAAGGAAACTGAGGAAATCAATCAAACTGCTCAGACCTACCTCCAGAGAAGTCTGGAGTTCCACTGAGAAGAAACAGAAAATTAAACTAATCCACAAAATCGAGAAGATGCTGCAGTTCAATACATGAACTGGGCTTTTTCCTTTCACTTGCAAGGTCTTTGGCAGGACCGAAGTGCAGCCCCAGGTCAGCTACGACTGTTCTTCCAGCAGCTCGGTCCTGAACAGGCTCCTGCTGGACAGGTGGGGAGCAGTGCTGCTCCTCTGCACACCCCGACTTGAGGCAGATGCTGCTGTGTTTGGGCAAAGACACGCAGGACACCTCTAACAGCATCATAAAGCAAAGCACAACAGCCCCTGGACTAAACTCATGTTCTCATTCTTAGGTCAAGCTTCTCTGTGTGATTTCTACAGAAAAGAATTAATAGTAAATGGTAGAAAACCTTCCCTGAAGTGTTTCTGCTGTTGTGCGACCCAGCACTGCAGAAAAAAGTCTCGTTTGATGGAGGCCTGTTTGATGGAGGAGGTTTCACAGCAACAGGAAGGTTGTGTGGGGTGGGACAGACACGGGGAGCTGCCGCTCTGCAGCGTGACAGGGGCTGTGCTCTTCCCTCGGGGACATCACCGGGACAACACCGGCAGCGCCTGCCAGGAACTCGGTGTCTGCTGGGATTTACAACACCAAGTGATGCCGGTGGCTCGTCCTGCTGCCATTCTGGAGCTGGGAAATACAGAAGGAAATGTTGTTTTCTAGAGGAGCAGCTCAGGCCTGCAGGCTGGGTTGGTGTGCCTGTCAGCAGGGAGTGGATGCTGTGTTTTAAGGAGAGCGGCACCGTGCTGCGCTGTAACACTTGTAAATGTCTGTGTATACCCTGAGCACCATTTCTTTCTCTTTCCCGCAATTGCTGTGCCGTGTTTTCCCAATATTCCCCGTGCTACCATTGTGCTTCCTTTGCAATAATGTGTTCATTTTTTCCATATGCTAAGACTGAGGGAGTACTGCAGAACCCAAATCCCTGCAATGTCTCCATTTCCTCCTTGCCTGCAAGGAAGGGTTGGAATTCCCAGTGTTCGGAGCTGGCCCCGGGGCTCCTGGGGCCCCTCCCAGGCCACGGGCGGTGCAGGCCGGGCAGGCGCGGCTCGCAGCCCCCACCGGGGGGCGCTGTGGGAGAAGGTTCGGGCCCGCAGCGGCAGACGCGGCACCCAGGGCATCTTCCGGGTTGGGAAAACGGGCTGGATTTGTGGCAAGGCTATCGGTCTCTAATGCAGCCGAGGATGCTGTAAAGGATATTTTAGAAGATCTGCCTGTTGCTACACCCCCGAAGAGTGCATTTAGTGCTAACTGACATACGTTTTTAAACCCCGTGAAGCTGTAGAGCTAATGATGAAACCCAGCGTGAATACAGTATTTATGAATAAAACCTCATCACTCGGTGGAAAAGCCTGGGCCACCACTTTGGCTGGAAAGTCAGCACTGCAGGCAGTGATGGACAGGCTGGGTTGCATAAACCTTCCACGAGCACCGGGGAAGGGGCAAAGTGTGAGGAGGAGCTCAGAGATTGCCCTGAGCTGCTCTGGCTGACACAGCAGAGGCCACCTTTTAGTCCGGTTATTGTTCTGTATTTCTCAGGACTGAAAGCAAACCCGCTTGTTTTTAAATGCAAATCCTCTTTTAAAAGCCATAATGTTAACAGGAGACATCTGAAATTCCGAGCCACCAAGGCACGTTCACAGCAGCAGGATAATGAATGCCAGTGTTTGTACAGTATCTCTCACTCACAGCATCCCAGGGGGACTTGGCAGATAATGCCCTGCAGAAGCTTTTGGAGCTGAAACAAAATAACAGCTGGTCCAGGGCACTTTAAAAATGCCATTTTAATTCCAGATCTGCTCTCCCCTAAAGCCACTGGACTGATTTGCCTCCCAGAGTTGAACTAAGCCCTTTGTTTACTTCTGTTCCTTTGAAAAGAGAAATGAATTATGATAGTTTTGTTCAGCACCTCTTGTGGAGACCAAGTTCAGAGCTGCCCAGATATCTGCCTGGCACACAGGGAATGTGGCTGGGCTTCCAGATGACACACGGCTTGATCACAAATACTGTTCCAGGGTCCTGTGGGACATCTGGAAATTCCAGATAAGTGTTACAAGGCTTCAAAACCTTGACAAGGCCTCATCATCTGAGTAAACCTGAATAGATTTGGTAACCTGATGAGTGGCAGTAGAGGACAACCCCCAACCCTGTTCACCCTCTGCTCACGGAGCCCCAGAATCAGGAACGTTGATATAAATTGGTTTCTCCCCATAGGTGAGAGGTGCTCAAAACTCAGGTATTTGACAAGGCTTGGATGCTGCAAGCTGCAAGCTGAGCCTCCCAGGTCAGGGGAGGCAAACAGCTTTTCTGGATAACACAAAGGTAGAAGAACACAAAGTTGTGTCAAAACTCTCTCAAGTCTTTGAGGGGAACTTGCCTAGTGCTCTATGCTGCCAGTCATGACGTGAAAGGAGGTGGAGGATAAGAGGGAGAGAGTTGTCTAGGAAGGGATGGGAGGGGGAAGAAAGGAAGCTTGATTGTGAGAAGCAGGACAGAATAGGAATCATGTAAGCGGAACAGGCAGAAAATGAAAATAATGAAGAAAAGGCTGGCAAAGTTTCTTAGAGCTGCAAAGTTTCTCTTTATGTCTACTTTTATCACAGGTGATTCACAGAAGGCACAGTTAAGGTGGATGTAAATCCCCTCATCCTGCCTGAAGGATTCACAGCTATGAAAAACAACAAACAAATCCAGCAGCACCTGGCTGCTCCAGCAGAGACTGTCCCATGGACACCAGAGTGACCCCTCTGCTTCCAAAGGCATTTTCCATCACGTGGATGGACAGCAGAGCCAGCTGGGGCTGACAGCGGATGGCTTTCAGTGACACCATCCCCATCGTCTCCAGAATTGTTCAGATTGCTGTTAATACCTCAAGCAGTGATGCTCTATCCCTACAGATAGCAAACCGAATGAATTTGGCTCTTCTGGCTGTTTTCCCTCCCTGGCTCGTTCTTAATGTGCTCGAGGCCATTCACGGAATGTGCTGAGGGCAAGAGCTGCTTCAATCACAGCGCCTGTGCTGCTGCTGCCTCTGAGCCAATATAAAAGTCATCTTCCTCGTGTCCTTTTACATCTTGTAGCTTGTGAATCTCCACAGCACTGCTTTAGAGAACAGCATATTCTTTGCCTTTGTGTTGTCAATGCTGAGACGCCTCGTTCTGCTTCAGGGGGTTTTGCCAGGGGCCTCTCCAGGGAGGTATTTCCACTCTTGTTCCTGCAAACCACACCAGCAACAGCTGGAGAATGAAAGTCTGAACTCAGAGGGAGGACCACAGCAGCAGCAAAATATAACTTTTCCCAGTTCCTAGTGGTATCACCTAAAGGAATAAACTTTGCTTAATTCTGCTAAAATCCTAGTGGTTACCAAAAGACTGTGGTTATATTTGGTCCGAGGTTGGATCCAGTGCTCCCGGGCAGGGGCATGGATCTGCTGGCACACATGGATGGGGCACAGCTCAGGGAGGGCACAGGGCCAGAGAACTGCTTCCCAAAGATTCTCTTCCATCCCAAGTATTAACTGTGCTTTCAAATTTGAGGGAAAGAGACCCATGAGATACATTTGGGTTTGTTTTGTAATTTTTAATCCTTTTTTTTCTCTTACACTTGTCCTTATCCACCTTCTATGAGGGTCCTAAAATAGCACCTATGCCCTGAGCTGGTACAACTGTGAGGAATATGGAAGAGAAACATCTTGGAAGGCTTAAAGAGAATGTCCATGTGCTAATGCTGTCCTGCTTCTAATTGCAACACTGTGTATCTGCACACTTAGCTGTGTTGTGAAGTGTTCTGCCACCAGACCTGTGCCTGCTGAGCAGCGCTGGGCAGGGCTGATTTAAAGGTATTTACTTAAGTAAGTTACTTGTGTGCGAGCACACTTTGGGGGATAGTTACTCACAAGGCTTTCAAAGGACTCTAAAGGCTGCAGTCCCTTCAATCCTGTTGAAATTCAGTAGCAGTTGGTTCCTTCTGTGTTTGAATTCAAATAAAGCTTGAACCTGTCTTTACATTTTATCTCCCTTTCTGTTTAAAATGTACCAGCTGCATTTGACCTTGTGGATCATAAACTCTCCTGGGCCTATGTGAATCTGCAGCACATCCATTACTGCCCCGGAACCTGCTGTTGTTTGCTGGAATTTGGGAGGTTCGTATCCAGGAATATTTTAATCCCTTCCTCCAAAGAACCCTCTTCATCCCCCAGGGACACCTTCTCTTTGGGGTTTTATGTTGTCTGGGCTACATGAGGCTGCTGGGAGAGCGGGAGTGTCAGCACGTGGCGAATTTCCTCAAGACCGTGCTGCTGCTGCACGGCCCAGCTTCGCCCCAAACTGTCCCCAGGGTGCTGTGCCTGTCACACACCCGCAGCCGCATGAGCAGCAATTTTCTGTAGCTGAGTATGGCAAAGACAGGGAATTTTCTCCAGCCCCATGGCAGCAATTAGCAGCCACAGCTCTCAGTGCTTAGATGGCATTCGACTCCTCGCACCTCTCCCCTTGCAAACACCACTACAGCAGGTTCTTCCAAAGTGGAAAACCCAAATACTCCCAGCCCGTTTCCCTAATGTCTTCCCAAATACTCTTGTTGTTCTGCCTTTGTCCAGCACACCAGCTCTCCTCTGCCTCTCACAAGTTTAACTAAAGATTAGGATCATAAAGAACTCCAAATCTTACAGGAGCCATCTGCTGAGGCTGTGACTGCAAAGTGCAGAGCAGGGAGTGTCAGCCAGGGCTTTGGGAGCACAGGGCTGGGCTGGAGCCCTGCCTGGAGCTGTCCACGGTCTGATGTATTAATTAATGGACGCAGCAGGAAAATGGTCCTCGTGTTAAGCTTTACTATGGACACCTGAGCTGTGACTGTACAGGAAATTGCACAGGTGAGAGGGGCAACTTGTGCGACTTTTCTGCTGAAACTGCCAGGGACTGAGACCGTCAGCGTGGGACATGTCGAGCTGCTTGTGAGTCTGAGCACCAGGAGTTTCATTTGAAGACCCTTGAAGTGCATGGAAAAGCTTTGACTGATGGCAGTGAGATTCGGGCAAAGTATTTATATCCAAAGATCCATGAAACACTGCTGAGATAAAAACAACCATTGGCTGTTCCTGACTTGAGCCCTGTTTCACCCAGAGCTGCAGGGAGCAGTCTGGAGTCCCACCCATCCCCTGAGCCCTGCTTTCCTTGCCCAGTTCAAAGTCTCAGCCTGTGTTCCATGGAGTCTGATTATTGGTGTCACAGCTCAATTTAATTATAGATACTCAGTTACATAACTCTCTTGAAGGACTTACTCCTTCTGTGTTAACGACTCTATAAGTTGAGACTGTGACCCTGAGGGCTGGGAAGTGCATGTATGCCCAGGGGAAAACAGCCTAAAAGCTTGTTCTGGAGAGATGAGTGTCCAAGAGACTCGAGTGAAGTGATGGCCTTTATGCATCATGCATGCAGACATTTCATGCAGGAGCATGGAGCCATTATCCCTTCCCCAGGAGATTTTCTGTTTGCTTCAACTACAACATTGAATTGTAAATTTAATTTTTAAAATGTAAGGTGCTTTCACCTTGATATTAAAAACCAAATCCCCACTCCGTTGCAATTACAGGAGCGATAATGTTGGGGATTCTGCTAGAAAAAGCAGATCTGTCTGTCTGAGAACCAGGAATCTGCTTCTGCTAATGATGTCCATGCAGCATTTATATACAACCTGGTGGGAGCATGAGGAGTAAGAACTGTCAAATACAGGTTCTCCTGTCACCTGTATTGCTCAGCTCTGTTCATGTCTCTTTATGGAATGCTTGGATGGTCCAGAGCTCTCTCAGTAGCAACAGTTTATTTGTTGCATTCTTGTGTGTCAAAGAAATGAATAAATACATCTCACACTTAACCATCCAAACTTCCTGTTCTAGGGGCATTTTAACCCTCATGGTGTGCAGATGTGTGGTTAGAAAACAATAGGAATGTTCTCCTCCCAGTGTGTGATTTTCCAATGAAACCTGAGTGTGAAAGGAAAAGAAATGGTAATTATTAAATTATTTTTAATTTTAATTATTTCAATAAATTATCCAGTTATTTCAGTCACCATTTCTACTCCTTGTAATTCAGACCCAGATGGGAAATAAGCAGTTCACGTCCAATTGCAGCTGGTGGCAGATCCTTTGCAAGAGCAGGATCAGGTTTTGATGAGAAGAGGCTTTTTGCATGCAAATGTTTATCTTCCACAAAACTCTGGAGCCCAGTAACTGGGCAGGTCCTCAGCACAGAGCTGTTGGCAGCACATCCTGACATGCTCACAGGTACCAGGCTCTGAAATACGGTGAAATTACTTCACTTGCTGCAGACAGCTCAGTATATATTGATTGATTTATTTATTGCTTTGCCACTGTACTGCTGGTGATCATTGCCCGTTCTCTTCCAAAGGGAGGGGAACGGGGGTTTGAAATAAACCTGGGAAGCAATAACAGCGATATCCTTTCTCCAGGACTATTCTTTCTTGAGTCAATAGGGGATAAAAGGCATCCCACCTCACCTGCAGGTCACAGTGCTCAATCTGCTCCCCGTCAGCGCTGACCAGGCACCGCCATCCATCTGCTCCTCAGCAAAGTAATGAAGGAGATCATTCCTGGAAGCCCTGGAAGACATTTTCTGCACTAGAGCAGTTGCTGTCACAGTTGTCACCAATTAACTCTTACTGGCAGGCTCAGAACTGGGAAAAAATGACCTGGCCCTGAAAATGAAGTGTCTGTTCAGCACCGAGTTCCTTTGTGTAAGCCCCGAGCCACAGTCACAGCTCTACCCTCGAGGGTTATACTGTGCAGGGAGCCAAGAGCAAATGCTTCTTCCCCAGCTGAACATGCAGAACTAACCGCTCTTCCACAAATACTTTCATGACTTTTGTACTAATTAGGAGTTCCTAATCTTTAGATTTGTCAGTGCTGTAACAACTCCTGGCTTTGATAACCTTTTGACTTTGGATAACACAGCTTCAAATTGTTCTGTGCAGAGGAATTACGTGTTATCCATTAGCAAATTGGAGTTCTTGCAGCATTTTTTTTCTTTTTAATTTTCAGGTTCACAAGAAAAATGGCTTTTTTTTTTTCCCCCTTTTTTTTTTTTTTTATTTTTTATTTTTTATTTATTTTTATTTTTTTTTTTAGCTGTGGCTCCCTGTTTCAGACAAGGTCTGTCATCCCAACAAACCACCGGGTTTAAATTACCTCAGTGCCTTGTGTTCGCCCTCCCTGCTGCACCTGCGCTGCGCCTGCCCCTCCCTGCAGCTGGACCTGCTCAGTGGGATTGTCCTCAGCTGTGCTGGGCAGCCCAAGGTGGGGTAAAACCCCGGCCCCAGCTCCTGCTGCTCCCAGTCTGGAGAGCCGTTCCTGGTAGGGATGGGAGCTCAGGGTGGTCCCTGCCGCTGCTTGGGGCTCGTTCTGCTGTGTCCTGGGGTGGCTGAAGCCCCCAGCCCCGGGGGACCTCAGCCTGGGTGTGGAGGAGCCGAGCGGAGCCAGGTGGGAGCTGTGGGGTCACGCTGAGCTCAGGGGGAGGGGGCTGTGGCTGCTGGGCACTCAGTCGCCCGGGGATGAACCCCAGTGTGTGGTGAGCAGCTGGGGAGGGCTCAGGTGCCTCCTTACCCTGTCCGGGGTGGTGGCCGAAGGATGGATGTGGTGAGGCAGTGGCACAGAGTTTGTCCCACCCATGGGTTTCACCCTGGGTGATGTACCTTTTCCAAACAGGGTCACCGTGCAGAGTAAGAAATTCAAATCTGTAAGAGCCACAGCAGTCAGAGAACTTCCTAAATTAACTGTAGGACTTCCCTGGAGGATTTTTGGAAACTAAGGGTAACTTGGAGTTTCTTGTAACAGCTAGAGAAACAAGGAAGGCAAATCTCTCTCCAGGTTAAATTCTGTAAGAAGGAATCAATCATTTGAAAGCTTAATCTCTGTGTTCACCTAGAAAATGAGAGGACAAAGGCAAGTTGCTGTGTGATGTAATGAAGACCTTGGCAAGCAGCAAATTTTTTCCTGCTGTTATCCTGGCCTGTAGAAGAACTTCAGAAAAAGATCAAGAATTGAGAAAGAGTCTTAGATATCAGAGCTCTCATTCCCAGTGCTTGAAAGGCCCCAGGGAGAAGTAATTGGAAAATACTTCAGATCATATTGTTATAAGACAGCCACATTTTGCTTTAAAATTGTAGTGCAATAATCTTCTTTACTGATGGGAAGAAGTTTGGTGAATTTAAAGAATACTGATAGAGAGCAGTGGGGAAGGGCTGTGTTTTCAGTGGAAATGAGGATGTAGCTGTTGCTTGTAGTGCAGTATGGAATATCACAGTGTACTGCTGCAGGATTCTAGCCTCCTGGAAAACCACTGCAGGTTAACAGTCAGGGTGCTGAGGGAGTTGTAACAAATCCTAGATATTCCCTGTGGGGAGGAAGGGAGGGTGGCAGCGTGGCCGGGACTGGGAGCGGGGTTAGTGCTGCCTCGAACTGATGTGGGCAAACAAACTCTGTAAGGTGGAGTCTACTTGGAGAGCAAAAAGCTTCACCCTTGCGACCTCTGTCGTGACTGAGGAGCGATGGGAAGGTATTTAAGTGGTCTCTGTTTCCTGCTGGCTGTTGTGCCTCGGTGCCCAGCAGGAATTGTTTGGGTGTTGTGCCAGGAGGGCTCCAGGTCCCAGTGGTTGCTGTGTAGGGAAGGAGCGCTGGGTTTGGGGTGTCCTGAGGGTCCTCCTGCTGTGTTCAGCATCTGCCCCACGTGGCTCCGGTGCTGGGGGCTTTCATTAGGCTCCTTGGGATGGGATTCCCAGCCCAGGAATCCGCGGGGATGCTGCAGCGCTGTGGGGAGCAGGGCTGAGCCGCAATCCCTGCGCTGCTCTCCGAGCACCTGGGGCAGTGCCGCCTCTCTGATCTCCTGAGCTCCCTTCCAGCTTTGTTTCTCTGATTCCATGATGCCACTTGCATATTTTATGGTGTTTCCTTACAAGGGGCGTAAATAATTCCTCGCTCTTGCATTTCTATGGCGTTCTTGCTAAGTTAGCCTTTCCTTGTGTGTTGTGATGTGTGGTTGGTGTCACAAGGTTTTTCATGGAAGGCGACAGAGAAAATGTCTGGTTTTTTTTTTTGGCATGTTATTTGATCTCAGACTCCCAGGAGACTTAAGGGAAGGAAAGGGAATAATTATATACCAGGAGTGAGTAGGCTGAGCACAGAAAGGTCATGATTTACACAATGTTTCATGTGGAAGGGAGGGCAAAAGCTGCTCCTACGGGGGAGACAGCGATGTAGCTGTGAAACCTGAGAGACTTTGTGGTGTTCCTCACAGATACTTTGTGCTCTCAGGTGAATTCTTGAAATACTGAGGCAAATTAGTTCATTATCAATTTTGATAAATGATGAGAATGCTTACACATGGCTTTTAAATACCTGTGCCATGTGGCTTGGCAAATAACACACAATTGTGAATGTTTCCATGAGCAGCATATGAATGTCAAAGCAGATATTGCTTCATTTTCCAAAGTTCTGTCTTTAGTCTGTTCACTGTGTTTCATTACCACTTCTAGGTCATTAGTGAAGTGACACCCGAGGGGGAAGAGAGAAATCAAATGACAGTGTAGGTGATGTCTGACATTAGCCAAATGTCAGGCTTTCTGATGGAGGCATCAAAATTAATCTGAAAATGTTATACCATTTTAGTCATTTTCCTAAGAGATTGAAAATACGGGAGGCAGGCTGATGACATTTTGATTATAGTCTCAAATTGCAAAGACCTTGCAGAACACACCTTCTCCTCTCCTCTCACGTAATTAAAACCTGCTATCACCTTGATCTTTATTATGTTTTTCCATGTCCTGGCAGGTCTCTTGAGTTCTGTGTACCATTGATCCTTGTTGTTTGAGCAAACTCAACATGTTAATATTGCTCAGATGAGCAAGTGGCTCTTGCATTTTGTATTTAAGGGTAAAGATGGAGAGAAAACACATGGCAGAAGCAGCATGGTAAGAGTATCGAGCAACAGGTGCAAGAAAGTGAATTCAAGTCATGGCTCACGAAAAGCTTTAAGCCCTGAGGGTGATTCCAGAGGGGGTCCCTGAAGCTCTCCTTAGTACCAAGTATGCTGTTTGTAGGGGCAGCACCCCTCTGTGGCAGCCAGAGAGAGGAAGATTATTCTCGGTTCAAACCATTTTAAAGCAGGTTTAGTTCTGCCATCTGTGTAAGCAGTAAAGCCTCCTGCCCGAGTGTGTTAAAGTGGCACTTTTATGGTGACAGAGAGAATAATGGGCTCTGAGGGAGCTGGAGGATGCTGTATTTTACCACTGCTCTGGTGGTACCCCTGGGTGACTGTGGGTGTGATGCAGAGGAAGGGATGGGAGCCCCAGGGCCAGCAGGTGAGATGTTTGCAGAGCAGCTCTGTGCAGACCTTTGGGGAGGGATCCAAAGGGTAATTTCAGGAGATGTTCTGGCCCTTGTTAGTGCTTACCAGCCTTTCAGCTCTGGCAAGGTCAGAAGTTGCTGTAGTGGCCCTAAAGATGGGAGCTTTGTAGGGCAAGAGTCCCCTCTGTGTCCCAAAGCTCCTGAGTGACTCTGCCGTGCTCTTGGTGGTCCCTGGGCTTTTACCTCTTGTCACCCTCTCTCATACTCAGATGAGGACTGGAGAAATCAGCTTTGTTTTGGTTTAACCTCAGCATCTGGGAGTTGCTGCTGATGTTATTGAGGATGTTTGCCCTGCTTGAGGGAAAAGGAAGGTTAACTCTTGGTGGTGGCTGCTCCTGGCACAGAAGTGCTGCCGGGGTGGAAGCTGCACAGCTGCAAGTGCCACCAGGCTGGTGCAGTCCAACTGCTTTCAAGTCAGATCTTTTGTTGTTTCAGATGTGCTGCCCTACTTCATTTGCTGATCATCCTTCCTCCTCTGGGATTCTGACACCAGATAAACATTACTGAAGCCTGGCAGGGCTCAGCCCTGCCACTGCATTGCATTTGTGAAGTCTGACATCAGCAGCTCTGGCAAGGGATATGCTTGGAAAAGGAATGTTTTGTTACTGGATCCTCAATGTTATGTATGAAATTAAGGTGTTGGCCTTTGCATATTCAAATTGCCCAAGTTATAAGTTATTAAGTTATGAAATTATTACCATAATTAATTAATCAAAAGAGGTTTTGCATAGTTCCTTGTTTAAAATCCTTGTTGTTCAAATATCCACAAGTTTGTTCCTGTTTCCCCCTTTTAATCACCAAAATTGTTAAACTTTACAGTGTTTTATTGTTCTTATGTATGTTCAATGTTACTACCCTATTCTTGAAGTTTTCCAAAGGTGGTTGCAACCAGATTTGATGCTTTTAATAAGTGTTTAATCCCTGTAAATTCCCTCCTGAGTTCTGAGTTGTAGTGACAGTGAAGCAGCCTCCGTAAGTGACAGTTCGCGATTTCTAATCCCTGGCTGCGACACT
Organism: Dicrurus megarhynchus; assembly: GCA_013399195.1. Lineage (NCBI taxonomy): Eukaryota > Metazoa > Chordata > Aves > Passeriformes > Dicruridae > Dicrurus > Dicrurus megarhynchus. The sequence goes on along the minus strand of VXAD01011237.1, from coordinate 166,314 downwards.
GGCACTGAGCTCCACGGAAACCTGGAATGTTCGTGGGGACCCTTCCCGCCTTACGATTGAGTGACAGCTGTCCCCGAGCAGCACAGGCGAGCCATTGGCGGATGGGCATTACGTCACTCCGGAACTCCACCAATCAGCCGGGACCCTGGGGCGGGGCCAAGAAGCCTTCCGAGTCCCTGTCCCCGGACATGAGGCGGGCTGTTCGGTCTGCCTCAGCCGGGCTGCGAGCGGCTGCCGGGCACGCGGCGCTGGCTGTCAGCTCTCTGCATCTCTTTACAGAGATATTTATAATATTTCAGATTCCAGGCTAGCTGGAATCGCCCCTCTTGCCGTGGGTTCTTTGCTCTGGGCAACAGCCGGTTCGGCATTAGTGGTTTCTAATCGCTGCGAACCCGGAATTTAAATTTTTTGATCCCGGTTTATTAATTTTAATTATTCTGTTATTAATAAAGATTTTTGATCTTTAAGAAACGAGAGTTGCCTTGTTTCTGACGCTCAACCAAAACACCAGTTAGCTGCACTGGTGCTGAAATATTACAAAATACCATGAGCCCATACATGAAAAATTATACAAACGTGTTCTGAGGGTTTGGGCTTTGTTTGAAATCTGCAGGGAATATTTTCCTATCTTTCTTCCTTTGCTTTGTAACTCCCATCCCTCAGTGGGAACAGCTTCCCCTTTCCCACAGTTTTCTTGGCAGTCTCAGAGCTGAACTCCACGGGGTGAGTTCTACCACGAGGATCCTTTTAGGGAAGGAGGAGATGCTTGTTCCCCCTCAGCCCGGCTGCTCTGCGTGGGTGCTCGTGGCTCACCCGGTGTGCCAGGAGGGCCCTGCCTGTGCCAGGAGAGCCCTGCCTGTGTTGCACCTGGGTCTGGCCAGGGTTACCTGGGTCAGGGCACCTGGGCCCATCCCTGGGGGACAGAAGGGAATTCTGCCTTGCAGGGTTTGGTCCTTGCCAGCACCAGTGACCCCAGGGCATCTTGGTGGGTTGGATGTCTCTGCTTCAGGTCCAGGACAGTCCCTCTGCTCCAGGAGCTCTGTCAAATTCCTACTGAGTTAGCAGGACTGTTCTGGGCATGTGTGCCCGTGGAAACTGGGATAGATGCAGTGGAGGACTGTTAGGGGGATTGTGGGAATGCAGAGCCTTTTGTCTGTGGAAGGACTAGAACTTCACTGGAAAACATTGTCCTTCCGGCTTTTGGGAGTGGGATGATATCCTAATTAATTGGGGCACAGAATTTCTGGCACCACAGATGGGGGGTTTTCCACGCAGCTTGAGTTAGAAAGATGAGTAACTTGATTAAAATTAAGATCAAGTGCAGCTGAAGTGACCACAATGGGGGAGCAGCTTGCCCTGTCCCACCCAGGAGCTGGGGTTTGTGCTGGGCTTCAGGCTGAGCCTGGCAGTGGGACGGGGAAGGTCCTCAGTGCCCATCACCTCTTGAGGTCCATGAAAGATCTTATGTGAGCTGACATCATGAAGGGTTTTGTAGCTGGGTTTTTTGCTTTAAATGATTGGCAAGGCATGGAAGCCAAGTGTGTGTAATGTAGGAGTATTTTAAAATAGATTGATTGACTATTGGCTGCAAACCTGATTTTTTGGCAGTAAATTCTTCTGCAAGGGGAAACAAGGGAGACTGTCCCAAGAGGTTTTTCTGGACTGCCTTATCCCAAAGATTTGCACAGGGTTTCCTGTCAATAGCTTTTATTTTCTGGTGTTTCTCCTGACAAATGCCATCTGAAAAGTAAGTGGTCTTTAATTCAGCTGTGCTCAAATTTGCATTCCCTTAATGCAAAACAGATGCTCCAATATCACCAGTGGCAAGGAGATAAGCTCAGTCCAGAGTTTTCTCAAGGAAATTAAAATGTTATGGAAGACAAATGCCCAGACAGGAAAAATCCCACAACAGCCCTAAAGCAATCAGGGAAAAAATTATGTGGATATTTGGACTTTACATTTTAATGAGACTCTTTGGAAACCTTAAATCCATTTGCTTTTCCTTTTCTAGGCTTACAGAAGGGACAAGACAATGACTGTAAAAAGAAAATTTGGCATTAATATCAGTGAAGAAAAGGGTTATGTTCAGTATTAAATTCCTTTGCAGATACCTTCAGCATATAGTGAATAAGTAGAAATAGATTTAAGAAACACTGTAAAATTAAACTTTATAAGATTACTTTTTTATGGAATATGCAGTAGCTGCCACATAGAATAAATGTATGTTTTTCATTATATTTTTATTATGCATTTAAAGCACATTAAGGAGCAAACAACTATCAAAGAAAAAGAAACTTATTAGATTTAGCAAGTAATCATATCAGCTTTATGTATGGTTATATTTTGTGAAAGCAGGGAAAGATGCATGTCAGGTGTCCTTTCAGGCTATTCAGTGAGCCATTTTTCTTTGGGAGAACAATATTAATGGCTGTTTGGCTCTGTTCCTGCTGTATTGCATGAGCATTTTGTCTTTTTTATTACAGTTTCTTATAAGTGTGCCATTACAGCTGGAGCAACCAGTAGAGCATCTGGAAAAATGTATCGCTTTGATTTTGGTCTCCAAACGGGCCTTGGTTTGTGTGTGAACTCCTGAAGTGTTCAAACATTGAGGGAAACACTTCTGGGTTTCGGAGTGGTGCTGAGGAGTTGTTGCACTCTGGGACTGAAATCTGTGCTGTGATGGGAGGAGTCCGGGGATAAACACTGTCCTGGGATATTTAGTGATCCAGGGTTGGATTCGTCTGTCGGTTTCTCTTTGGTGGATAATGTCATTTGTCATCCATTCTTCATCAGTGTTAAATCTGCTTCGGCTCTTGGTCGCTCCCAGACCAAGCTCCACTGATCTCTTTCCTCCCTGTCCCCCAGCTGGCTCTGCCTTGGCTCCGTGGCTTCAGGACATCCCCCTGCCTTGCCTGGGGTCACTGGCACTTTGGAAACGCTGTGGATGTCGCGCAGGAAGCGTGCCCCAGCCTGTGCTTGCTTTCCTAGCACTTGTCAGGGCCTTTCTGGGCTGCCCGGGCACCGCATTTGTGTGAGTTTGTGTCAGTGCTAGAAGGAATCTGGGATTTTCTGACTCGGATAAAATCCCCCTTGGTTGGCCTCGGTAATGCCACTGCAGTAAAGTTAATGTGGGTAATGAATGGGCACTTTAACAGAGCTGCTGAAAGCCAAAAGGGCAATGCTCGTTTTCATGCTGAATCACTCCAGTAAATTTAGCAATGAGACTTGACATTCTCTGCCTAATAAGAGCAGTTTTTATGCTCAAATTGTGACTCTCTTTATATAAAAGGAAAATAACATTAAGCAGTACTGTACAGCTTTAGCAGTGTCACAGTTTCTATAAATGTCAAAGTACTTATTCATTTAGTTGACAAATGTCACTTCAGAAGCAAATTATTTTTCTTAGTGGCAACCTGATTTATATGTATGTAACACAGTCCATTTTTTGAAAAAGTGGATTTCTTTTCAAGCACTATTAATTAATTTGACTCATTTCAATGAGCATTTTGAGGATTTCATATTTTCGTAACACTTATTAGAGCAACATGTCTGAATGTCTTTTTTGTGGAAACACCTTATACACAACTCTTTTGTTGTGTGTTAAATGTAGGTTCATTAATCCCTACATTGTTGCAGGAAAACTGAGTAGTAATCTGCGGGGCCCTAGAGGAGATGAAGCTCTGGTGCTCCAGGCAATGATGCAGCTGAAAATTGCATTTTAAGCTGGGAGGAGGAGGAGTTTGGCCATTACCCAGCAGGTGAAGGATGTGGTACCATGGTTGGCTGCTGATAGTTTGGCTTGGAACTCCGTGTTGGGTACCCCTGTGAAAGCCAAATCAGGTTTTTATTGGTCTGATGCAGAAATCCTTGTGCATCTCAAACTATCTGAGCTGAACTACAAGGTTACACAGCTTTTATGGCCCCCTGCATGCTTTGTGTAGCATTTAATGTGCTGTGAGCCCAAATTCATTAACAGTAAAGCATCTGCAGCACTGAAGCAGTAAGTTATGAACACTTCCAACACTTGAAGGACGGACCTAAAAGCTATAAGAAAAAAGAGTGAAAAGATTTTAATGACTACAGAATTTCTTCCTAAAGCACCAGTAAGGGGTTTTACTTTTTGTATTTGCTTGGAAAAATATCATCCAAATGCTGCTTCTCCAGCAGGGCAAGGAATGGGCACTTGCTGCAGCTGCAGCCACTTTCAGAGTTACTTATTTTGCTGAAGATTCAGCTGAATTCTTTCCTGAGACAGGTGAGCCTGGCTTGAGGCAGTGATATTTCATATGATTTTGGACTGATGAAAAATTGGAACTTTTTTCTGGATTCTCTGTGGTTCATGTAGAAGAACAAAGGCTTGTGTTTTATTTCCAAGTCGATGCGATCCTACCATAGACACTGTTTATTGAAGCATAATTTCACCTTAAATACAGCCATTCTTTGGGAGGTATCAGCCATCAAATAGAGGCAGAAAATGTGATCCAGGTTTATATAAATAATAACTGGGGTTTATTTTCTGTCCTGGAGGGGGGATAGTGCAGGTGTGTGCCTTTGTAGAAATACTAAAAGATTTAGCAAGTAGTGGCTTTAAAATTTAATCTGTGCAGTCTGCTTCCTGAAAATAAACTTCCTGCTGCTGTGGAAAGGATCCTGTTTCCTTGTCCCTGCTCAGGGATGAGCTTTGGCTGTGCGGGATAGTTCTGATGCTGGAGGTGTGACAATGGCACCTGGCCACGTCAGGATCTGACTGACAGCCTGCACGGGTGCCTGGCCAATGTGTACAGGTTGTTTCTCTTCCTTTGGTTTGGGATTCCTGTCATTATTTTCCCGTACTAAGCATCTGTATTTTTAAATATAATTTTCTTGAATAATTTGAATTAATGTTCAGGCAATTACCAGGCTCTTCATGTACTTAGGGTACATGTGTAATTGTGTCATTTGGACAGTTAATTGCACTGTTTAATGATGTTACATCAATTTCCTTATTAAGCATAATGAATCAAATGCAACTGCCATGCACATGGAGTTTTGAAGGAGCAGTTTCTCAGATGGTGGCTTTCACAGCAGGAAGAAACCTGACAGAAAATGCTTGAACTGTGTTGCAAGGCGCTTTCAAACTGGCTTTGATCAGAGATGTAAACTGAGTTTTGACAGAGAAAAGAATCTTCCAGCTCAGGATTTTGGGGTTCAGCAACTATTTCAAACCTTTAGCACTAAGGGAAGACCAAATAGATGAACTGTGTAAACAAGAAAACGGCAGTTCCTGCAGGGAAGCTCCTGCCAGCAGCCCCTGCTCCCTGTGCTGGGAGCTGCTGTTCTGGGACACTGCTGTGTCTGAGGGAAACTGGCTTTTGGGGCGGTGACCCAGGGTGATGACAAATTCCACACAAGGGATGCCCCTTCTGAGCAGGGGGAGTGTGAGGTGCTGGGGCTGCCAGAGACTGAAAGCTCAGCCAGGGACTGGTTTGATTTTGGTGCTGTTGCCTGCAGCTGTGGCAGAACATGTGGCTGGCTTTGGGTGAGCACGTAATGGCTCTGTTCCCTAAGCTGGGGTGGGGAATATTTCAGGAATTTAAGGACTCCCAACATGTGTGAGCTAGAAGAGAGCCATGACTGAGAACTGGGAGCTGAGACACTGAAACCAGGGGAAGCTGAGACACTGACAGAGGGGAGCGAGCAGTAATGTTAAAAACAATGGGAAAGTGAGAGGGAGAAGCTGGAGAAGTCAGGCAGAGAAACTTCAAGGAAAGGAATGTTTCTTTATTATTCCCTTAAGTTTATTAGCTGTAACATTTCCAAAAGGTTAAGCTGAATTGTAGAAATGAAGACTAACGGTGTTTGTGGTAGACTTGAAGAGTGAACTGCCCTGATGAAGAATTCATGTCCCATTTTCCTTGGTTTGGTGTTTTTGCATTGATGATGCATCATTGTAACACTTACTAATGCCAAAATATGTTATGGTTCTGTCATACCTGGTGATAACTTGTTTTGGAGGGATGCTAGTGTTAGTTGTTTCCCCAAATCCTTCCCAGAATGAATTTTTGCTCAATTATGGTGGTTTAGGGATGCACCCAAGAGTGGCCTGGTGTGACACCTGCTTGGAAACCATCAGGGCCACATCAGTCACTGCAGGGAGAGCCCCTCTGAGCAGGGCCAGCACAGAACTTGCTCTTGCCAGGAGGTGTTGTTTCTGATCCTTTAATGCAGTGTGCTGATTGTCCAGAGCTGATGCTGATCCAGGGAGGGTGGGGGAGGTTCAGCCTCAGCCCCTCTGGGGAGGAGCTGCTGCCTCAGCAGTGGGGTGGGACAGCTGCATCCCTTTGGAGGGGCTGCTGCGGCCTCCCTGCTGCTGCCTCCCCTCTGGGTCCCTGTGCAAAGCCAGGAGGCTGCTGCAGCGCTGGGGCTGCCGGGGGGAATCACCCCTGTCCCCGGGCCTGGGGAGGGGCTGTGGGGGCTCCAGGACAGAGCAGGGTGCTCTGCTGCTGAGCCAGGGTGCAACGGCCCCGGGGTGGAACTGGGGCAGACACCTCTCCCAAGCCTTTGCCTTGCTCCAGGGAAGGGAAGGGGTTTGTCCTGGCCCTGGTGGGCAAAGGCCCCTTTTGCCCAGCGAGAACCACTCAGGCCTGGATGGGTGGAAGGCATTGATCAAACTCATTCTCATTTGGATGCTATTTTAAACTCTCTTCTCTAAAGCTGAGTCAAAGGTTTCATTTTCAGTTATTCACTTATTCACACGAACCCGGGGGTGTTTTTTGGTGCCTGGCAGCCCCTGACAGGGAGCCCCGGGTGTGCCTGGCTGCACGCAGACAGGGTGGGAGTAGTGCTTTGCTCCAGAGCCAGCCTGCAATTTGATGGCAGCGATGGATGTGGGGTGGTGGGAGGAATACAGCACGTCAGCAGGATGAATAATGCACAGTCAAAATTATCTCGCTGTCTTCAAGCACTTGGAATCACAGAATTAACCATATGTGCCTGAAAGCCACACGTGGGATAAGTGCTGCTCCAGACTGGGCTGAACAATGCCCTGCCTGCTTGGCACAATGACACCTCCAGGCACAGGGGACAGTTCAAAGGCTGGGGGTTTTTTTGTTTTAGTTTGCCAGAGTGTGTTTGAGAGTTACTATTGTGTGAGTGCTGGGCAGGAGTCTCCCCTTCAAAAATCACTTTGAATTAATGGCTCCCAAGTGTTAGGGGGGCTATAAAATGTATTGTATGATGAAGATGATGTAGCCAGTCCTGTCAGCTACGCTAAGCTTTTGTTCCAGATCTGTTGTGTGCTCTAAACCAGCCTGTTGTCAGGGCTTTTGGGGTGGAAAAGCTTGAAAATATTAATCTAAAGATGGAATCTACAGATAACCCCCCTTCACCCGGGTCCCTATGCACAGAATATTGAAGGATTTTGGTGCTGTTTTATGATCTCTAATGAGGGCAACAAAGCAGAAAGAAAAGGGAGTATTTTGTGTTGCTTTTAGAAGCCAAAATATGAATGAGTTTTCTTCTGCCTTAGGATCAGTGTGCAAAGTAGTTACCAGAGACTTCCATGCGATATTATAGACACAAACAGATTTGACAGGGTTTTCTTTTCCCTGTGGAATTTCTAGTAAATAGAGATAAATTATCTCATCTGTTTTCTGTTTATTAACTGGGACTGTATCAAATTAAGTGCCTCCAGTATTGCTGTGAGATGGAGAAATAATCACTACCCTCTGTTTAATCATTTCTCTGCCAACATGAGCTCACGGGCAGTGGGACTTGAGGAATTTGCTGGCCCTGTGTTTGGCCGTGTGCGTGTGCAGAGGTGCTGCTTAGAGGGATGACTTGGAAACACCTGCCAGAGGCTCTTTGATTCTCTCTTGCTTCTTTCATTCCTCCTCCTGCTACTTCTTGTCTCTCACCTACAGCTTTGACACCACCTGATTGTTTGTGACCAGATAAATTTGCTGTAACACAATCACTTATTACCAGTTAAATGTTTTCTATGCAGAGAACCTTTTTCTGAAACAAAATATGGATTTTTGTGTAAGTGAAGCTTTGGAGCTGTGGCACAGGTTGGAGTGCAGCTCAGGAGACTGACTGGGCCCCACTCGGGCAGAAAAAAACAATTTAAGGTTACACCAGTTTGCTTGGGGTTGCATCCACTTGAGCTTTGAGGGTCTCCAATGCTGGAGATCACAGGGCTCAGGAAAACCTGATGTGAAGGCAGCATTTCTTGTTGGAAGTGTCATCTAGAGAGGGAAATAACTGCCTAGGCCAGGTGAGGAGTGCACTGCAGTCTCATGTGCTATCTTCAGGTTAAATAGCCTCCCCCTGCTGTTATTGCTGAGCCTAAAAGCTGAATACTTTTGAATGACCTGTTTCAGAAAACAGCTGGCACTTGGAGAGTCCATGTCATCAGCCTGGTTGTTCATTTTGTCTCGTCTCCAATCCCTGTTATTCTGGAGTAACACACAGGATTCAAACAGGGCTTTAGTTGTATTAATGTGGTAGATTGCTGTGGTTTGAGTTAACTGGAATTCTTTGTTCCAACCCCCCCCAAACCACCTTTATTACCTTTCCCACTGCACCTTTTTGAAGGCTGCGTTAGCATTTACAGTATGGATTTCATTGCAGGCTTCCTCTCCTGGTCAGCCTTTGCCTGGGAGGGTACTGGGGCACTTTTGTTATTGCTCACAGCAATCTGTTTTGTTAACTTTAGTGACATTTCAGCGGCTCTCAGGTCACCTGTCAGAGCAGGGCAGCAGTCCCAGGCACTCGGGAACATCCATGGGGGCACAACAGTCCTTCACACACAGAAGTGCTTTTCTCCTCTCAAGAAGATGGAGAGCAGGGGTCTTTTCTTTCACCACCTCACACTCCTGGAACACAAAGCACTTCTTAGAGCTGCACTTCTGAAAGGGTAAATCAGGGTAGCATCTGTCTTATTACAGGCAGAGTTTTGTGTCTTTTAAGAGCCACGTGGTGGTGACAGCAGTGATGCCCTCAGGCACGTGAGCCTCATCACTGTGTGGTCTGATGTTCCACTGCCAGGCTTTCCAAGACTTAGCCAGCTTTCCTCTGTTTTTGGTAGGGGTGAGTGGTGCAAATCCTGCCCTGATGAGAATTTTGTGATGCCTCTGAATAACTGGTCTGTTCCTGCTGCAGAGGGGGCACTGACTGTGCCTTTCCTGATTTGTTGTAGTTCCCTTGGAAGTGCGGGTGGGGGTTCAAGTGCTGCTGACTTCTCAGTAAGGAGCTTTTTTGGTGTGGTGTTTTTTTTTTTCTCCTTTTCTTTTTGCTTGGTTTATTTAGAATCCCAGACTGGTTTGGGTTCGAAGGGACCTCAAAGCCCATCCAGTGCCACCCCTGCCACGGACAGGGACACCTTCCCCTGTCCCAGGCTGCTCCAAGCCCCAATGTCCACCCTGGCCTTGGGCACTGCCAGGGATCCAGGGGCAGCCACAGCTGCTCTGGGCACCCTGTGCCAGGGCCTGCCCACCCTCACAGGGAATAGTTTCTTCCCAATATCTGTTTGGTGATTTGTTTTTTCTTCCCCTAATCACTTTGTTCTCTTCTTGTAAACCAGCCTTGTCACACCAAAGGGAATGTCCTGGCAGCTTGATGATCCTCATGGTGCTAATTATATTTCCTTGCTTTCTCTACCTTCCACAAGCCACACGTGTTCAGCAACTAAACTAGACAGCAATTTTTGAGTCAACAATGTAATTCTTTGCTGTATGGGACTCTGGCAGTGAATTTCTTGGGTATTGCAGTGATGATAATGAGAGTTTGCTGCTAAGTGCCTTCTAGAAGCAAGAGAAACCAAATTCTTTCTAGAATCAGGGGTCTAAATTAAACCTGATGGTTTAGAGGGAGGTCCCGTTCAAGAAGGTGGCATCACTGCAAAGGTGTTGGCTATATTATCGTAATATCTGGGTTTTTTTCTGTGATTCACTGCAGAACTACAGAAAGAAGTGAGTTTAAATGAGGCAGAGGCTGTGGTCTGGCAGCCCAGTGTGAGGAACACACACAGTTACACTCACATTAATCCCCAGGGTTCCTATTGCCTTGAAAGGCTCAGGGAGTTTATACTGCCAGTAAAACATTACACAGCCTGGTCCTTTACAGTTTACAACTGCTATTAAATATTGCACATGCAGCATTTAAATCAGCTTTTCATTGTTTCCCATGTTTGGGTGCAGATTTGTGTGGCAATAGGGGTGGTAATTAAGTATTTGCTCTGTGCCCTGGGAAGAGAACAGAACAAAAGCATCTGTTGCAAGAGGGAGGTTTATATCTGCTAATAACAAACTTTGTAAGTGGGAGGAGAGTTAAATACCGCAATAAATAGTCACTGAATTTTGTAGGATACCTATACCTCCCTCTCCACAGGTTTTCTGGGGGAGAGAACATGTTGTGCTGGCACACCTTCATTGCTGGTTCTGCTTTGTGTCATTGTGATGGACTGGGGAAATATTTTACACTAATTTTTTATGATCCTATGACAATTTTATGCATATAAGCCCAGTAGAAAGTCTTGTAGAAAGTGACTTAATGTTTGGGGCTTTAATACTGATCACAGTTAGTAAGTGTCCAGAGTGATTCTTGTACATGTGCTCTGTTTAAATAAAATGTTCTTGTGGTGTTGACCTGCTTTACCTGAATCCATTCAATATTTGTGTTGTTACTGATATTGGATTTTTTTGTCTGTATGTTTTGTCAGCTTCTGAAATGTGATTTAGAAATCCAATAATACTAATGTGCTGCAGAAATACGGCTTTATTCACTGACCAGGAGTAACCCACCAGAAGTATTGCTTTAATTTTAAAGCTGACCTTTTCTGTTACTTGGCAGAAAATCCACAACTGCAAAAGGAAATAGACCTTTTCTTTTGTGGACAGGATCTATTCCTTCCGGATAGAAAAGACTGAGGGACGGGGCTGCTTCCCCTGGGCTAATCCAACAAGAATAAGGACATTTTTCATGAAACAACTTATGATAGTGCCAACATGGGTCAGAATTGCCAGAGAATCATGGAATGGTTTTGGTTGGAGGAGACTTTAGAGCTCATCCAGTGCCACTTGGGCAGGGACATCTTCCACTATCCCAGGGTGCTCCAAGCCCTGTCCAGCCTGGCCTTGGACACGGCCAGGGATCCAGGGACACCTCGTGGAGTTGTCTCCCAGCAGCTTTTTCACAAGTGTAGACAACAATTGACATTAATGCTGGCTCTTGAGACCATGGATTTTTCCTGGGTTTTGAACTGGTTATTCTGGGATTCGGTGCGTAGGTTTTAGCTGTTGTATAAAATTGTAAATGCTTCTGATGAAATTTGTGAGGAAAAAAATATGGATCCCTTTCTAAGTTTTATAAGAAGAGATGTGCCTCTATTCTCTGTTGTGAAAAAGGTCTTTCAAATCAGGTATAGCTTTATAACCACTGGGCAACTTCTTGAAATCATCCTGTAAAGTTTAATAAAAACCCAACATGTCAAGGAAATTATGCAAAAGGATGCAAAGTACTCTAAAAGAGAGTTTCCCTTTTTCTGCTAAATCCAGTAATGAGAACTTCCAAGCTCTCTATAAAAATATGCTGATGTTCTTTTATAAATATCATGTACCACTTTATAAATATTTTATGAAAAATATTAACACTTTGCTTCAGAGGAAAGCTTTTGAGGCTTTTAGGCACAATTGCTTTTTCCAGTCCTCCTACACTGTATCATTTTCCCCACTGGTTTTGTCCTTATGCAGAGTGCTCCTGAAGAAACAGAGGTATCTTAAAATTTCTCAATGAAATCAGCTAAAGCTGAGGACAGAATCACAGAATTGTTAAGGTTGGAAAAGACCTTTAAGATCACCAGGTCCAACCATCAACCCACCACCACGTTCACCGTTAAGCTGTGTCCCCAGTGTCACAGCCACAAGGTTCTTAATGCTCCCAGGGCTGGTGGCTCCTCCTCCACTGCCCTGAGCAATGCTGCAATCAAAAGCTGTAACCACACAGAATAACTCTGAATCACTTTTTTCATCTGGAAAGCTTGAAGCCACTGCTAGTGTGTGAAATGTCCCCAGTTAATTGCTGTACCAGTGTGACCTCGGGGGATGAGCTGCTCTGGCAGGTGCTTTGTGATCTCTATTTATTGCTGTGTTTGGAACATGCTCACTGGGCCCTGTTTTATTGCTGACTGTTGATGGGGAGGTAAAAGGTCTGTGGTTTTCAGGAGTGGCTGTACTGGTTGGCTTCAGGCACTAAACTGTCAGGTGGTGATGAGCAATAAAGGCTGAACACTTTACATTGCTCTGCAAACCCCTGGTGTATTCATGACAACGAGATCTTCCTGCAGCAGAGTGTTCTTTGTGATGGTGATGACCACCATGAGGTAGGAGATCATCGATTCCTTGGATCGATGGGACTGTGAGTCACTGAAGCATTTTGTACCCCCAGGTATGGATGAGTTCATGGGTTGGTGGCATTTCTATCCATGCATCCCAGCAGCCCCTTAAATAGCCCAAGGCTTGCTCTGTCCCCTCTCCCCTCCCTCAGTGTGTGGAGTTACCTGTCTGCCTGGTGTGCCAGGAGCAGAGGTGCTGCACAGAACCACCCACATGCCAGTGCTGAGGAACCAGAGCTGGGCACCTTTAGCGGGGCTGGTACTTGTGAGGAGTTGGCACACCCTGTACGTGATTCTCACCTCCCTCATAATTCTCCCCAGAGCTGTGCTTCATGATTCTTCTCCTTTGGATGCCTTGCACTGCCTAATTTTTATCTTGAGGGGTTTTTTTGCCCCTTTATTTTTTTTTTATCTTGGATGAATGATTGAAGGAAGGGTGCCTGAGTCTGTCTGTGATCCCACAGCCCCCGTGAAGGAGCTGTGCAGGCAAAACTTTGAGCTGGGGTTGGGTGTCTAACTCTGAGGAATGGGAAGGAAATCAGGTCTCCCATGCAGGATTTATCCTGTGCTGCGATTTCCCCCTCCTTGTGTGTGCCTACTCCTGCTTGCTCTCAATTACTCCATTGTCTGCTCCCCTGCACATTTCTGCTTGTTGTGAGGTCTGTGAGCTCTAAACATCCTTGAGGGTCAGATATTCCTTCTCTCAGCTGGATGCTGGAGATTTTCCTCTTCACGTAGCCCAGCTTACCGTCTGACACGGATGTGAAGTGGGTTTGCCCCGTGCAGGGTGGAGGATCAACCACCCCACAGTGAAAGCAGGGCTGTGTTTGAGTGTGGCTGTTTGACTCTGAGGGTGGAGCCCAGGGAAGAGCTCAGACCGTGGTGCTGCTCACCTGAACCCGCTCTGGCTCTGGTTTGGAGAGACCCCAGGAGCTGCCTCTCGGTGCGGGCACAGCCCCCTCCCAGTGGCAGCTGCTCCCCTCGGTGCCCAGTTACGGCCTGAGCAGTGGGTGAGGCTTTGGTGCCCACCCTGCCGTGGCCAGGCAGTGCTTGTATGGGGCACCTTGTAAAGGGTGCTGGTTATGAGTCCCCCTATAAAACGCAGACACAGGCAGGTCTCCTGTCTCTGTCCCTCCCGAGGAGGGGGATAACAGGGTCCTGAACAGCTGGCGTGACTGCTGGGGGCTGCCGAGCTGCACCAGGTCCCTGTGCTGCAGGGAGAGCACAGAGTAATTGTCTGCAGATAAGAACAGACCTGTCTGGAGACGAGGCGGTGCTATTCAAACAATCATGTCAATAACCTTGTGCTACACACTGATTGCCAGGGAAAAACAATGGGAGTTCATTTGGCTGTTCGTGTATTGTTGATGTTCTTTTTGAGCTCTGTGAGCAGCAGAAGGAATACTCTAAATGGCACATTACTCCGTGCCTGTGCATGTATCTGTGTATATATCTATACCCACTAAACATCTATATTTTCTTAAGAGCTCGGCTTTTTTTGTTGTAAAGTTTGCCAATGTAACCTTGCTAATTTGAATGTAAATGGATTTTTTTTTTTTTAATAAATGAACTTAGTTTACTTCACTTTGAGTCCCTGATGCACAGCCTCACCGGGCATGGTGTTGTCTGCTTTGTCCCCTTGCTCTTTCCCACTCTGTGCCTTCCCACCACAAAAGGCAAAGCCCAACCACCCTTTCTTTGTTTGAGAGTTTCTCATCTCACTGGCTGCTGCTCTGTAGGAGAACTTGTACCTGACACGTTCCTGCTGCTCATAATGAGCTTTCACTCAAGGGGCTGATCAATAGCAGAGCCCAGCAGGTCTGTCTCCATTGCTTGTTTTCTCTATCTTGAATCTGCCAAGACAGATTAGACTATTGCCAAGGTCACTCAATAGGCTGCGAGTGAAGGAAAAGATATCTAGCTGACTTTTTTAGGACAGGCTGCAAAAAGGCAAGAATGGAGCTAAAACTGTGTACAATGACAGATTAAATCTGCATCAAGGTCACAGAGGGGCTGCTTAAGTGAACTTTTGATGCAAGATACACATCCCCTGTCAGGGGGAGGTTGTTGCTCTGCCTGCTGAGGCAAAGTGTCTTGGCAGGACTCGTATGGGAGGAACAAACAGGAGATTCAGGAACTGCAGGGAGAGAGGCACTCGGGTGCCAGTGTAGTGGTATCAGGGAGAGATGTGCATGTTTTTCTGGTGGCTGCGGCAGTCACGGGACTGAGAGCAGCCTTGTGCTCATGGCATCCTCCTGCTGACTCAGTGGCACTGTGAGTGCTGCTCAAGGGGCTGAGGCGCTCCAGAAGCCTCCTGTGAACGGGGCTTCTGTGTAGCTGAGGTGCAACTGCTCCTCAGAAATGAAGAAAAAAATAAAACAAACCTGCATGAGTCACTTGAAGTCATTTTGTATTGACAATGGGTGAAATGGCAGAGGGAAGGTTTCTAGTAAGAAGCAATATATTTTATGAGTCTGACTGCTGGAACAGGGACAGCAGTCTTCATGGCTTGTGTGTCTGAGAGCTTGTCCTGCTTTTTTCCCCCCCTAGGTCCCAGCAGTTGATCTAATAAAATGCACTGTCTGTATAAATCTTCCAGCCTCAGATCATCATGTCTGCCTCAGAACAGCTAATAAAATAGCAGACAGAGTTCCCTAATACTGTTACCTCGTTTAATGGCTTGTCATGGCCATTCCACACAAAAGTTCTGTCCTTATACTGCAGTGTCTGTGAATGTTTAGGAGTATTCCACAGAAAACTGAGTTGTGGGTTTACCTGGCTTTGCAAATAAAACTGAAATAATTGTTTCCATAATAACAAAACAAATTAAAAAACCCTCTCCACTCTTCTCAGTCAAACTTCCCTTGAGTTCGAAGCTATTTGATCTGTAGGAGATAAAACCCCCTTCTCTGCACTGGGAGGAGATGTAGCTGTGTCCAAGCTATAATTCTGCTTTTATACTTGCTAGATTGGTAGTTTGGTTTAATTTCAGTCTGGTTATTCCTAAGCTTTTAAGTAGCAGTGTGCAGTTAATTGGTGCCTTGGCCTGGAACCAAAGCACAGGAAAACGCTGATGGAAGGAACAGGAGTCGTGGAGACTGTTGCAAGGCATTTGGAGATAATGGGATCCTTTTGATTTCCTCTGCTTCCCTGTGCCCACGAGGATGAGGCCACAGTGTCAGTGATATTAACAGATGAAGGAAGTTGTGCTAATTACTTGAACTGTAAGAGAGAATCTCATATAATTATCTCTGAGAGAAACCCCAACAGATAATTACAAACTGCCACAACTTCCACTCTGAATTGTTCAGTGTGACCTAAAGGCTTCAAAGCCTGCAAGATTTAAACCCTGTTTGAGCAGTCAGACTCCACAGTGACCAAACTGTTGGTTGAAACAAGGCAAACAGAAGAGAACCTGGCTTTGAATGTGTCTGTCCTTATCTTACGGCTTTATCTGGGTTTCTAATTGAATTTTAAAATGCTGGTTGTGGGCTGAGGCTGAAGCTCCTGTCCAGATGGGAAAGGATCAGTGGAACTGAGCTTGTCTTAGAGCTGCTTTTGGCTTTGAAGCACATAGTGTTCTCCTTCCTGGAGCTGATCCAGCCAAGGGTTCAATCTGCCCACATGTGCCCGGGTTTGGTGCCTCGGGCTCAGCCCTCAGAGCTGTCCCAGCGTGTCCCCAGGCTGCAGAAAGTGCTCTTGGTTTGGAGTTCACTGCTGGCTTTCCAGCAGTGCAAGATCTTGCCCAGCTGTCTCCTCCCTCTCTCCCTGCTTTTGTTTCCAAGCCACTGGGCAGTTGGATTTTTACCTTCAAGTCCAGTTTGGCATGGAGTGAGGGACATACCAAAAGTTGGTGGCGTCTTTCTCCTCCCTCATCTGAGAGGCTGCATTTGCTGGGGGCTGTAAGAGCTTCTCCTGGGTCTGCCAGAGGATCTCAACTGAAATCAGTTTAATTTGAGGAGAATCCTTTCTGTTCTCAAAGCACTGTTTTGAGCCAATTCTCTCCTGCTGCATCATCCTGAGTGATTTTTGCAATGTGAAGACTTGATACAGGATTGTCCTGGGGGTGAAGGCTTGGCCGGAGGCTGGAAGGAAAGGTATTCACAAAGGCTTTTTGTTTGACTTTGGATGTACCGTTAGGTTTTCCTTGTCACTGAACCTCCTGTCTGTGACATGGGAAATGATTCTACTTGCCTTAGTGGGCTTCTATAGGAATATATACTTAGGAAGTCAAGAGAAATGCAAATTGTGGGGCAATTCCTTGGCTAGGGACACAGATGAGTGCTCTGGAACAGTCAGCAGAGATGGAAGTGTTTCCTTCCATGTACAATGATCTTAATTTGCAGGCTGACTACACTTCAGGTATGGGCTGGTTATCCTTTGTTTGCTCGTTTGCCATGTTGTGTTGCACAGTATGAAATCAGTTTAAGATGTGATGGAATGGGATGCACTAAACTTCAGATCTGTTAACATAATATGGCAGCATGTTTGAATGCATTAGTTTCACTTCATGTAACCACAATTGAGTTTGACAGTGGTGGGGCTGGTGGACAGGCTGGGGCAGGGCAACAGCACAGATCCCACTGTCAGTGGATTTTGCTTAAATGAACCTTGGCATCATCCATCATAGTTTTAAAAATACATCTAAATTTATCTTTTAGGGTGCTTGAGGTGAAAAATCGTAAAGTCCAATGTGAGTATAATTTTTTTTCCCATTTTCTCTCTTGAAGCAACAATACCTGCTGGTTTAATTGAATTTAGATTGCCCAGAGCAGCTGTGGCTGCCCCTGGATCCCTGGCAGTGTCCAAGGCCAGGTTGGACGGGGCTTGGAGCAAGCTGGGACAGTGGAAGGTGTCCCTGCCCATGGCAGGGGTGGCACTGGATGAGCAGGAAGTAGTTGAGGATGATTTTGGTGCTTCCTATGGTGATTTGTCTCTGTTTTCTGTTGTCTGTGCTTTGTTTGATGTTCTGAATGTGTCTCAAATGGATATCTCTGCTACAAGGAGAATAAACATTGCCTTAAATAAACCCCTATCAGTGTTTAGGCAGGTGTGCAGCAGTGCTGTAAATCAGTCTGGATAACTGCACCTGGAATATTGGGGAGTCTGCAGAAAATCCGCTCCTGTTGCGCTTGGGGAGAGCGGAGCAGGGAAAGCGCTGCAGCCTTCGCTGTTCTGCGGAGCTCCTTGGTCGAGGCTGCCCCTGCAGAAGGCCCTGGTGGCCCGGCTGTGACGGGGACACGCTCTGGGTGCCACGAGGGGCAGGGGAGCTGTGCTCTGGTTCTGCTCTGGGGCTCTTCCTGCTCACACAGTGGCCGAACACCGCCAGGGGAGGGCATGGCTCTGGGAGCCCCTCCCAGCCTCTGCAGGGAAGGCTGGTGACACAGACAGCTCTGCTTTTCAGCTTCTGGTTTTTCCTTCCCTTTTGCCCAGTGGAGAAGTTATTAACTCTGTCAGCTCTCTGGGGATTAATTGGAATTGTAAACACTGAAATTACCTTTGAATTTTAAAAGTGAGGCTATTTAGACCTTGAGGAGGAGATGGGAGCTGTTTGAATGTCGCTTAGCCTGGTCACAAAAACCTTGGGATCTTTGCAGATGAAAAAAAATGGTTGGAAAGTGAGTGGAAAATGTTTGGGTTTTTTCTTATGATTGTATCACTGAGTTGTTTGATTTGGTTTTATTTTAAGTTCTACAATTCTGTGATCTTGTAGCAGTGAAGATCCTGGAGCTGGTTTGGAATTACACTGGACGTAATGAAATACTGAGTGGTTGTAAAACCGTCTGCAACAGTCTGTGTGAGAATCACCTGATTTGGAGATGATTTTTACAGGGCTATGGTTTTCCACGCCCGATCCTGGGCAAGGAGTGACGCTGAGGTCTCTGTGCCCACACCTATGTGCCAGCAGCAGCTCTGGGTTACAACCCTCACCAAGCACCCAGCAACCTTCACTGATGGGATTTGATCTTGGTCTTGTCCTTTGCAATGGATTCTGGAATGAGTTACTATAAAACAAGCACGTGCTTTGTTTTTAGGAGAATTTTCTACCCCTGAATTTCTTTGGACGTGTAACTCACTTCAGCTTGTCTTTGCAAATGTGGTATTTTTCTTCTAAAGGGCTTTGCATGTTTATGGATCTGTAGAAAGATTTAAGTATGTCAGAGTAGGAGTAATCGAATGGAAACACAAGTGGAAGCTGAGGCTGGAGGCAAACTGTGAGAACTTGGACCTGTTGCAGACTTTCAGTAGCTAATTATTGAACTGTTTATTTCATTAGAACAAAACCAATGGTGTTTGAGTAATTAAGAATTTGCTTTGTTGGTGGCACACTTTGTCTCTCATTGATCCATTTACTTTAGCTTGCCCATGTGCACTTGCTGGTGTCAGACCTGCACGGTGAGACAGGGGGTTTGTCCTTTCTTTTCCTTCCTGGTGTGTGTTCGTGACTGGCACGTGTCCCCGGGGCTGTTACATTCCAGCCTCCTTAAACCACTGGGAAAGTTTCTCCACTGACAGCAGGGGATGTGGGATCCTCCGAGGGAGCAGAGCTGAGTGAGGCTGCAGGGATGTCCCTCAGGGAGATGCTCAACCTCTCTGGCTCCTCGGATCAGAAGGTGGTGCTCCCCTAGCTGGCCTTATCCTGAGCTCTTTCTAGGCTCTGCCTCTCTGCACAGAAGTTGTTACTGCTCCAGGAACGAGGAATATCTCCTGAGCACAGGGTGGGAATCCTGACTGGCAGGAGAAGGAGGCAGACGAGTCAGGGAGCGTGAGGTGTGTGTGCAGCTTCCATTCCCCAGCAGTTTGCTGACTGGCACCGAAGCACTCTTCCTCAGCGTGGCTGGTGCGGGCAGAGCGTGGAGCAGGAAGGGCTGTGTCCCTCTGGAAGGAAGGTGCTGCAGATCTGCCATGGTGACGCTGCACCGGCGGCTCAGAGCATTCCCACCCGTGCTCCCTGGCCCGTGCTCAATCACAGACATCAGAGGCAGAACATCTGAGCAGCAGGTCCAGTGTGATCTGCTGGATTCCCTGCAGAGAACAACAGAAATGTTCTCAGTTCCCCCTCCCACGTTCGCTTTCTTTCAGGCGGGTTGTGCCTGCCTTTTCCCCGGATGCCCACGTGTAACAGAGGAGAGGAGCAAAGCAGTGCCCCAGAGCCTGCCCGGCCTTTAACATCCCTGAGAACTGAGCAATCTTGGCCTTTATGTTTTAATATAAAATAATGTCATATAAAACCGGGGAGAATATTTAGTAAGAGTATAAAGGCTTACACTAAGAGAGGATATATGCATTTTTATTGGGTTTCCTGGTGTTACAATAATAGTCATCATTTTCTTCAATGCATTTTCTTGTAGTGAGGAGAAATTGTAATGCTGAATCCTGATTTTAGGTGGATTCCTTACAGCAAGCTGGGAATTCTCAGCCATGGGAAGATGTACCCCTTTGTAAACATTCCTGAAACCTTCATTCTCTCTCCTGAAGGGTGGCTCTGTCCTTGCCCACGGGTGCCCAGGGCTGTGTTCCATCACGAGCTGCATCCTCATTACTGAGCTCACGTTTTCCTGGAATGGGAAGTGCATGAGGAGTTGGTTTTAGATCAAAACGAAGCTGCTGGGAGGATGAGGTTATGTAAAGTTAAACACACATAGATACATGCATGATAAATTGGGAAGTGACTTTGTTTCTTGTTTTCATGGCCAATGGAAATTGTGACATGAGAAGAAGGAAATATGGAAGCTGCACCCAAACATTGTGGAACTATATTGTGAAGCAGGTATTTGTTTTGTAGTTGAAAGGAACAGTTTGAAAATCCCTGTCTTTCAACACAAGTTGCTTGGGAGAAGTGAGGGGAGCACGAAGCTAAACAATTATAAATGGTAACCTTTAAAAATAGAGACATATTTCCTAACAAAGAACTTCTCCTCATTATCAGACACTCATTAACTGAAATATTTATTTGGGTTTATGGGATGTTTAAAAATGCAACAGCTGCTCCATTTGCCTTTTCCCTTTCTGAAGACGTGATTTATTCAATGTTAATGCCTGGTGCCTGTTCAGCAGGAGGAGAAGGCAGCGGAGGGAGGGTGGAGCTGCTCTCCTGGAGCGCCCGTGGGTTCTGGGAGAGCAGGAAAGGTGTGAGCTGTGGTGGAAGTGTGGCCTGAGTGTGTGCACAGACCCTGCAGGGCCCTGCTCCTCTGCAGGAACTCTGGGGATAACTGTGGGAAAAACCCAAGAGGAACCCACCTCTGGGACCAGCTCATTCCAGGTCCATCCCAGTCCTGCTCCTCCACTGTGTGCTGAGGCCGATACGTCCCCAGTACAACCCCAAGTAGTTGCCAGAAAACTGGGATTTCTGCCATGGAAGCCACCAGAATGGGTAGAAAATAGATGTAATTAAGGGAAGTGACAATTAGTGTCTCTGTTCTCAGGTGCTGTAGTTCCATTTCCATCAGGGAGGCAGAGCTTAGCTGGAATTTGACTCCTTATTTTATACTTGTAAATAGGAGTGGGAACCTGGATTTTTTTTCCCATACGGTGAGATGCCTTTTGATCAGGAAGGCAGAAGGTCACTGAAAAGCACTTAAATTTTTGGTGTCTTGGTAAAGGACACAGACTATGTGAAGCTTTTGAAAGATCCCCTTGAATATTAATAATAAATAATTAAAAAGGCAACATGTAATAATTTCTAAATACTCCAAGTACTTTATGAAATGCAGCTGGTTTTATCATCTTCTTCTATTGACAAGGGGACAACTGTAAATCCTAAAACTACAGGCCTTGGAAGGCCATAGTGAAGAGATGCACTGAACTAGGAAGAAGAAAAATTAATGGGATGTCTCCTTAGATGAAGCAGAAGCAGAAGGCACCTGGCAAAATGATTGATAAAGTTCTTGTATAATTACCAGAGAAGGTCTCCCCTGGTTTTGCATACTCTGCTTGAAGAGAAGCTTCTCCAGCCCAGTGCATCGTTGCTGGGCTGGCTCTGCTGCCCTGTTTGCAGCCTGGAGCTGACAAACACCAATGTCCCTGTCAGCGTCACCGGGGCCTGGCCACCTTCAGGGGTCATTGGTGGGCTGGTGTCTGATTTGTCTTGTCTGCACTGAGCCTCCCACTGGGCCCCGTCCGTAACATTCCAGGACATCAAACCAGTGTCTGGCTGCCTTAGGGACCTTCTTATGTCTCCTGCATGCAGAACAACAAATACTGTTTGCAAGAGGCTGGCTTAGGAAAGGGATAATTTATTACCTCTGCAATAGAAATTTATAGTTTGGTTTGTGTGTGTGACAGTACAGAGGAGGGGAAGGAACATATTGATCTAAGATATGGGAGAGGGAAGAGCCAGTGATATTTCTTACACATTGAGTAGCTTTGGAGCTTTCATCTGAAACGAATGTGTGTTTTTTTGCCCTATCCAGGCACGGCAGGTCAAGTGTTACACCAGGGATGTGTCTCTGACAGAACAGTCTGTTCTTGTGCCTCTGGGCACTGTCCTCTGTTTCTGGTGCTGCTGGGCATTGCTACTTCAAACCCCATGATGAATGGCTTAACTGAAAGAAATGCCTTTGTGCTTAAAAGCCCTAAATCTGGCTGGTTTTGAGGGGATCTGGAGCCTGGTTTGGCCGTGGCAGAGCTGTGGGCTGGGGCCATGGCAGAGTCGGTGCGGGACAGCACCGGGGCTGGTGCTGCTGCCGGGCCCTGCTGCTCACAGGGCTCGTTCTGATGGGCAGCAACCGAGCCACAGAGAGCCCGAGCTGCTCCAGAAGGGGGGATGGCACAGGAAACTCAGCTGGGCAGCACAGGGGAGTTTATCCTCTCTTCTATGGCCTGGTGAAAACCCGGGTTTTCCAGCAGAACCGCTCCCCATAGGCTGAGCTGACGGCAGGGAGTTCCCTGTGCTCCCAAGAGCTGCAGTCTTGCTCTGTACCTGTTACGGAACTCAGGTTGTGTCTGGCAGCTGTGTTGTCTTTGCTGGAAAACCTTTTGTGACCCTCTGGAGAGCAGCTACTGCTTCTACAGAAAGGAAGAATCATGAGAACTGATTTAGGTGAAATTTTCGTGGAATCACAGGATGGCTTGATTTGGAAGAGACTTTAAAGCTCCTTTTGTTCCAACACCCCATCAGGGACAGGGACACCTTACACTATCCCAGGGTGCTCCAACCTGGCCTGGAACACTTCCAGGGATGGGGCAGCCACAGCTTCTCTGGGAAGCCTCTTTTCAAGGAGTTTTGCAGTAGGTAGCTGGATAAATCAGAGAATGCTGGTAAAAGTTTGATTATCAATCTCCAGTTTAATGTGCACTGATGGTGCACACTGTACAGTCTTATTGCTGTGCACAGAATTAAGTGTTATGTTGAAGAGCATAGCAGGGGATAACTTGCTTTGGGCCTGTTATCTGCAATATTAAATAGCATTCAGCAAGTATTTTATAAAGTTCTATTATGTTTCTGTTAAGATGGAAGAGATAATCTGGAGAAAGGTGGAAATGAAGGGTTTAAAGAAAAACAAACAAGCTGTACAAAGACCCCAAAGTGGCTGCTCAGTTTGTATTGACAAAGCTTCAGAGAATTGACCACCAGGAATTTATAAACTGTCAAATGTTTGCAGGGGCTTTAGTACCAGGAAGCCCCGTGTTTACAGGAGACATAATTATTGCCACCAGCAGGTTCATGCACTTGTCTGTCTGGTACTTCATGGAAACACAGAAATAAACTGTAAGAGAAGTTTAGATGGTGTTGGAAGAGCTGCAGAAGTGAAAGTTGAACTTCTATGGAGAACATGAGGAAGAGAACTAGAAATGCTGTCATGACCTTGGTGTTGACCATGGAGATGTGTGTAGACAGAAAATAAAACCCCTGGGGTGTGCACAGGGCAGGGGGACACAGTTCTTCTCCCCAGTGGGTCAGAGCTGCTCTGCTGATGGACACAGTGTGAGACTTGCAGTGGGTGTTCGCTGCTCCCCAGTGTGTCTGACTCTCACCCCTCCCTGGTGCAGAGGCAGAAATCCCCTAATCTGACCCAAATTCAGGTGCTTCCCATCAGCAGTGCAGCTGTACCTGGCCAGACAAGAGATGGGCTCTGTGCCCACCTTCCTTGGGAATTCAGTGTCCTGGGGAGAGGCTGGGGAGGAGGAAGGTGCCTGCACAGGTGCTTTGGTCTGGCTTGTGAGAAACCTGAGATGTCAGGGCTCCTGACAAGCTATACATCCCCAGCTCTCACATAAGCTGAGCATGAATATCAACCTGTCAAAAACCACCTAAGAAAGAAATTGACCTCATTTGCAGATAGCTAAAAGGAAATTTCTTCTCAGACTCACAATGTTATGAACATTTTTCGTTCATAGAAGCCATCAAGTGTGACACAAACTTTATAGATATAGGAAAAAATCACTTCTTTTCATTTTCCTCAGGTAATTCTTCCTTTTTCACTACATCGAGATGTGAGTGGGACAGACAAACCCTGCCTGCCTCCCTTCCTGGTTGGGTCTGGGGTGTTTTGTAGGCTGAGGGGTCCAAATCAGGGTTGCTCTGTTTGGCATTGCCCAGTGGACCCTCAGTGCCCCACAGTTACACCCACAGGTGGCACTGAACCCAGGCTGCTTCCCCCAGCTGGCTGATGTTTATATCCACCCTGTCCAAAGCTAGGAACAGGCTGGAATAACAAAACCTCGGCTGTGTGTGACACAAAGTCACCTGCCAGTGGCAGGAAGGGTGTGGGTGCCCCGGGTGTCCCTGTGTGCACAGAGGTGACGCCGCTGCCTTTCCCTGGGACACAGGCATGTCATTCTCTGCTGTTGGAGAGTCAGGGGCTCAGTGAGGACAGCAGGCAAGGCTGGGATGGCTCACTGAGGCTAACCTGTTTTCCCATCTGAAGAGATTTTTCCCCCAGACCAGGAACTGGTGTTTGGGATCTCTGGATGCTGCTTTTCCAGTGTGCCATAAATGAGCCCCAGTAGGTCGGTGCCTGTGGGATCTGTTGCTAAGGTGACACAAACAGTCTCTTGCTTCAGCTGCTGGAGAGGACAGTTCAGCAGGAGGTGTTCAAATGAAGCTGAATTCAAACCTTTTTGCATTCTTTCACCCTGAAGTAAAACCAATTTTGTTTCATGGAGGATTGGTTTTGGACCCCCTGAACTGGGGTTGTTTCTAGTCCAAACAAAAGCATCACTCTGTGCATCTGCAAAAACGTCTCTGTGCTTGACAGGGGAAAATAAGTCTTACCCAGTGTATTTCCCTTGTAATCTGTGTTTTAGCGCTTAATGTGTTGTTGCACATGAAAGCGCTGAGGTGGAAGGTTTCTGATGCCTGAGTTTATCATAGATCAGAAGAGCAAAGCTTTGATGATCCCTCTGTGCTGTGTTTCTGCTCAGCTCTGCCCTGTTTGCCCATTTGAGCTGGAAATGATTGTTCTTTCGGCACTTGAACGAATAAATAACTACAAAGGTTTGCCAGCAGATCTGCTTTGTTTGTGCCATTGCACTTGACACTTGCTCAGAAGTCGCGTCCTCTGTTTAGTTCTGCTTCTGTTACTGCCAGGCACAACTGCAGGGAAGGGAACGTCTCCCACTGGAGGGGGAGCAGATGCACTCGGGCTCAGGTCTGAGGGACTGTGAGCCTTTTCCTCCAGCTGTCTCAGCAGTGTTGATGTCATCTGTCCTTGCAAGCCTTGCTTCCCTTTGGGCTGTTCCAGAGGCAGTGGCCGGGTTGTTGCAGTTTATATCCATGCCTGGGAAGGAACCCAGGCTTTTCAAGGGGCTGCAAGGCTCTGGCCATGCACTACCAGTTCTGCAGGGCTCGTGCAGTGAGGCTGGTGCTGCTGGCAGTGAGCCCTCTGCATGCTGGCCCAGGAGCCCCTGGGTGCGGGTTGTTTGTGAATTCCAGGGCTCAGGACATGATCCTGCACCAAAGCTCCCACTCTGACTCTGCCTCTGCTTCTCCAGAGGACCCTGCACTGGGGTAAATGACTGCAGCTGCAGTGGTGCTATCTCTGAAACTCTGAGTGTTGGAAATATTGCTGTTATATATTACTTCTCTTGAGATGCCCTGGGGCTCCTGTTGTACAGCGTTTAGCTTGTGTCTGGCTGTGCTGCGTGGGGGCACCTCGTGTTTGCCTCTTCCCACACCCCAGGTAGGCCAGGGTGACTCCTGGGGCCACGGCCAAGCAATGCCCCGTTCCTTGCAGTCAACAACCTCTGTCCCTCAGCAGGACCTGCTGTGCTGCTGGGGCTGAACAGCCTCAGGGGCTGTGCTGGCTTTTCCAGAGGGCTTGGAATGTAGCCAGGAGGAACAAACCTTTCTTACAGACCTGCCCCTTTTCACTGATAAATTATCTTTGTGGTCTGCAGGAGCACCTCAGGCTCACACTGGCTCCACTGTCAGGAGACAAAGTTTGCCTTTATTTATATCTTGGCTGTGTGACCCAGGCAGTCTGTGAGTTTAGAGTCTGTCACACATAACTCAGAGTAAATAAATCCCCTCATAGTTAATCATAGATTGGACACAAATCATTTGTAAATTCAAACAGAATGTTCCCTTTTTTGAAGCTTTTGCAATGGGGAGATTTAAACCAGAGTATTTGAGCTGGGTGTCAGGTTTAATTTTCACTTACTAAGAATATTAGTTAGGATGCTATTTACTTAAGAAATTTGCCATTAAGAATTTATTCATAGCAAATGCAAGTACCTCTGAAACCTTTGTTCTCAGTTGAAACAAATGTTTTGTGGGATTATTAAATGCTGCTCTGTGAGCTTTGAATTTCAAACAAGAGTTGGGTTCAAAAGTGTCCCAGTGGATTGAAGAGATGGAAGAGCCCAACGGGGACCCACTGTCTGACCTTGAACGAGTCGTGGCAGTGCTTAACCCTTCAGCTTGTCCCTGGATTTGTGTGATGAGATATTTACACTTACTGACCTTGTAAAAATGGAGCCAGAATTAATTTTTACTCCCTGCAGCAGAACTCCAGAACACTTTGTGTCAGCAGTAGCACATAAGATCCTTTCTGCAGTTAGTGTTGTGCCTGGAAAACTGAGGTGTTTGGCTTTGATCCTTGGTTCTGCTCTCTTTTCCTGGGTGCCTTTGCAGGATGCCTGATCTTGTTGTATTCCAATGTCCATTTGTGTTGGGTTTTTTTCTCTTAATCTCCCCTCTTTCTTATTTCTGGAAATTGCAGGAATAAGGGCACAATTGTAGGAGATTGGGCACAATTTGTGAAAGCAAAGTTGTGTTTTTAAATACCTGGGTGTATTCTTGGTGTTGAATCTGATTCACTGCACAAGTTTGCACTTCAGTGCACTTCAGACATCTTTATGTTATTACAGCACAATTAGAAATGAATGGAGTTCTCCTCCCTCTGCAGTGTTAGTTAAATTCTCCATATGCTGGTAGGTTAAATGGGTATTGAACTGTTTAACATTAATTAAACAGCCGGGGCTGGGGAGAAGCCAGGAGCACACTGTCCAATTAAAGCAGTTGCCTGAACAAACAGCTGCCCATAAATCAGCTTCTCTCGTACACATAACAATTGTTAATTGAATAATTGCTTAAAATTCATCTCTTAATTTTTCCTCAGGAAATGCATCACATTTACTTGGAAGCATTGAATTTTTGAGCATGTTTTGATTTACCAAAGCTGAGGTGCAGCGTGTGTGTTAGCAGGTACAGAGAGCTCACGCTGAGGCTCAGCAGGAGGGGATGGGAAGGGGTTGTGTGTGTGGAGGAGAGGACAGGAGGGGTTAGTATGTGTGGAGGAGTGGACAGGAGGGGTTTGTATGTGTGGAGGAGTGTCAGAACCTCTCAGGGAGCCCTTTGGTGTGTCAGTGGTCAGAGCAGTGCTGTGACTCTGGGTTGTGTGGCTCAGAGACTGGATTTGATGTGGCAAATCAGAAATAGAAGCCACTGGAATCTCTGAAGGTCTCCCACTGGTGTCAGCAGTGGTTGTGTCCTGCCACTGACTTGTTGCTCCCACAGGGCAGCCCGTGGAGTGCCCGGGTGCTCTGGCGGTCCCAGACACCAGGAACGGGTCTGGGATGTGCCAGTGTTTTCAGGCAGGTGGCAGAAGCTGCTGCTGCTCTGCGGCTCCGTTCGGGGAGCAGCTGCAGTGACACACCTGGAACGGCGCCTTGCGTGGAGCACAGCAGAGAGCCCCTGAGCCAGGAGCAGCTCTCTGAAGCACAGACACCGGGATGCTTTCACGGTGTGATGGAACAGCTCTCACGGAGTGGAGTTTGCTCCCAGGATGGGCCTTTTTTCTGGAGCACTGTGGTGTCTTTGTAGCACAGAACTGCAGCAATTGATCTGACGGTTCTGTTCCTGGTTCCCTCCTCACACAGGCAGCTCCTTCTCCTTTGGAGTGGGATTTTGGTTCAGTACCGACATTTCAGATCTTATCTTGCATAGCAACAGAGAATAACAGCTGTTATTATTCTGAGTTCTTTAAGCTCAGATTCCAAACAAGGCCTTACCATGTATTTCAAATTCCTTTATGTGATCTGGGAGAAAAGCATCATCGCGTGTTTGTTCTTGGTGAGCTGGATGTGGCTCCCTTATGTATGTCAGGGAGCCTTTGGCACTGTGAGGAAGAGCACCCCAAGGTTAGTAAAGCTTTTATCTGTCCTATTTGGTTTATAATATGAAAGAAACATCTTGAGTCTGCATCTTTAGCTGCTGTAGGTTTGTGAAATTCCTTTGAAGTTGGCACTCTGGTATGCATACATAAAGAATCAGAATAATTTTAGTGAAAATCTGCTAATACAGATGTTTTCTTCTTTATAACAATAACAATGAATTTTGATCACTCCTAAACGAGATCAAAGGCACCAGAATATCCTCTTTGTTTTAACATTATAATGAAAACACAATTATACTTAAAACACTTGAAATGGTTGAAAACACAGTAGTGAAAGAAACCTTAACTGCCGGAATGATACCTCGATACTGGGTTGTAATAACCTGGATTATCTGTGGCTGCTGGATTTTGCTGAAAGGAGAAGCACAAATGGCTGAGGATAGGAAATTCAGTTGTTCTCTGCAGCACCAAAAGTCATTGATGTGCACTGGTGTATACAGCAAGCAAAGGTTCTTTCTTGAAATCACCCAGCAATGGGGAAAAAGAGGAATTTTTCATTTCTGATGGGGGCGCAGTGGCTTCAGGAATGAGATTTTTCTGTGCCTTGTTTTTTTTGGGTGGTGCTGGACAAGGGCAGGGCCCTGTCCTTGGTGTCTCACCTGCTGTATCTCTGCACCCACTGCCAGCCTTCTGCTTTTGCTATCCCAGCTTTCTTTTCTGAGAGGAAACCAGGGAAAGAATCCCCACTTTTCAACTCATTCCATCAAAACCCACTGGAGGCATGGCTCTGGCTTATTTTCCCTTGAGATGCTGAAGTATTTTGAGTCCTTCCCTCTCCCCCATCCCAATCTTTTTCTGTTCATAGAATCATGGAATGGTTTGGGTTGGAAGGAACCTTAAAGCTCATCTCATTCCAAGCCCCTGCCATGGGCAGGGACACCTTCCCCTGGGGTGGATCTGCAGCAGGGAACTGAGCCGTGGCAAGGGCTGCAGTGTTCGTCACCTTCCCAGGACAGGCAGGACCCCCCCGGGCCCCAGCTCGGCTGTTTCCCTGCCCGAAGGCTGTCCATGCCCCAGGAATGGGTTGGCAGTGAAGCAAACCACCAGCACTGCTTGGTTCTGCCGTGGCCACCCCCGCTCTGGATGCTGAGGAATCGATCCCACGTTGTCCCAGACAAAGCCACTCTGGTAAATGAAGTTCGTGGTGGCTGGGTGAGGTGGCAGCTGCTGGGCCTCTGAACTATTCCCTCAGGAATTCATTAGGAGGGGTGTCAGGGCATTTTGTTTTATATACCCGCTCTGGACTGTGCTGGTAGCAGTGGACTGAGTGCGGTGGAGGAAATGAGCCTGTGACAGCTGCATGCCAAGTGCCCTGTGCAAATGCATCTCTGTCAGAGCCACCAGGCAGCTCTGTCACCCTCCCATCAGCTGGAATTGGATGCCTACAGAGGTGGTAATTACAAATCCCAGCCAGGCTGCACAGGCTCATTTGTCTCTGTTTATCATCAGAGCAAGAATATTGATCATTACTAAACCATTAAATATCTTTGGAGAGGAAGAAGAAAATCAGATTAATAAAGGTTGACATGCATTGTGGAATGTACTTCTCCATGAAAGTCAGGTTTGGGAAGTGCAGAGATGACAAATGAAATCACTCTGCTGACCTGGGACAGACGGCATCTCGGAGAAAGCCACTTGGGATTTTTATTACTCAGCTCTGTCTTTGTGTTTCGGAGCCATACCTCCAGTGGGTTTTGATGGAATGAGTTGAAAAGCGTGAGCCCAGGTGCGGTGGAGCCAGTGGCATGAAGCTGGTGTGCTGGAGCTGTGGTGGAAGTCTGCTGAATAAACCCTGCCCTGGGGATGGGGGCTCCGAGCCTGTTTCAGGAGAAGGCCAGGAAGTGCCTGCCTGGAGCCTGCCAGTGCCAGCCAGGGATCCAGGGGTGGAAGTGCTGCAACCACAGCCTCTTTACACTGGGGTAGGCAAACAGTTGGATCTTTTACCCACTGTTCCAACATCAGATGTTACATTTTTATCTCACGCAGCAGAACATGGGCATTTTCAGCCCAAACTGGTATTTCCCTTGCTGTGCTCCTGGAAACAATGAATTTTGGCAGTAGTTTGACTAATACCTTTTGACTAAGAGCATTGTTACCAATTTCCCCTCTAAGCCCCCTTTTATCTAATAACCATTTTATAGAGAAATGGCCAAGAATGTGCTGTGCAGGCTTGGTTTTCTCAGGCTGAGTTTTATGAACTGTGGGTATGCAGGGAGCAGTGTTACAGGAGGACAGCTGTAAGGTGCTGGGAGCTCTGCATCAGGTAAAGCAGACCCAGAGCCCAGCCAGGTGAGGGCTGTTGTCCAGCTGTGGCTGCTGGGGTGTCTGTGCAGCCCAAGGAACGGCCAGAACTGACCATCTCCCAGAACAGGAGAGCCACTCCACAGATGGAGTTGCTTGCAAATATCTGTAATCAGCAAAAGCCTTTAATCACAAGGTTTTAGCCCCAATTTAGGTTTTCACGCATGCCAATTAGGAGAACCTTGTTTTCTATAGATACAGTCTTTCCTGTTTTGAAAGCTTGACAGTTCTAATGCTTTGAAATTATTGAAGCTGACATGTCTCCTCAAGAACTGTTTAATCTGTCAGATTCTTCCTTCTTCTATCATCTCAATCATCTAATGACTAAAAAAAAAGAGAAAGGAAAACCTCCCAATGAGTTATTTTCTACCTTTCTTTAACTTGCCAATAAGTACAGAGGTTTTTACTTGTGGTAGGAATTTCTCTTTAGAAACAGAGAAGAGCTAATTAAAAACATCCAATCTCCTAAATTATGAATTATGTTGAAGTGCAGAGTGGTTTGCAGGTGATAATGTCAGAGTATGTTGGAGACATGACTTGCTTGTTGTGCTGGATGCTGAAAAGAAATTCAGCTTTACACAGACCAGATGACCTTTCTGGATTCTTTCATTTTCATATTAGAGTTTTTCTTCATGTTCATACAAGCAAATCTCCCTTTTTTTGCTACATGACTCCTGGTAATTTCTCTGGGTGAATTTTTTCAGTTGAGGTCCTGATCAGTTTGTTTGAAGGAAGTGGCAGATTTGGCACAAACTGGCAATCTCCTCTCTGAGGAGGGCCAAAGATGATGTAGCAGCAAAGTCTTGGGTGGGCATCCCTTGAAAATGACCACAAGCCATGCAGATAATGCCTTATAACTTCATAATCATTTGCAGGGGCTTAAAGCAAGCCTGGAATAGCAGCCTTGGGGTTTTGTCGTGCTGTGTGTTCCTTCTGTCTGGTTAAGCTGCTGCAGGAGCATTGGCACAGGAGTGGGAAGATGGTAGAATTCCATGTGATCTGCTGAGGTGAAAGAAAGACATGAATGGATGGTATCAGCACTATTAGTTTTCTTTCACCTTCAGTGAAACCGATTATTGATTGCAGTGGGAGTTTGAATAACAGATGATGGAAAACGGGTGGGAGCAGGAACCTCCGGGTTTGAGTTCAGCCCACTCAGATCACCAGCTTCAGTGTGCAGGGGGTTCCTCTTGCTTAGTCAGAGCAAGAAGACTTTATTATTCTGTGGAGGGATAGCAACAGGATATTACACATTAACAGCCTTGATTCCTAATTACAAACAAGAGATGCAAACTCTCCCAATCAAAGTGTTTAATCGGTGCAGGTTTCATTTTTTGAAGCTCTTAGTCCCCCACATCTGCATATATATTAGCAGGTAAATCTCCCATTGTGAGTGATTGATGGGAAGAAATAAACAAAAGCAACTTGGATATAGGACTTAAAATCACTCCAAAGGCATTTAAAAAAAATATCCCTCAACTGCCTCCTGTCACTGCAAAGGCACCAGTGCCGTGAGCCACATTTCACTGGGGTTTGCCTGCTCCTTGTAGCCCCAGCCCAGTGCACTCTGGTCACCTGGGGATTCCATTTGCAATCAAACTGTCCCCTGGATCTTGCCTTGTCTAAGCCCAGATGTGTTAGCAGGATTAATCCTGTCCCAGGCAGCTCCCCAATTACTTTTCTACTCTCGTGAGACTTCTACTGAAGCTGTAAGTAATGGATACACATCCTTTAAATACATGAGAGATTTCACTGTCGACTCTGCTGGGCTCTGAGCCACGCCTGGGATGAACCATTCCTTGCAGGTTGTCTGCTGGACTGGCAGTGCATCTAGATGGGTGTAGCCAGTGCATCTGGCCCTGCAGCAGCTGAGGGTCAGCCCTGGTTTGTGCTGCAAGCAGCTGTATTCGATATTTGCTCATTAGAAATAACCAGGAATGTGTATTGTGGGATGAACTACAATGATACCGAGTTTGGAGCGGAATAAACAAATCAGAGCTGCATGATGAGCATGTGCTCAGCTGGGAAATGCCAAGTGATAAAGACATTTCTGCTGGGGAGGGAGCCTAATTGCTAAGAGGAGCTGAGCAGAGAGTACAAATAAGCAGGCCTTGCCATCTCAGAGCTAATAAAAGCTCCAGGAGTTCCACTGGCGCTCGGGGGAGATGAGGGC
The DNA here is from genome assembly GCA_013399195.1 of Dicrurus megarhynchus. Classification (NCBI taxonomy): domain Eukaryota; kingdom Metazoa; phylum Chordata; class Aves; order Passeriformes; family Dicruridae; genus Dicrurus; species Dicrurus megarhynchus. The sequence continues at coordinate 133,850 of VXAD01011237.1, read as the reverse complement.
AGCACTCACTGCTGCTCTGCAGCTCCCAAATGTCCCCCCAACAGCAGGGGCCATGATCGGTGTCCTTTGGAGTGAGCAGCGTGGTTATGGTCACCTAATGACCCTGAGAGGGGAGGGGAGGGGAGCTCTGTGTTGTTAATCAGCAGGAGCTCCGTGTGGGCACACAGCTCTCCTTGTGTGCACACCGATTGTTCCCCTGCAGCACCACAACAGGAAAGACATGCTTGAATATTTTATGAACATGGACATTAGACAATGAAAGTCTATTAAACCAGCAATTCACATCACCTTGCACATCACTTTATTGTGTAACAGGAGTAATTCCAGGTGGTAATGTGCCATCACTGAGACAAGTGTGCAGAGTCACTGGGCACACTGGGGCTGTGAGTGCAGAAGACTGATCTAAGGTAGGATCCAGGAGAAGTGTCCTGGAAATAACCAGCAGGGCAGATAATAATCTGCTAACAGTAGGAAGTAGCTCACTGCAGGGTATGATCTCAGGGTACCAGGAGCCATTGCTCAGTGGGTCCCTCTGGTTTTTCCCAACGTGCTGTGTCCATCCCCTGCTGGCAGAGCAGCCACACACTGAGGCATCTCTAGATTGTCTCTGTATTTCATTGGAGAGCAAAGGTCCCAGTGTGTTCTCACCCTACCTCCTGCTGACCTTGTTCCCTCTCTGCAGTCACAGCAGTGACAGACTGATCACTGGCCTGGTCACTGCTCAGGGACCAACTGGGCCCCCCCTGCCCTGCAGGACAGCTCTCAGCCAGGTGACAGCTTCTGGATCTGCTTTCTGCCTTTGCTGCCTCCTTTCCCTAATTTCCTCAGCACCTCCTTCCCAAGCTGCAGTGCTGGAAGGAGAACATGCTCTAAACCAAAGGGGTTTTTTCTACTCAATCCATCCTCATTTCTTGTTGGATGAGATGCTCCTCGTACTTGTACAGCTGGAGGAAGTGGTGCTTCTGTGGCATCAGTCTGGGAACAATTGAATAAGGGCTGGTTTCTCTTAGCTGGATAGGCCTTGTGATTTAGGGTAACTCAATAGAAAGAAGTAATTTGGTTTGTGTTTGCCAGGCCCAGAGCAGTTGTGCTCAGTGAGGCTTTGCAGGGGCTGCAGTGTGGGCTCAGCTCTGGTCAGGGTCTCTGGGGTATCCCACCCCCCGAGCGCTGCCTGCAGGAGCTGTGCAGCACAGCCCTCACTGCCTCTTGCTGTCACTTTATCACAGAGCCTCCGAGTGTCTGGCAGTGTTTTTCTTGTACATCTGTGTTTGGCTTTTATCTTGCAAATCTCCTGTGTGCTGGTGGGACCAGCTGCATCTTTCTACACCTACTGATTTTCAAGAAATCCAGTAGAGGTGTCACCTGTCAGGTGTCTGGAGGGTTTGATCAAGCTGATGCATGGAGCAGTGTCAGCAGGCACAGGGAAAGATATTTCAGCTTCTCCGTGCTGTCTGATTTTCCTTGCCCACTTCAGCCTCCCTTTCCTGGGCTGCTGTGCCTTGGAGAGCTGCTCTCCTTCCTTCCTGCTCTCACTCCTGCCTGCTCCCCTGGCTCCCCCTGCACAGGTGACATGGGCTGCTGGCACAGCACTGGTGACAGCACCTGGCAACAATGACAAGTGTGTGTTTTAATGGATATCTTAGAAAAAATTACTGTTAATGAAATTTAATTTAGTCTGTTTATTGCTGCTTGCCACCAGGAGAGCAGTCAGTCTCTGGAAAGCTCCAGCTTCCTTGGAAGCCTGGGGGGTATAAAAACACCTGAAATAAGAAGGAAAACATCGGTCTCTGGGTTCCATTGCATAACTCGAAGAAGTTAAAACATGCTTGAAACAACTACTGACAAACTCTATCAACAATAACTCACATGACTAAACCCAAACACTGGTGTGGAGCCCAGGAAGCACCAGAGTGGGAGAATCCAGCAGCAGGGCTTGGTGCCAGGCTCTGGTTTGTAGTGGTGGGATCCCTGCAGCACCTTCTTGGAATGTTCTGCCCTTCCCCTTGCTGTTCCTGTGTTTTATGTCCCGAGTGTGAATCCTCGGGGTGCTGTGTTTCAGCCAGCTGCTGGAAATGGGACACTGAGGAATTCAGTACAAGCTCAAGAGCAAACACAGTGGGAAGGTTTGGAATGATGCAGCTGTAAATCATTTAAGGGAAAAAAGAATGAAAAGGTCGCCGTGCTTCCCTTAACAGCCAGTGGCAGGCAGTGGGTTTGCTGCTCGTGTGTTATGGGGAACATGTGGTGTGGGGTCTGCTAATGGGGTTTTGTTTGTGCTGTCTCTTTCTCAGAGGTGCTTTTTGGAATAATTTGCTACATTCTGCTCCTGCTATTTGCAAGTGAAGAAAAATGGGATTCTGAGGCTTTCTCTGTGTCTTGTGCTGCAGGGAGAAGGAGCACTAATAGCCCATGAATAATTAGTGTGTTGTTCTAAGCTCATATTGTAGATGGATGCAGTCAGAGCGTGCCTGGGTTATCACAGAGGCTTTAGGGAGCTCTGATAGCTTTGCCTCTCGCTGGATTTGCCTGACACTGCTCATTACAGAAATACCTGGATCAGAAATACGACTCAGGGACATGTGTTGCATGCCAAATGTGGGTGTGTATGATATTTGCAAAATGCCACAATCCTCCCAACCAAGATATGTTTCCTGTGGAGAGTTTTCCCTCACAGTCCGTCTCTGAGCTTGCACTTCACTGGGAGCTGCTTTGGCAGAGTGCCTTGGTGGACGTGGAGGGTTCTTTGCATGAGTGGATATCCCAGATACTCCTGTCAGGCAGCAGCACCAAGGCAGGCACTATAAAAATGTGTTTGAAGCCATTTTTCAGCCTGTTGTTATGGGTTGCATTGAGCTGCACTAGGACTGACAGCTCCTCTGGAAGGCAAAGGGGAGTGTCAGGTAAAAACTGCCCGGGCACAAGAGGGAATGCGGTGCCCTTTGGGGCTCAGGGCTTTGCTCGTGGCTCTGTGGAGCTCTGCATCGTGCCCTGGAGCTGCTCCGTGCTCCTCAGGGCCAGGGAAGGCTGATTCCTCTGGCATCAGCCGGGACTTCTGCAGCGGCTGCGGGTGCCGCAGGAGTGACTGTGCTGGGACGGGCTGAGGGCTGGGCTGCAGCTCCTTGGATCAGCTCCAGGGCCTGGGCTCAGGGCAGTTCATGCTGCCTCTCCTTCCTCCTCGCCCTCGAGCCCCAAGCTCCTGGTTTTGCTCATGACTCTTATTTTAAAAGGCTATAATTGACACCAAGATCATCTGCCAGTCTTAGGGAAGAAGCTGGATGTGCACTAGGACAGTGAATTGATCAGTATTTGATCACACTGATTGCTACCATCTAATGTATTTGATAATATTGAACAGTGTAGCCAAAAGCAAGTGAAACTGTTATAATTATGTTGTTCTATTTAAATAGCTGTTGCACAGCGTGGGAAGAGCTGGGAGAAGCCCAGGTTACATCAGGATCGCTGGGCCCTGGCTGGTTCACTGCCCCATCCCATCCTATTGAGCACACTCAGTCGCTCCCTGGTGGTGGCTGGGCAAGCAGAACAAATAGTTGTGGTTCTGCACACGAAAAGAAGCTTCACGGGGGGAGAAGACACAGTGATCAGATGCTGAGTGCTGCCTGCCCTACCATACCAGCTCTGACTTTCTTCTGCTGGAGCAGAAAAAGCAGCAGTGATTAAATGTAGGTGTAAAGTCAGAGGAGGCTGTGTGGAGGTAAAGGCAGTGGAGTGAACGAGCCTCACAGAAGGGATGGAGACAAGGAGTAGCGCAAGGTGTAAAGGCTGATTTATGTCGTCTTGCCAGATAAAACCCCAGATCATCTGCAATTTGTTACTTACAGTTCAGCCCTGTGAAATCAATTACCAAGATGCAATTTAATTAAGGCAGGTTAATGCTTGATCCAAGGCACTAAACCCGTAAGATGTAATTTCAGTTTACTAATCACTGTAATGCTAATGGCCATTTGACATCTGCTCGGGCAAATTGGGCCGTACATTTTGGTGCCAGTTTACTCAGTGATTTCCCCATGCCAGAACACCCAGAACAGCTCTGGAGCTCGGGGAAGGGTTGGGCACCACTCTTGGAGGGAACCTTTCCTTGGTTAATCCTTGCTGCTGCTGCTGTTTCCCATAGACCTGGCCTGGGATGCAGTTCACCTTTTTACAAGTTTGTGTTACTTTTTCTGCCCAGAGAGCCGAGTGCTTCTCCTCGCTGTGCCAGTGACCTGTCTGGGGACTTTTGGCGAGTTTTTGGCTTCAGTTATGCTGCAGAGGCTTTCAGCTCGGGAAGGCAGTTGTGCCTTGTTCCTACACAATGTTATCCGTGTGAAGGACCTGCTGGACGTGGCAGGAGGCTGGGAAGCTGTTTGCTTCCAGTTCATTGTTATTCTGTTTCGGTTCCTCCTGGTCCCGAGGTGGCTGTGCTGTCATAGAACAGGAGTGAGGGAGAAGGTGGGGAGTCTAAGAATAGCAGTGCTGAGGCTGGGAGAGCTGGAGGGGAGGGCGGGTTATCACCCACAGGGCACTCTGGGGGAGGGATAGGGTCACTGTCCCCACGCTGCTGTGGCAGGTCCATCCCAAGGGCCACCCTGAGGACGAGGCATCTGCAGGAAACGCCCAAGAGGTGCTTGAGTGAGGCCAAGGCTCATCCCAGCTGCACTTGGGGCACAGCACCAGCCCCCTGACAGCGGTTCCACCAGTCCCACCAGCACAGCTGCATAGTCAGACACCTACAGACTGGTCTGGGAGGGAAGGGACCTCACAGATCATCCAGTGCCACCCCTGCCATGGGCAGGGACACCTTCCACTGTCCCAGCTTGCTCCAAGCCCCAATGTCCAGCCTGGCCTTGGGCACTGCCAGGGATCCAGGGGCAGCCACAGCTGCTCTGGGCAGCAATGGATCACACAGCCCCTGTCAGGCTGTGCCTCAGTCTCACTGCTCCTGTGTGGCAAAAGGGGGACAGGAGTAAACCCCAGCCAGGTGGAGGATTCTGTGTGTCAGAGCTCTCTGACAGCCAGGAGCACTCTGGAGCAGATGCTGCTGGAGCCTCTGGACACTCGCAGAGCCGTGGGCTCCTCAGAGCTCGGACAAGCTATGACAGCTCCTGCTGCAGTAGTTCTGGCTGTGGCCATGTCTCAGCCCAGAACTGTGCACAGAGCACAACTGGTACTGGGCCTACTCCTCCCACTTTGCCACCCCAGAGATTAATTTGAACTGGGACTGGCACAAAGGGACAAGATCAGCATCATCCAAAAGTGTTTTTATTTTTGTCTTGCTGTTCAGGTAACTTCTTCAGAGCTGGAAAGATTTTATTGTCTTTCCCCACGACTACAATGGTTTCATATATGGCAGAGTGGCTATTCATTCTAATATAAGACTAATTAAATGTCCCTAAGGTAGAAAGATGACAGATCCTGGATTTGGGAAGAATTTGCCTGCTCTGTATTCAGTGCAGTCACTTTTCATCAGCAGCACAGTCCTCACAGATGTTCTGGTGGAAGTTCCTGCAGAGCTGCCTCTCTGGGTGAGCCACGTATAAAACCTGGGGTTAACTCATTTTGACTCCCAGGGAAGTCTGATGGGGTGTCAGAGCTTTGTGATTTGTACAGAACAATGATCTTAGGGTCTCAGATTAGAAATGAATCATTTTTAAGCATAATAGTTAGGTGTGTGTTTGAGTTTTTCAGTTAAAAATCCAGCTCTGTCCTGTGCAGAGCATAGGAGTCAGGCTCAGAGCCTCACTGAGGGCATCATGTCAACACCTCCCTTCACCAACCCCAGGGCAACTGTTTGTCTTCTCAGAACCAACAGAATTATCTTTTATTCACTTTAATGCAGCCCTCACTGTCGTCTGGGATGTTTGTGTGAGTGGGGGCTTGGATCCCTTCCTAGCTTCAGAAAGTTTTTATACTGTAATTTCCAAACTGGTATTTGTAATTAGTCCATAAAGGAAGGTAATATGTGAAAAGTGCTCAACTGCTCTTGCCAGGATAGAAAATATATATTGTAATGCATTCAGAAAACATTCCAAGGGTAGAGGATCAAGTTGTATTTGATTTTCTCATTCTCTATAATAATCATCTTTGTTGTCTTGCAAAGCTCCAGCTTTGAAGTGCAACACATAAAGATTCTGCAATACCAGCAACTGTTTCTCTTTAGCTATTTTCCAAGTGATTTGATTTTTTCAATAGCATTAACTATATGGAGGTCTAACAAGTTGTAATTAATGTATTCAGCCATTTTCTTTTGTGACAGGCTAGAATGTGAGTGACAGCATGAAGGGAAGAAGCAGAATAGAATTGGATGCTTGAGAAGATTATCATAACATAAAAACTGACAACTCTCTGGCTCTTGAATAACGTATTGTGTTACTGAAAAGGGAGGAAAAAGCTATTTCACAAAAAAGCCCAATGGGGCTTAGAAATTTTTTGAGGAGGGGAGAGATTTTCAAAAGCCTTTTTTAGTGTTGGACAGATTTGAATACTGAAGTTCACAAACAGTTTCTCACGTGCTGAAGTGCGTGTGCAGTGGAATTGGTGAGCACATGGTGGGATGGGCTCTGCTGGACCCGCTGTGGCTCCTCTGTGTGCCCGTGGCTGCAGGAGCTGGTGGGAACCAGCACCCTTGGAGGGAGAGGCAGGAAAGCAGGGCCAGAGCATGACTGGGCAGTGGGAAACTGGCTCCCCATTCATCTGTCAGGATCTCAGCATCTCCTGAGCTAGAAGGAACCCACAAGGGTCACCAGAGTCTAGCTCTTGGCCCTGCACAGGCCAAGAATCCCACCATGTGCTTGAGAGTGTTGTCCAAAGCTGAAGTACCTGCTCATCCCCTGGGGCTGGTTTGCATTTTGGAAGCTGGGATTCCTCCTTGGGAAGATGCCCTGGATGATTAAAGAGCAGGGCTGGCAGCCTTTCCTCCCCTGCTGCCATCCATCCAGCACAAGGTCATCTCTGCGCTGGCCCCTTCATGTTTATTTCTGAGCCAATAAAATTCCCATTTGCTCTGGTACATTTTGTAATCCACAGCTTTCAGCCCAGAGATTGATTATCTGTATTCCTAGATAAAATCAAAGTGCAGGGCTTTAAACAGATTTCCACTCAATTATTTCCCCCAGACACTTAAATGGTGTTGTGAAACCCCAGATTAACTCGGGAGTGGCCAAGAGCTTTGTACCTGCGTTTGCCTCCTGGCCTTGCTGCGTGGCATTTTTAAAGTAGTTTTACTGCTCTTTCTTTAATTTCCACCCAACAGGGGGGCAATAACCGTGCCCAGCCTGGAGTCTGGGCATGGCACCTGAGCAGGTGAATTTAGGGCAGTCCGGGGGAGCTCTGGCTGGCAGAACAAAGCAAACAGAAACACAATGAGCACAGTTTCATTGCAGCTGGTGGCTTTGGTCTGGGGGATCCCACCAGGCTCTTCCCATCCCACAGGAGATCCTGGCTAACGAGCCAAGGCCTTGATGGAAAACTGCAGTTCTGAAATGTGTTGGGTGAAAAGTAAAATACAGCTTTGAAACAGAAATAGAGAATTCCTGGCAGGAGCTGTTTCCTCTGCCTGCCCCTCAGATTAGATCAAGGTTGTGTTCAAGGAGCCTCAGTTCAGCCACTAAAATGTGTGAAAGTGAAATTCCTAAGGAAATCAGGAAATTAAAATTAATTTCAAAGAGGATGTTAGAAATTAGGATTGGAGGAGACCTTGTTAGCACTTGTTCTAATATTTCAATTGGGGACTGGAGGACATTTTTGCACAAGATTTTTTCAATAGAAATATAAATGTAATCCCAGCACGATTTGAGAAACACATTAATTATGAGCTATACAGCAGATGGAGGCTTTAATACTGTATTATTTTGCCTGATTTTTTGATGGCTTGTTCAGAATGTTTTTAATTGCCATTTTCTTCTGAAAACCTTTAGTATCACATTGATAGATGTAAGATTGAATACTGCCAAGAGAAAAAGACATAAATACAATATAAATATACATATATATATATATATATATTTATCCCAGACCAGACATTTGAACTTTTTGATTCATCAGTGTGTTAACATTTATTTTAGTTATGGTTTTTAAAATTTTTTCTTTTAACACTTCTTGGGATGATCAGTGATTCAAAATATCTTTTCTTTACCCAGTTCTACAGGAAACCAGGGCAACATAAGTGAGTTCCTCAGTTCTGTGCAGACAGTTTTGTAATGCAGAACATTGGGATGCTGGTCAGGGAAAGAGACATTCTCCATCTCTTTCTTGTGATATTGAAGTGTAAATTGAGACTGTGGCAACAAAGTCCAGTGTCAGTGATAAGAAATTGCAGGTATGTGTAGTGTGGGATGGATTTGTGCTCACAAATGGATCACAGGTGGATTGGACAAATAATTGGAAAAGGAACCCGCAGCCAGGCTCTCACTGCAGTCAGTTGCACACAGTTACCCCGTAATTCCAGTGAAGTTATTCCAGCTATTCTGATTTACGGGAACCACTGGGATTAGGAGACTTCAAAAATGACTATAATGGCATCAAAGGAGCTGCTAAAACATGTGAGTCATGGTGGAGAGCCTCCAAAAAGAGTTTATGGCACAGGATGACAACATGTCTCCTTTGGGGATGTTTTCATCTTGGATTTTGCTCCATTTCCTTTGTTCCTTGGAGTGCTGTAGTGCAGGGTGAAGCACACTCTAAGCAGCAGCATGTGGAATAACTGCATGATTTTGCAATCTCTGTTAAAGCAGCTGCATCTGTAACTCATTTCATGGAAGTTTTACTGGTTTTTTTTTTCCTTTTACCATACCATACTTGAAGCTCAATAAAGATAAACTTCAAATAATGTCAGTATATCACGGAAGATTCAAAGCCCTGCAGCTGAGCCCGTATTCCTCAAAGTGCCATTTATGAGCTGAGCTGTTTTAATGTAGTGGTAGAAGTAAACCCAAACATTTGGCAGTGTCTATATTTGCACCCTTGGGACAGATGATGGAGGAGTTATTTGCTCCTGCCTTTAATCAATTTTAGGTAAACAGCACCAGTGTACCTTGAGCATCCATATTTTCTAATTGGCTCTCTTAAATGTGAAGCCTCCCATAACTCAGCGGGGAGATTTACAGCAGGGGAGGGGGGGAGTGCCCAGCACTCCCCACTTGGTGCCGTGACGGATCTGCTCCAGCAGCACGAATGGCAGAGTGCAGTCAGGGGCTGCAGCTCCTTGGCAGATCAAAATGCAAACCATGGGTGACTTCCCGGCGCCATTTGATTCATTGCTCTGCAAATCTGGGGCTGCACCAGCAGCCGAGCTGCACGAGCAGTGCTAATCCTTGATTTAGCACCGCCAAATCTATTTATTTTACGTGTGCTTAATTCTCTGGGTGCAGTCAGTTTGTGTTATTCATGCAAGGACTTCTCGTGGGGTTCAGAGAGTTTGATAAATCTACTTTCTGCACTTGGCTGGTGAAGTGTTTGTGGCTGCATCTGCAGAGAGCCCTTATGGTGTGAGCTGCAAGAGGAGTCAAAGGGGGAGGTGAATCTTATTGTAGGGTTGTGTCCAAAATCATCTGGGACGTGGCAGGACTGAGTAGAGGAGAGGCACAGGGGAAGAGCGATGGTGAAAAATGGCTTTGCTTGTTAAATGAGTTTGATTTTATTTGGCTACCCTTGGAGTCTCCTCCCGAGCTTGGTAGCCCCAGACTGACCCAAAGCCCTGTGTCCGTGTGCTAAGTAAGACACAACGTCAAGGCCAGGTTAGACAGGGCTTGGAGCAGCCTGGGATGGTGGAAGGTGTCCCTGCCCATGGCAGGGGGGGGATGGATGATGTTTAATGTCCCTTCCAACTCAAACCATTGTATCATTCCATGTGTTTGCTCTCCCAGCCTTGGCCTCACCTCTGGCTCCTGTCCGCCAGGGATCAGTTCTGGTGCTTCAAAACCAAACACTCTTCTGTTTTCCTGATTTTATACTTTATGTGTTTGTGTGAGTCCTGGGGGTGGCAGAACTTGGTAACTTCCAGGCATTTCAGAGTCAGCTTCCTGAAGTGCAACGACTTGTTCCCAGCTCTGGCACCTGTGACAGGACACACACAGAGCCCTGGTTGAGGCAGCCCCTTAAGAGCAGCATTTTGCACAATATCCTGCATTTTCAGCAAGGTGGGACACCCTTCGTTGAGATTCAGACTTTATGCACTGATTACTTCTCCTCTGCTACAGCTTAACTTCTCCTGCACGGCTTAACTTTAAACCCAAGTGAAAGGAAATCCAATAAAGATAAATGAGATGTCTTTAAAGGATCCAAAAGGAAATTCAGTAGTGTCAGCAATGAATGTGAAGATACAGTGAGTTGAGGAACTTGAGGATGATGGGTTCTTCATGAGGTTACATCTGTTCACAAAGGCTCTGAAGTATTTAAGATAACTAATTGCTTTAGGAGCAACACTTCTTCAAATTCTCATGGCTGTGATCCTCTGTGTTCCTGTCTAGCCCCAGAGCTGGGTGCATAATGTAGTACCTCGAAGCTGATGCCAAGCAGTGTGCAGTAAGCACTGACAAAGAACAGTTCAGCTTCCTGTGGAATTCCTCATGGACAACGTGTTTAGTCTGTTTTTTGAACAGCAAAGTCCATTTCCCTTTCAGGTCGCCTGGTGTGGGTGGTGACCGGAGGTTTCTGCTGTTGCTGAGACAGGTAAGTCACTGAACTATTTGTTCAAGATGGGTCCCCAGTGGCGGGGTGGGCAGTTGTACAGTACCCAGGAATGGTCACCTTCAGATGTATTCCCTGTGTTTTAAAGGAATTAATTCCTTCCAGAACTTGGGTTATCACTGTTGGATTCAGTTTGACTGCTTAAGGTCCCTTCCACTAAGGATGTCTGGGTGAAGAAGCAGCGAGGTGCCCAAATTCACTGGGAATCAGCTCTTCCAAGCTGTGAGTGCAAGGCCAGCGAGTTTTTGGCTGTTTCCTGATTGCTCTGAGCAAAAGCAGTCCCTGCCCATGGGACACCTGCTCAGAGAGGAGTATTTTGATTTCCAGGTCAGCTGTGCTCGGTGCAGACTGTGTGGGATGCTCCAGGAGTGAGTCTTACCCTCAGGATGTCACTGAGTTTCCCCTCCTGTGGCTCAGCAGCCTGCTCCCTGCATGCTGTTTGAGTTCTCTGTCCAAGCTCCCTAGGAATGTCCCAAATGCTGGGACTCTCCTTTCTTTAGCAGCCTGTTCTACACTCTCTGGTTAATAAGATCTGTGCTGGAGCTGTCATCTCTGATTACACGTTTCCCTGTTTATATTGCTTCTTCCCAGTGGTCACCAGCACAAATGTCTCAGGGGATCTTAATGCATTTCCCTTTCTTCTAATGTATCAATGCCTGCAAACCAATCAAAACAACCATCCTACCTTGATTGTGTATTTTATTTCTGCTGAAAGGTTCAAATGCAATGAAAATAAAATGTTCAATGAGCAAACACAGATTTTCCAGAAGAAACAGGCACATTTAACTTGTTTTGAAAGATGGATGAACGCTATTAGTTTTGATAAATTCTATATATATCTTCTCACTTGACAATTGTTATTTAAAGATTTAGTTCTGGATTATTGCTGCACTTACGTTGTAGAGTCATTTTACACCAACGCACGGATCAGTAACTTAATTATAAATAAGTGGGTTTAAGCCAAATGTAATGGAAATAATGTTTTCTTAGCCAGAGTGTGCTTAGCCTCAGCTCTGGGGATGAACTGGTGGCAGCGGGGGTGTCCCACTTCCACACTGCACCAGAATGTCCTGGGGTGCTGAGCTTGGCTGTGGTGGTGGTGCCCGGGCTGTGCTGGGCACGTTCCAGGAGAGGATGACCTGGAGACCCAAAGAATCGAGGAGGGTCACCAAAGCTGCCATGAACCTGTGAATATGGGGGTGCAGAGCTGCTGTACACAGCAATTCCAGGATGTCTGCCCCTGGGAGAGTAAAAAGGGGTGCTGGTACAAAATATTACAGGGTATTATTTTTACACTTCATTCTTTAGCAGACGGAGTGATGGGTATTGTTCAGCCTGAGCCCCTTGATGCATACCATTGTTAATATTAATTTTAAATCCTTTCAAAACCGTCTTCAAAATATCTATTAAAATATTTAATTGCAAGGTGCTTTTTTTTTTTTGCTTCATTTCTTTTACATTGTTCTTTATCTCAGAAAATGAAGCACTTGAGACTTTGACAGCGAGGGAGAGGAAGGGATCAAAATGTGAGAGGGCAAGAGCAGCAAATCCCCCGGGGGGCCCATGTCTGGAAGGTTAACTTTGGGTCGTTATGGGATTTGTAGGACTTGGGACAGAAACTGACTGCTTGTAACTCAGAATTAGTACCTGAAAGCCTCCAGTCCTCTGTTATCGATTGTAGTCGCGGCTCCCAGCACGCCAGCAGAGGGGGAAGGAGAGGAATTATTCACTGCTATCCACCCTGATGGAGACTCCGAGCTACGCAGGGTGAGAAGTACCCGCCACTGATTTAACGGGAAAGAAACACTGTGCCAGGCTTTGGGGCTTTCGGAACTCCCCCTCGGACATTTCTCCTCGTTTTCCCCCTTTCACACCCACAGGATGGACTCTAAAAGCTGTGGGACACGCTTGCCTGGACAGTTGGATTGCGGAGCTTTAGGAACTGGAGGGCCAGAGGCTGGTGGCACAGTGACCTGAGCAGCTCTGGACTCAGGAACATGTCATGCTCTGAGAACTGCAGGTGGCTGGGAAATTTGGGAGAGGCTGATGGCAATGGCAGAGGTGTTCGTGTAGGAAAGGAAAAAGGGCAGCAATTTAGGTGTGATGAGTTTCTGGAGCAGGTGACCACCACGGATGCAGGGAGATGAATCCCTCGGGATGATGGGATAAGAAAGGGCAGGTGCCGAGAGAGAACCCACAAACAGAGCAGCTGAGCAGCCCCTGGTGGGTGGGCATCTTCCATCCACAGGGGTGGCAGGGACAGAGCAAACACTCTCAGGGCAGAATCAGGAGCTCCTTTGGGATGTGAAAGTCTGAAGAGGTAAGAAAGCACTTGTCAAGGACTGAAGGTGAAGGCAGAGCACAGGCGCGTAGTGGGAAAATGAAGAGCCTGAAGCAAAGAGTGGTTTTGTTTAGCAAGTGAGGCAAAAGCAGGAGGAAACAGTGCTTTTATAAATACATCAGAAATAAGAGAGGAAATGCAGATCTCATTTACAGAAGCATCTAAAATGCCCTGATAACCCGGTTAATTTTGACCAGGGGGTAGGATAAGGGACCAGGACAGAAAACAAACAGATGAACGTTTGGATGTGCTGGATAGGTCAGGCCACAGGATCTGAGGAAATTCTCTTTAGAATTAGAAAGAATTAACCAAAACTATTTTGGAACAAGGAGCAATCATTTTTAACAGCTTGTGGAGCTCAAAGGAGGTCTCAGAACTATCAAAATGCAAATACAGATCCTAAATGTAAAAGGGAAAAACCAGTCCAGTTTATTATTGACTAAAAAGCCTAACAAATTCTTGGAAAGACTCTGAAATTAATCAGTGAAAAAAAAATCAGCCCATAACACTTGGAATAGGCAACTAAAATCAAAATAGAACCACCATCATGGGTTGGTTGAAAGTGAGTGAGATGAGTCTAATTAACCAAGCCGGTGGTAAAAGGGAAACAAATAGTTATGATACACCTTTTTTGCATTTCCAGGCAAGCCAGAGAGGTGTGTCTTGGTGTAGGATTCACAAAGAACTGTTTGAGAAATTTATTTCAGTAGTAATTGTCAGTATTTGCCTGAAGATCTGGGAGAGCCTTTCCAGTAAGGGTCCCAGAGGGACCTGTCTGGCTCTCCAGTCCCTTCTCTATTTTAATTAGCAACTTTACATGATGGAGAACTTATAAAATTTGCAGGTGACCTGGAGCAGAGAGGGAACACAGGAGCACTGGAGGTCAGAATTGCAATAAAAAGGACTGGAAAAAGGGAGGTGTTCCTGAAAACCCCAGGCTGGAATGCAATGATGTGAAGTATGAAGCAATGTATGTGAGGAAAGACAGAAAAAGACTCAGCTTGGAGTGGCTGAGAAATTAAGCCCAAGTAAAAAGTGCAAACCTCTTGGCAAGGAGGGGAAGTCCATCTGGAGCTGTAACAGAAGGGCTGGGGAGAGCACAGCGGGGCAGTTCTGCTCCCTCTGCCCGCCAGCACCGCCCGTGCTTCTGCTGGGGAGCACCGACACCCAGAGATGTCCTGAGCCTCTGTCAGGCCATGTGTTTAACACACCAGAAGCCTGGGCAAGGAGACATTTATTTACCATCTTTGGAAAATTTGTGACAAGGATTCAGTTTCCAAAATGATAATGAAATCAGCTCCAGGAAAAACTGCTGCTGTGATGATGTGCAGCATCAGACATGCTGCTGCAAACAAACTCCACAAACCACAAGCAAACCCAGGGACTCAAACTAGTTATTAAAGCCTCTTAAATAACTTTAACCTGCTCTAACTGATAATTCATTGCCACTTTGCCTTGTCTGTGGCTGCAGTTCTGTTCCATTTCAAAGCAAAGCTGGTCTTTGTGACTGCTAACACAATGTACAACTAGCAAAAAACCCCAGCATCTTGGCAGGGTGATATGAACTCATCCAGAAAATAAAAGGGGTGTCATTTGTACCATCTGCTGCCCATGGATCAGGAGAGGGGAACAGCTGAATGCTGGAGACATCGGTATTGGAATGCTGCTGGGAGGGGAGCAGCGGCCAAGAGCCCAGAGGGGCTGGCTGGGCTGCCGCGGGGGGACGTGGGCAGGCGTGGCCACGAGCATTTCCCAGATGTTTTCCTTCTCACCTGCCCTTCTTCTCTTCTGTGTTTTAGAACCACTGAGTCCCAGGCATGCTGTAGGAGGTGGAGGTGTGGCACTTCCTGCAGTGCAGCTCTGCTGGGCTCAGAGGGCTCCATCCCTCAATAAACCAACCAAGCACACGCTGCCAGCCTTGCTCCCAAAAGCTTTCCCCAGCCAAGCTGCTTGGCAGTGTCTGTGCTCCCAGCCCAAACCCTCTGAAGGCCACTTCATATTTACCAGTTCTTAGCCAATGTTGTCTCAGGCTTCTCCTCCCATCCCCGGGCTCATCCCTGGTGTGTTTGCAGAGAGCAAACCTTCCCCTGGAGCTGCCTTTGCTCTGCCTGAACAACCCCGTCCTGTGGGCTACCAGGCTTGATCCTCTCAGGCTTCTTTACATGAAATAAAACTTTTCTGCACAGTTGGTTCTTCTGAAGTCAACAGGACATTCCCAGGGAGAAGTCACTAATCAACAGGTCTTCTCCAAAGCCCCCAAAGTCAATAGGAATTTTATTTTTCCATCACTGCACTCTGGATGGAACCTGGTCAGGGGATAATGGGAGGAGCTGGATTTGGAGTTTATAAGTGCAGTTCTCACTGACTCTGAATTCATGGGGTGATACTGAACTTGGAGGAAAAGAGATGAAGACTTGGTATTTCAATAATAGATGCCAGCTGGGTTTTGGGCAGGATCTGGAAAAAGAGATGCCTTAATAATTGTAGTAGAAGTGGGGAATACCCAGCTGCAGATCCCCATGGCCTCAGAGCAGCCCTTCTCACAAAAAAATTAGGTTTCAGGTATAGGTGATGCCCTCACCTCACTTGATCTGTGGGCAATGAGATGATGGTGAGAGGCAGGGGGCTGACAGCCTCTTGTCTTCTCCTGCAAGTGTCAGGAGTGATAGAAAATGAGCTGGAGCCTGCGGGGATGTTTGTCCAGCTCTGAGGCACAACGCCGGGAGCCCTGTGAGCCTTCCTGCCCGGGACACACCCGGGGCCATCAGGGCAGGCCTGGCTGCTCTGCTCCTGAGCCCAGGCATGGCCCCAGCTCCTGCTGGGCCTGGAGCACATCCTCCTTCCTGGCCTGTCTGACCCTCTGCAGAGCTGTCCTCCCTCTGCCAGCATGGGAGAAGGGGTAGATGAAATTTGGCAATTCATGAAATACATGAAAAATAGGATTTCACTCAGAAGACTGACGGGAAGAACTTTTAAAGCACGTTACACCCTGGGTGCTGACATTTGCAGCAGGGAACTTCTGGCCCTGATGCTCTGAAGTGGTGCTTTTCTTCCTAAATACTGCCTTGTGCTTTATAGCAGGAGCAGGGTGACAGTTCACTGACCCGAAAATGAAGGGGAAAAAAGGGATCTCATGTGGAATGAAACGTTTTATTTGATTGAAACACTGAAGCTACAAGATTTCTTTTTGTGTTTGGCATGAAGCAAGTGCAGCCTCAGCCACTGGGCCCAGCGGGATGAGCCGTGCTCCAGCAGCGCCCGTGTCCATCCCTGTGGGGACACCCAGCCCCCTACGTGGGGACCTCGTCCTCTTCTGCTCTGGTAACTTTCTTGCCACATCTTGGACTGCACCACAGTAAATCAACACCAAGGTTTGCATTTCCTGGAGGAAAGCATCTGTGGGCTGAGGGGCTGGGGTGCTGCTCCTGCCGAGCATCCCTGCTCAGCACACTGCTCCTGATGGATGGGCAGGAACAGCCAGCCTTTGTACCGCTGGAACAAATTGTGAATGACACAAACACTCTTGTATTTCATATTCAAACCCGTCCCCCATGCTGCCTGAAAACCAGGAGGGCAAACCACACTGGGGAGTTGGTGCAGAGTTTTCCCAGCTCACTGCGCCGTTTGAAGCTGGTATTGACTTGTCCATTACCATAATTTGGTTTATCCAGTGCGAGAGCTGGCAGTGGGGTTGGGTGATCGATGGGGAGAGGAATGTGGGCTGCTTCCACTGCAACCTCATATCCAGCAGAACAGTTATTTATACTCAGTGCTGTTGGTGTTGATATTTCCTAAGGATGCCTGCAGTGGGAGGAGATGTACACCACGAGGGCTGGCTCCATGGAATGCTGGGGCTGGGAATGGGGCAGGAGCTCTGCTGCAGTGAGCTGCCTCCCTCCACTCACATCTTCCTGAAAGCACTTCAGGCCAGTAGGTGGGATTAAAACCATTCCATAGACTCATGGAATAGCCCAAGTTGGAAGGGACTCACAAGAATCATTGAAGTCCAGCCCCAGGCCCTGCACAGACACCCCAACACCCCCACCCTGGGCATCCCTGGCAGCGCTGCCCAAACGCTCCTGGAGCTCTGGCAGCCTCGGGGCCGTGCCCATTCCCTGGGGAGCCTGGGCAGTGCCCAGCACCCTCTGGGGGAAGAACCTTTCCCTGATCTCCAACCTAACCAAACACCAAAGTGTCACTCGGCAGCACCTAGCAGAGGGCGTGGGCAGCTGTACTTGAGCATCCCAATGGTGCTTCCCAATTCCAGACCTTTAGACCTGCACTTCATTTAAAATTTGGCAGGTGCTTTGAGAGATGCTCCAATACAGAAATGGGGAAGAGAGAAGGAAGCTTCCAGTGTGACCTCCATCCCTTTCTGGCAGTAGGAACATCCCTCATTTGTGTCTTTTAAATCGTCTTAGGTTCAGCTAAGAAGTGCTTAGATTTATTTTTATGGATTTTATTTTTAAATGCTTTCACTTGGAAAAATTACTTTTAAATTATCATTATTTTCTGTGAAATTTGCTTTCTTCATCTGTCCCATGGTTTAAAAGTCAACTGCTTACTCAAGAGAAAACCACTTTGATGTCATGGAAGTAATGAACAGCACAAAGAGACTTTTGAAAACTTTCAGGTTTGTTCTCAAAATGGCTGATAATGTCATTTATTTTTCTTCATCCCTTTTTCACTGCTACTGAAAGTACAAAAAGAAAGAAAGGGGAAAGCAAACAATACCCTGGGAATAATAACTGAAATATTTTTATGGGAATTAATCCATCTCTTTTCTAAAAATGAGCGAGAAAAGCAGAAATAATTCCATGAAACCAATAGGAGAAACCCCAAGTGTCTGTCCCTGTCCCTGCGCTGTCAGCACTTGGCAAGGGATGGCGATGGCCCCGTGTGGGATGGAAACGGACAAGTGTAACGAGTACCTACCGCAAGGAACACTGGAAGAGGGTGACTTAGCTCAGATATTAGGAAGAACTGAGGGAGGTGAGGCCTTGGCAGAGGTTGCCCAGAGAAGCTGTGGCTGCCCCATCCCTGGAAGTGTCCAAGGCCAGGCTGGACGGTGCGGGGTCAGCTCTGCGAGGGCACCTCTGCAGTTCACAAGCTCACTGCGCTGGTGTTGGGGCTGGGGAACTTTCTTACAAACCTCCAAACTGACCTCTTGCAGATTAAGTTACAAAATTCTCCTGAACTGCCGGCTCAGGACTATAATTCTCTTTGGCCAGAAATTTAAAGGGAATCGATAAAAAGATACAAAGAAACCACACCACGCTGAGTTTCTTTTAAGTGGCTCCCATGGTACATCCCTGCCTGGCAAAAGCAAGTGCCTATTTCTAGTCTGGGTTTGTTTAGTTCTTGCTCCCCTGTGCCTTGTTATGCTTTTTACTTTGGTTTTCAAAGCTGCCTCTCCTCAGAAACTCCTATTGTGCAGAGATTTTGGACTCAGACACCTCTTGGATAAAGCGAGTTGACTGAGATTCTCGAGTCATAAGTCTTGAATAACTTTGTGTAACTCATTCCTAAGTCTCTTCTGTGTTTTTCCTGTGCTGGGGAGTTGCCGCTGCATGCCCTGTCCCCCCAGGCCTGGTGCCGGGTTGGCCATGGTGGATCCCAGCTCAGGGGCTGCCCTGGGACAGGGGGGATCCAGGGGGGCACTGTGGGGTCACCCTGCAGCTCCCAGCACATCCAGCTGGGATGTTTCCACGGGGCTGGGAGGTTGGTGTTGGGTTCTGGCGGGGCAGCGTCGCCCGCGTCGCTGTGCAATGCCGTGGGGACAGGGACAGAAACTGTGCCCAGCACCGCTCCAGCACCGGCTTTTATTGGATCAGGAGCCCACAGAGGCTGTTCCCAGTGGATGTAACGGAGCGGACAGGAAAACACAGATGCAGGCAAGATCATTTTTGCCTTTTTTAGAAAATCTCTGTAATGGCCAAGCCCAGGGAGGTGAAGGATGGCCGGCATTAACTCCACATTTTACAGCTGGGGAAAAAGCAGTAAATGCAGAGAGCGACTCGCGAGGCTGCGACAGCTTCACTTCCTTCCTCCGTCTGGTTTTTGAAGCAGGAATTCACTGTCTCTGTGTGACTGCAGCTCTGGCTGCCTGTGCCCAGACTGACAATGCCCAGTGAATGAAATCACATCTGCTCTGCAGCACGGCTCGGGAGGCGGCTGCTGCCTCCCTGCAGCCCCGGGAGCCTCTTGGAATAGAGTTTATCTGAGCTTTGGGACTCATGAGCTTGGCACCAGAGCTCTGGCTGGATGCTCACTGAGTGGCTCCTCTGAAGCCCCTTGGCCAGGGGGTGCTCAGTACACGTGTGGGGAGCACTCTTAAGGAAAAACTGTTGTGGAGATGGGAATGATTGTGCTCACAATCAAAGTGGAGCTGTTCCTTCAGCTGATGGAGAAAAGCAGGAAAACCAGCAATGCTCCAGGCTGCGCCTGTCGGGGATGCAGGTGGAGCTGTTCTGGAGCTCCAAACACGATCTGTGTGTTTGGGACAGGAGATTTTGCTCATTCTCTGCTGTGTTCCTGCTATTTTTTTCCCAGCATTCCCTGGTTTCTCTGTTTCTTCCTTTTAGTCTTGGATCCATTTTCCTTTCAGTTGTAGATCACTTTCCCTGGCTGAATTTTAGCAACTTTGAAATTTGGCTGAGCCTTTGTTCCGCTTTGGCTGCTCATTCTGGATCCTGTTGGTCAGGTCAGTTCTTCCAGCACAGCAAAACTGCTTTCCTTAATAAATTTAATTGCCCACATTTATTTTTTGTTCCACTACTTTTTACTCAGTCTGGACTTGTTTGAAGTGTTGTAAGTCTCATCTCTTTCGATGAGATTTTATATTTTTATTCTCTTGGGCCAGAAAGCAATGCAAGCCCAGCTCTAGTGGGATACACTGTCATTGCTATCCCAGTCACTCCTCAAATGAGGTTTCTGGTCTGGGGTTTCTTGATGGGCTGGTAGAAGTGAAGCTGAATCCTGTGGGATGGGCAGAGTTTGGCACTAGAGCCCTTCCCTGTGGGTGAGGAGCAGGATGCCCACTGAGAGTGCTGGCTCCCAGAAGCAGGAACACAATGAGGGTATTTCCCCCTTTCTGTGTCACGAGCTGCCCTGTTCTCACTGTCTCTAATGTGCCTCTAATGTGCTTTGATTTTATTGATAGAAACCTAATGAATGGTGCATGATTTGTGTGGAAGAAGAATAATCTGCATCCCTCTGCCTTTGTGTGAATCAGCGCTGGGGTGCTTTAGTGCCAGGTCATTAACCCAGGGCTGCAGCTGCTGCAGGGACAGAGAACCAAACCCACCACCTGCCCCACGCCCCAGGGATGCAGGTGGGACAGGGGGAGAAATCCACGCCTGGGGACAGAAATGCAGGGCTGGGCCAGCACCAGGAACCCACGTGCCAGCAGTGCTCTCGTGGTGGAGGTGGGTTCGGCTGTAAGCTACAAACGCAGAGAGCCGACATGAGTTCTTTTGCCAGTTTTTCACCATAGGTTTTTTTATTCAGGAAGGGCTTGGCACGAGGTAGTTGGGTTTTATTTGCGCAGTGCAGAGTGGTTTGGTGGTCGGATGTGGAGCAAGGAAAAGCCACCGAAATCCCTGGATATGGTGGGAAGCAGGGCATGGAAGCAAGGGCTGCATCAGCTTCCCCAGGTTTGAGCTGACGTTTCCAGCCATTCGGAACGACGTGGGAGGCTCCGCAGGCCCCATCCCGGACAGCCCGTGGCACATCCATCGCATTCCAGGCTGCCCAAGCCACGTTCCTGCAGGTTTTGTGCCTGCTCCTCAGCTTGGCAACACTGTCAGTACAAAGTCTGGTGTGAGCACAGGGAGAACGTTTGTGTTGCCTGAGCTGACATCCAGCCTGCTCCTGTCCCCACCTCGGCTTCAGGAGGGCAGCGGGAATTCCAGACATCCAGGGATGTGCTGCCAGAGGCTCCGGCCTGCACGGCTCCCTGCTGCCTCAGGCTGCTATTGATAAGCAATGTTTTTTACAAAGAGCTAAACCCACATTTTTCACTGGGATGATCTGTGAGTGTTTGCTCTGGCAGAGCTTTTCCCAGGTGCCCCCGGAGAAGCAGCTGCGTGTTCTTGTTCTGCTCCTGCCGGCCCCGGGGCTGGGGCTCAGTTCCAGGGTCCCTGCAGGACGTGCGAGGTGACCACCCCACTGTGACAGGGGACCTTCGGGCCATCTCCTGGAGCACTCTGTGATTGTCACTAATGGTCTCATCTCATCATGAAGGGTCACAGAGGGCACACAAGGAGTACCAGGCAGCAAATCTCTCATTCAGCTGCAATACTTTTTGAAGTCCAACCAAATCAGGCCAAGAGTCCCAGGCATGGCGCAGTGACCGATGTAATTGCAATTAGCATTTTATCTGGCCTATTGATTTGACCCAAATTCTGGCCTCAGTGTTTGGACACTCTTTAATTTACAAGCAGATGCCTCCACCAGCTGCTTTCCCCGTGCAGATGCTCCACCTCGGAGCTGTGCCAGCGAGGCCGTGTGAGCCGCAGGAGCTGGGGCTGCCCAGATGGACTCCGGGCACTGCTGGACTGCTCACAGCACTTCTGGGAGTTCTTTTTTCCTCATTCTTCCTCTGTATTTGGGCCCAATTTTCAGGTCAGGTCCTTGCTTAAAGCCCTCTCTGGATGCTCCCAAAGCCGAGCACTGATCACCTACTGCCACGTGAGCCCGGGGGCGGCAGCCCAGCTCAGTGACCTGGAAAAAGCACTGAGTTATTAAAAGCCCCATGCTAAGTGTGGTCCTACGAAAAATTAGCAGCACTTGGTATTATTTGAATCAAAAGTCCACATGCGAATGAGCAAAGTGTTTGTTCATTTCAGTGGGAATTGCAAGGGGGACGTTTAGGAACCAAACCCAGCCCCGCTGGCTCCAACGTGCTGGTCACTGGTTGTTTGACCAGCTCTGAGCTTCTCTCACCAGAGGCTCTGGAATCTCCACCGCTCCCTGGAGCCAACGTAGGATCTGGTCACACTCTGCTTTCTCTCACTAAAGATGTGAGCTGTTATTTTCCTACCCATGCTGGAGCCTGCCGTGTCCCTGGGAATGTGTTATTCCAGCGAAGCATATGGTTGCTATAACTACAGCCTGGTTTGCCTCTGACATGCTCCTCGTATGCCTGATGGAGCAATGAATTTTGCACAGAAATCCATCCCTCCTCCTTTGTACTCTATCTTTCTCTTGCTGTTCCAAATGATGATGGCTTATTGCTTACCTGCCACACAGAACGTGCATATTTATTTACTTATTTATATTTAAATTCCAGATTGGATGACAAAGGACTAAATCAGGGGATAAACTGATACATTAGAGACTAAATTAGACATTATAATCTAGAAGTAAATGAATAATAAATTAGCGAATAAGTCAGGCGTTCAGACATCAGCAGTGCTCTATCATCTGTGTATGAAAAGCCATGGAATGAATGTTGTTGGACTCTGTTGTTTCTACAATAGTCCAAAGGAAAAAGCCACCTTTGCAAATACTGAATCCTGTTGCACCTTTGCACAAGATTTAAAGATCTGAAAGTAAAAGAATCCTTGATTTTCAGGAAAGAGAAGGAAAATTGATAACACTCATGAACCTAATTTGAGTTACAAACTGGGCTCTGGTGGAGTTTTCCTTGGGTTTGGTTTGTCTACTCCATCTTTACCTGCCAGCAGAACATCTTCAAAAGAAAATCTCTCCAAACAAATAGCAGTTACTCATCTAATTGCTCACCAAGGACACCCCACTAGCAAGATTTATAGTTATTCTCAACACATTAATTATTTTGAGGTCCTTCCAGACTGTCGTAGAGTTAATTCATCAGCAGCTACATCACTTGTTCCAGAACTTTGTTTATTGCTGGCTCAGATCTCTCTGGGTTGGCTTTGCACCCGTGGCTGGGTATTTGTAGAAGTATTGACAAACCAGAGACACTGATGGGATTCGAGTGATGGCACAGCCCAGCCATGCCAGCTCCTCCCAGCTGTGAGTGTGTGTCCTTTTCTAGCTGCCTCAAAAGAAGTTCAAACCAGCTGTTCTACCTGTAATGGCCAGACATTGCCCAGGGAGCTTTGGGGTCTTGACCAAGTTTCACAAGCCTTTAGTAGCACCTCAGAAGATGTTTAAAACAAAATATGGACTCTCCCCAGATGCCAGAAGTCATTCCTTGGGGAAAGAAGTTCATTTATCCTGTAATAATGAATCTGTGCTGATGGAAAGCTCTGGTATGGTGGTGATGACCATCACAGCCTCTGCCCTCCAACCACTCCGACCTTTTGCTACATCAGTGGTTGTCAATATTTCCTAACTCCCTGCTTGGACTTGTGGCTCCATGATTTCTCCCCTGTTTGTTGATGCAGTTACTGGCAGTGCATTTCTGCTCATCTCAAAATAGAAATACATGATACAATCTCAGAATTTAACCTTAAAATCAGGGAGGAGAAAATCATTAAAAGCAAATCCTCTCTTGGAGAGGTTTCAGCTATGTTAATAATTTCAGCTTTGGAAATACCAGAGGAATAAATAATATGATATTAACAATCTTAGACTCCTAGAACCACGTAGGTTGCAAAAGCCCTCCATGACCATCGAGCTCAGCCATTCCCCCAGCACTGCCAAGGCCACACTAACCCAAGTCCCCACGTGCCACATCCACAAGGCTTAAGTGGAGATAAAATTGGGTCAAACATTGCTTTCCCCTTTTTTCTATCTCCCCCCTTCATCAGACAAGATTAAATTCTAAATAGATTCACTATTTTTCCCCCATCACTCTACCACTGGTGGTTTGGCACAAGACCTTTCTCAGCAGAATGTGGCCCTGCAGAGCTCTGTCCCCAGGCAGAGGTGAAGTGCCCGGTCAGGCCTGGGTGCCGCTGCAGCTCCGTGTGTCCCCTGGGTGTGACACTCCCCGTGCTGGCTCTGGGACAGGGACAAGCTCTGCCTTCTCCAAGGTGCTGCTCCGGGCACAGTTGCTGGGGAAGGCCCTGTCAGATTCAAGTTGCATCAGCCTGGGTTTTGGGTGTTTCTTGGTGTGTGAATGATCAGCTTTGCTTTGTGGGGAGAAGGGCCGGAGAGCTGACTCGGGAGGGATGAGACTGCCAGAGGTGCCTGCCCTAACTCAGCCCCTCCATTGTGTGAGCAAACCCTCCAGCGTGGGGATCTCTGGGCTCCAAAGGGATCAGAACCAGCTCCAGCCAGGCTGGCCCCAGCCCAGTGTGAGTGGCACCTCAGGGGCCAGCTCAGGAGGAGACCTGGAGAGATGGGAGCTGCACCTGCAGCCAGATCCAGCCCAGGTGAGAAGCTCAGTAACAGGTGACACTGCCAGAAATGAGGATGTCAGTGTGGAATGGCCCCTCCCAGGAATGCCCACGGTGCTGGGGGGATTGTTTGGAGCATCCCCTCCTGGCTCTGTGGTTGTGTTGTTCAGTGTGGAGCTGCCAAACCCCGCGGTGCTTGGCGGGGTGTGCAGTCAGTTACACCCCAGGAACAGGGCCTTCCTTGGGATACAGAAATAAAGGCCTGAAAAATGCCTTCTGTGTACTTCACTTGTTCCTGATAATATTTGTTTGTGTGCAGGATAATGAAGTGTAATCATTGTTAAATTTGTAAATGAAGTTAATCCCCGGTATCCATCATAAATATGGAAAGGCTTTGCACGCTGCAGAATCCAGCGCTTGATTGTAAGTGGGTTCTGCCTGGAACTGGAAAATCTTCCACAGAGGCTTGGGCTGACCCTGAGGCCTCACCCTGGCCTGGGTGAAGTGGCAGGAGGGGGTGGTGGGGTGCTGAACAGGGCTCGAGGACTTTCTGGGAGGGACCACGTGGAACATCTTCCCCTCTACAGGCCAGTCCTAGAGCAATAATAAAAATAAAATAAAAGCAGTGCTTTTATTCCTGGTTTGTAAGGGCAGAAAGACCCACAGATCATTCAGTGTGCTGTCTCTGTGTCCCAGAGAAGGAAGTCTCATCCCTAGTCCTGTCCCCAGCCCAGTGCTGCCTTGGCTGGGATCCCCTTTGGAAAAGTGCCCAGCTGGGCATGCAGAGCTGGGAGCTGCTGCCCTGGGCAGCCCTTCCCTGTGCTCTGCACTGGCTGGGGCAGCTCTCAGCTCCCAGCAACTGCTTCTCCTCAGGCCTTTCTTGATGGGATCAACCCCAGTTTGTGCCTTTGTCCTGGGCCCTTCAGACATAGCTTGTCCAGCCGTAGTTCCTCACCTGAGTGTAGTGAATCCTCACCTCAGGCTATGGAGATGCCTTTGGAAAAGCCTGCACTGGTATCCACGAGATCAGCAGGAATACCTGGCTCTCCACAGCACAGTTTGAGTTGTGCTGAAGATTTCTCATGTGCCTGTTCTTAGTCTTTAATAAAAACAAGTTCAGTACACTGAACAGTAACAATTTCAGCTGTTCCTCACCAGTTTTAATTGCCAACCCCCAGATAGCCAGATGGCCATGGCGCCAAACTGAACCAACTGGAGCAATTAGAAGGCCTGGGGACCCTGTAGGCTCCTGCTCAGGATGAATCCCAGCCCTTCGAGGCGGAAAGCAGGTGGCTCGCTTCCTTCTCATCATTTTTCATTTTTGTTTACCTCTGTGTTCTCAGACACAGGCCAGGAGTGAAGTGGGGAGAGCCAGAAATAGCAGGAAATATGGTCTAGCTAAAAAGGGTGTTAGGACTTGTCCTCTACTTGCATAAAGCTCACGGTGATTTGCATATGCAAATGAGAATCACAACAGTGACATTTAAAGAGAACTCCAATGAATAAGGTACCTTTGGAAGCACAGCTGGGAATGCTGGCTCATGCCTGCTCAGAGGTGAGGAGTTCTCTGGGGTCTGGGTCAGGGGGTTTAGGCTGGATTTTGGGGAAAAGTTCTTCCCCCAGAGGGTGCTGGGCACTGCCCAGGCTCCCCAGGGAATGGGCACGGCCCCGAGGCTGCCAGAGCTCCAGGAGCGTTTGGACAGCGCTGCCAGGGATGCCCAGGGTGGGGTTGTTGGGGTGTCTGGGCAGGGACAGGAGCTGGACTGGATGATCCTGTGGGTTCCTTCCAGCCCAGGACATTCCATGATTCTGGGTCAGGCCACCCAAAATTTGTCCTACTCATTTCAAAGAACATTCTTTGCTCCTGACCAGAGTGTGCCCTGCACAAGGCCTGGCTCTGGCACGGGCTGGGTGTCCTCCAGCTGCCCACACAACACACGTGGCAGCCCCTCTGGAGATCTGTGCTGAAGCTCCCACTCTTGGAATAAAACTCTGGATATTAACAAAACTCCCTGCTGTTGTTAAATCTGAGCAAACAGCACTTGGAGCAAATGCCTGATGATTCAGTGAGGTTCATAAAGGCAAAAACCTGCTGGTAGTTCACTGAAATCAATCACCTGTTGGTTATTTTAAATTCACATCTAGATGCTGTATTCTAAAACTGTGGTGCTGATGCTGAAGGAACTAAAGAGCTGGAATTCTGTGGGGTTTATGGTCATGATGTGGTTTAGTGGGCATGGAGGTATTTGGTCAGAGGCTGGACTTGATGCTCTTGGAGGTGTTTTCCCCCTTAACAATTCTGTGATTTATGTGTGTACAGCAGGTCTGGATCCTGCATTTGATATTCCCCCTGTGAGCAGATACCAATATTCTTACAGATCATCGGAGAAATACCCGGAATGTACAATTAAGTGACAGTACAAAACTTTCCCTGGCCCTGATTTATTTTGGTCCATCTGCAGCACTGCAGCAGTGCTCTGGTGCATTCCAGGTGCCTGGAGCAGTGACTGGTGCCAGTGTGAGAACACATGGGCAGGGGGGATGGAACGGGGGCATTTGCTGGGGGATGCAGGCCCTGGATGCTGGGAACCCTCGCCTTGACCTTGCTCTGTGCCCTCTGGTGATTGTTCAGGTGTCTGACCTGGGCAGGGAGCAGATGGGGGGCCCATTCCTTTCTCCAAAAGTTTAGTATTTCATCCATGTCTCTCTAATATGAAGTGCTGGAATGGCCAGAAATCATATTAATTTTCAGTCCTTTTTCTGGCCCAGTGACTGTTTAATTAATCATGTCACTGCTGCTCCAGAGCAACACCTGGCACATGATATGATCAGCTTGGTTTGGTTTACTGTACACTGGACCAAGTTTAGGGTGAAAAAAAACAGATTTTGCATTGTTTTGATGGAGAAGATGCATCTTTTCATCCCCCTCCTGCATACACAAAAAATGTCCCTTTTTTCCTCACTATGGATTAGATTCATGTCAGGCTGTTGGCTTGTTTTGTAGTTACAGTAATCAAAACTGAAAATCACCTGATCACAAAAATTTGGTTGAATTCTGCTGGAACCTCCTGACTTGCTAATCCATATGCAAAAAAGCTTATTGGATTCTCCTACTTCTTGTTCGCTAAACAGGTGAGCAGGGAATCTGATTTTGCACTGTAACCAGTTCTCCCCAAGCAGAAACAACAGCTGTAATTGGAGAAATCATCCAACCCCTGGAGCTGGGGATCTCCGGGCTGATGCACTGACCCCCAGTTTCTCAACTCATTTATTTATTTATTTATACAGGGCTGGGGACATGCAGGTCACAGGGCTGGGGATGGGGTGGTCACAGGGCTGGGATCTGTGTCCCCAAACACCAGGCAGGGTCACTAAAAGGCACTGCCTGCACTGCCCACCCTCTGAGGCACTTTCTCACCCTTTCTAACATCTATGGACTCCTTAGGGCCTCTCCCGAGTGAGGAGTGAGGCAGAGGAAGGAATTTGTTGTCAACCCTGCTGAGAGCGGCCCTGAAATCGCTGTGTGCTGTTTGCAGCTGCAGGAGCCTTGGCCCCGCATGTGATCCCAGGCTGTTCCTGCAGCAGCGCAGGAACCTCCGTGCCCCGGTGTGAGGGGACACGAGGCAGTGCGAGGGTTTCTCAGGGACTCCCTGCACACAGGGCACAGACTGGCAGTGCCACTGCAGAGCTACATTTGGTGTTTGCTCCTGGAGCACAGACTGGCGGGGAGCGTGGCGGGGCCCAGGCGCTGCTGTGCTCGCTGGTACCTGTGTGTTCCCAGGGCTCTGTGGGGCCATCATTTAAATGCAAAGGGCTTTGAATCGGTTAAACTGGCTGTGAGAGCCCTTGTGATCCTGCAGATCATATCCCTGTCACATCCCTGCCCGGCTGCCAAGGGATGGGACTGTGCTCTGTGCTGTGTCAGCTCAGTTCCCGAGGGAGCAGATCTTGGAGCCTGGTTTCCAGCCAGGATCTGTTGCTGGCAGCATGAGCT
Source organism: Dicrurus megarhynchus (assembly GCA_013399195.1). Taxonomy (NCBI): domain Eukaryota; kingdom Metazoa; phylum Chordata; class Aves; order Passeriformes; family Dicruridae; genus Dicrurus; species Dicrurus megarhynchus. The sequence continues at coordinate 105,562 of VXAD01011237.1, read as the reverse complement.
GATAATCTGAATTTACACAGCTAATTCTGGCTGGGGATCTGTTTGTTTAGGCTTAACATCCCAGAGCCTTTGTGGGCAGGCAAAGGGCACCGTCCCCTCTGTTTTACAGGGAAGTGCCTCCTTGTGCTGTGGATCTGCTCCCGCTCTCAGAGCCCGGGAAAGGCAGTGGCACATCCCAAATCCTGTAGCAGATTGACTCCAGCATTTCCCAGTGGTGTCGTGCTTAGGAGAAGAGGAGGGATGAAGGATCCCTCTGTCCAGGCCTGTCCTTCTCTTCCTTCCCTTTTAGGCAGCAAAGGGTTTTTACCTGGGTAAAGCTTTTTCACATAAAAATCCCAAATGCTGTCTGTATTCCTGTGCACTTCTATTTGCCTGGCTATTTTTGTGGCACAGCCACATAGCCAGGCTTCTTCTGTCATTCCTTCCCTTCCATGAGAGCAGGTGGCACAGAGGCACAGCAGAGAGGTTGAACATCCTCCTCACATCCAGCCAGGACCAAGCTTTCACTGTTTGGAGAGGAAAAGGTGGTGCCAGGCCTGTGACCGAGTGGCCCCAGGAACTGACTGGCCCCTCCTGTGGCTCCTGTGAGGGAATTAGTGGGATTTGTAGTGATGCTTTAATCTCATTTAGAATGCAGGTTATTCCTTTTACAGTAAGGGGGGAATGGAGAAATTTCCATGTGTTTGTATATTTACCAGGAATTCCTGGGAGGAGAGCACCCCTCACAGCCTGCAGGACCTGCGCTGAGGGTGGGAATTCACTGCTGTGCCCATGAGGGGAGGCCTCCCTTGAACAAAGATCATTCAAGAGAGCCTCTCTTCTCTCAGATATATCACTTTACCCTCCCAATTACATCTTAGTTCACAAGGGACAGAGCCATCCACTGGTTATTCTCAGCTTTCTGCTGGACTCTCACATCTACCTGAATCCCATTTTTCCATCTGGAGCAGCCTGTGCACCAGCCAGGACAAGCTTTCCACAAAAAATCTTGGCAGAATCTCTTTGCTTAAATGTATTTCCATGTGTTTGCATTTGTGAAAGCAAACAAGCCCTGTGAAGTCTTTGTTTAGCAAGGTTATGAATTATTTGCTTATTTTGTTCCATATTTGTGCAGCTGCCGATTTTACGTCTCTGTAGTTGTGGCTGGGCCCAGCTTACCTCATCCCAATAAGTAATAATGGTGGTAAATTTAATTAAAGGGGTGAATATTGCTTTCTGTTGTGATCTGGCATGGCTCCTCCACCTGCAGTGCTCCGAGGGAGCTGGTACCCCGGGGAGGGCTGGGGCTGAGAGAGACAGGGAGAGCAGGGTGGGACCCCCCAGGCTGGGGGTGCCCGAAGGAGGCTGAGCCTGCAGTGATGTGTGATGGCTTTGGGGGTGGGCAAACACCAGGGAACTGTCCCTGATAAATAACCCGTGGGGCTGCACACAGGGAATTCTGCTCTGCAAACTGAGTCAAATTCAGATTAGGGGTAAAATGGGCACATCTCAAGGGAATTGTTTGCGTGGTTGTCTCCAACATTTCCTTTGGACACAGTTTCTTTTTCAAAACTGTGTAGTGCTTCAGCAGGCATAACAGTAACCCAGAGCAAAGCTGAATCAAATTCACAAGGAAAAAAAAAGCCACAAAGCCACCTTTAAAGTATAACCACAAAAGACCTTCAGGCTTTCTAGCCCTGTAATGGCAAGCACGTAATAATCCAGTGACAGCATGACCAAAATAACGCACACTGAAACCAGAGCAGAGAGAATGAGCGAAAAGAAAGGAAAAGCGATGAGATGGGAGACGACAGTCATTGCCTGTTGCCCTTGTTGCTGTGCTTGTTTTCCTCCTAGCCCCATTAAATCATGTTTATACTGGATTATCATAAGGAAAAAGGTACCGTAAAGTTTTATGAGGAGAGTCTTGGAGGGGATAAGTGTTTGTGGGAAGCTGCTGTCGCCTGCCTGAGCGATTCATTTGTTGTGTGGAGGCATTGCTGCTGTAGGAGGCTGAGGGAAGGCATTCCGGGGGCACAGGCAGGGTGACCCCGCGGGCAGCAGCAGCCCTGAGGTCTGGGAGAACGTAACTCCTGTGCCCCGTACAGCCTGACCTCATCCAAGAGGTGTAGCTGTACTTTATCAGGGGTTGATGTGCCTGTGAGCCCTGCTCCTGCCTGCCCAGGAGATGTAGGGGCCCCCAGCTCTGCTGGGAGCTGCTGTCAGAGCTGCTGTAACCAACAACTGGCAGCTCCCCGTCGGTCACCCACGGCCAGGAACAGCTTTCTGTCACAGGGCTCTATTCACTGGTCAGCTCGGGCTCCTGGTGAGTGCTCAAAGACCCTGCAAGGTGGCAGCAGGGTAATTGGGAATTGCTGCTCAACAAAGCCCTGCCCTCGGCTGCGCCTCAAGGTGGGCATTGCTCTTTAAACCACCATGATCAATCATATGATAAAATCCATCACACTCAGCTTCCCAATTCCCTCGAGGCTGTCAGCAATTGAAGGGTGGTTTGGCTGCCCTTGTCCAAAGGATCTTCTGCTCCCTTCTGCTCCCAGCCTTGGCACAGAGGGCAGAGCTGCACCCTCATCCCAGCACACAGACGGGTGGGATGGGAAACACTGATTTCAGGGGCCCCTTCCCTGCACCTCTTGGAAGAGAAGAGGGTTACCACAAACCCCATAGGTTTTTATCTTGAATTCAAATACACAGGATTGTGCTGACAGCAAATGGGAAGTTTCAGACAGTTCTGCCTGACCCCCCTGTGCAGGTGTTCCGTGATGGGAGCCCTTCCCGGGGTTCCCCTTCCCACATTAACCCCAGGGCTGTTCCCCTCTCGGGACCCCCCCACACCCCAGCAGTCACCACGGGAGATGGAGAGTGTGGAATGGGCCCCTCTGTGTTCCTGTGAGGGTGCAGCAGATGTTGGCTGGCAGATACATTTAACCATCCCAGGGTTGGCAGTTGCTGTTCGTTCTCTGAGAGTCAGAACTAACCGGGTTTTTGACACAAAGGCAGGTCCCCATATAATCAGCTTTCTGGAATGATGCCAACAAAAAACCCCAACAAATTAAAAATTTTAAAAATTAAAAATTAAAAAAAATTAGAAATTCTCATGCAACTGCAAAGACTGTAAACTTGATTTACCAGCGCAAACAAGAGGAGCCTGCCAAGTTGCCAACACAGTTGTCTAATTTGTTGACATGGAGATCACAGGCAAGGTTTTATTTAGTCCTGTACATCTGCATTTGTTTGCTGCCTGATCAGGTCTCTAATCCAGCCCCTCCTGGCTGGGGGAAAGCTGCTCCATGTCCTTCCCACAGCAAAGGCAGGGGGGGTATTTTAAACCTCATTTATGACCCTTTCTGGTGCCAGAATCTGTCGTCCCTCAGGTGGTGGTGTCTCTCAGGAGGGGCTGGTGCAGGTGGCAGTGGGATGTGGAGGGACAGCAGTGGCGTGGACGTGGCTGCACTGTTGGTGTGAATAATGCCCAGCTGGGGGTCACTGCAGATGGGATCCTTCCAAAGAAACCTGTGTGCCACTGGATGTTCCACTGGAGCCAGAGCAGCCAGGGATGGGGCTCCTGCTTTGGCTCCCTTGGCCCTGCTCACACCCAGCGAAACTCTCCCAGCCCGTGGGTATTTTGCCCAGACAGACAGGGAGATAAATTCCTTGACCAGGAGAACCTCCCTCTCACTTTCAGACTTAATTGACATTTTCCTTCTTTTCTTCCCCTTCCATCTGCTCATGCCCATCCTGCTGCACCTCCCCAGCTCCAACACAGCACCATGCAAACCCTCATGCTGAAATTCCCCCGGACTCTCCAGCCCGGCTGCTGTGACATCTCTGTGAGTACCTGCACTTTTCTGTCGTGGAAATGGGAGGTGGAGAAGAGCAGAGGTCACTCAGGCTCTTACCTATTGCCAATGCAAGTTTACTATCAAGAAGCAATTTACCCTGCTCAGGCAATCATTTCGTGTATGCCCATGTGACAAAAGGGACTGGATGGGGTCATTCTGTCTCAGGAAAAATCTCATTTGGCATGAAAACACCGTGACCCCAAATTTTTTCTCCTGACCTCTGAATAATTCTTGTCTCATAGTGCTATTTTACACTTTGCCTGGCTCTCTCTCATGTACCCCTCCCTCTCAGTGACCTCTTTAAAACCACCACTCACCTCCACGGTACCAAATCTGCTCCTGCTGACCTCCCTTCTCCAGGCAACACCCCCAGGCACTTCTTAATTTTGTTGCTTGTCTCTGAATTCTCTCCAATTTGTCCAAACGAATGGCTCTGGGCAGTGGGGGCTGGTGAGAGGCCAGAGGGTGTGTTCAGTGTGACAGTCCCTCACTGTGCCGAGGACACGTCGCCTCTGCAGAGGAGCAGGGCTGGGAGCTCTCGTGGCGCTGCAGGCACAGCTCTCTCCTGTCCACAGAAATGATTTCACAGGATCATGGAATCACAGGATTGGTGGGATTGGGACAGACCCTAAAGCCCATCCAGTGCCACCCCTGCCATGGGCAGGGACACCTCCCACTGTCCCAGGCTGCTCCAAGCCCTGTCCAGCCTGGCCTTGGGCACTGCCAGGGATCCAGGGGCAGCCACAGCTGCTCTGGCCAGCCTGGATGGAAAGAACTCTGAAAACCCATCAACCTCATTCATGAGCAGTGAATTCACTAAGGGCCAGGGTGAATTAAACTAACGTGTGTCTTTCCCAAAATTTCTGGGTTTTTGGTCTCTTCCTAAAGATATTCCACCTTTTTGGTCTCAATGCATTATTTAAGCAGCCGGGGCAGAATAAATGATCTGACCTCCATAAAGAGCTTTCTGCCTTTATATTAATAAATTTAAATAATTCCAGCCTTTTGAAATGTAGGATGATATGTTTAGAACTCTCTCAAAATTTGTAAATAACACTTTTACTCTAATGACAGCTGGGAAAAATAATCCTTTCAAAAACTCTAATATTTTTTTAAAAGCCTGTGTCTCCCCAGCTCTACAAATGCACAAGCAACTGAAGCCCAGAAAAAACTTTATCCTTTTTTGATGTCCTGAAAAAATCCATTCTGTTTGAGACAGAAGCATCTTGGGATAAACCACTCTGGCTCTGGGGTCTGCTGGCCACATGCTCCCCTGACTTCTGGGCCAGGTCAGCACTTTCCAGCTGGTGCATTTCTGTCCCCCAGCAGCCCAGGGGGTCACACACATGCTGTGGGGGTGTCCCCAGTGTGCTGGGCACCCCGAGGGCGGGGGGGACAGACGGGGGTGTCCCAGACACGCTCTGCTCCGTGGGGCAGGAGCAGTGGAAGCCACTGGGCAGGGCTTTGGCCTGAGTGTATCCCAGCTCTGCTGCTGATTTGGCTGAGGAATTTACCCTGGCTCCAGTCTTCCTTCTGGGCTCTCCTTTGCTAGCACAGTGCAGTGAAATCCATTTGTTTCAGTGATGCTTAGGCTGGACCTTGGTGACTTTCCAAACATCTATTAAAACAGAGCCAAGACCTTTCTTTCCCAGAAAGCTTCCATTTTGCTCTGTGGCTGGAATAATGATGTCAGACCAGAGCATTTAGGAACTCCAAATTCCCTGCCACAAAACAGGAATCAGCTAATCAAAGGGACAGACAGGCTAATTACAGCACAGAGAGCACTTCTATTTATTCCCAAGGATCTTGTTAATCAGCAATAATGGAAAAGGAAATAGCAAAAAATTACACAGCAGTTAAGTGAGTTTTGGGTAAAATATATGTTCTTAAATTAACCTAAGTGTCTTTGAATCATGAGAATGTAATTTAATTAATCCATTAACAATATGAAACTTGAATCCTACTTCCCCTTGTATTTTCAGTAGTGGAAGTAATGATATGTGTGGTGGTGGTGTTGTCAGAGCCCTGCCTGCTCTAAGGTGGGATAATATCTACCCAAAGATTTCATTTTGGGGGGCTTGGAGTCTTTTTTACTGTCACAGTTGAAAAAAGCTGGGGCAGAAGTGCTGGGCAGTTTCCAGAGAAGGCAAATGCAGTTGGTCACAGTCTGATCCAGGAGCTGAGGGAGATTTGGTGGGACGGGAACAGGAGCAGAACAAGTCCAGCAGAAATAAGTGGATGGAGCTGCAGGTTCTGTTCGGTGTGGCCGTAGCACAGGAACATTTACACAGACATCAGCAGTGAAATAAAAGCAATTACATTTTGGCCAATATCTGATCTCCCTTATGTGCAAACACCCTTTTGGGATGGAGGCTTGTCATTGGTATAGGATGGAGAGCAATAGGATCTGGTCTCCGTTTGGAGTCTGCTTAAGGAGGTTGGTGCTTATGAGCACGTTCAGTTTCCTAATTGGAAAAAATACACTGTTAAAAAATCAAACTTTGATCCCCTCGAGTCACACAGAGACAGGCACTAACAAGCATCTTATGAGCTCAAAATTGAATTTTACAGCATTTCAGCAGAGCAGTCTTGGAAAATTAAGATGAGGTCTGGAAACAGGAGAGAGCTTATGTATCTATGTTTGGTGTATACTCTCTGTGTGTATCTGCTTTATGCATGTACACTTCATATATACCTGTGGTGACCAAATCACCCTGAATTATTTCACCCTGCAGGTAAATAAACTTTGGTTGCAGCACACAGGACAGAAAAGAGCCCAAGAAGCTGCCGGTGCCTTTTGCAGCCTCCCCTCCCCAACCACACCGAGCTCTTCCAGAAATGCTCCTTCAAATATTCATGATTTCATCTTTTCCCTTTCACTTCTGATGGTGTGTTTGGAATGTATTCTGATGGAATCTGTTTGGAGTGTACTCCAGTGGTCTATTTGGAATAACATGATGAGGATAACCTCTACAATGCAGTGGAGAAGGAAGGAGAAACAGGACTGATGCTTACAGGAGGACAAATTATTTCTGTCAGGTCGGACTTCTCAGTAACCTCCACGTGTTCTGCAGATATGCAAACCCAAATGTCCCCCTGAGGAAAATCCTGCTTGTTTCCCAGGAATCAGTGACACATCCCTCTGGCATTTCCATCCTGGCATCTGTGGTGCTTTGTTTGGAAGGGGCAGTGAGTCAAGCTCCCAGTGGGACATGGGTGTTGGTCAGTAACAGGACAAGTGTCCCCTCGGTGGCTGCAGTGGCTCTTGCTGAGAGGAGGAGGCAGGGCTGGCACAGCAGCACAGAACTCTGCAGTTCCATTGGGCTGGGTCTCACCCTCCTTCCCTGCTCTCCTACTCGTCCTTTCATTATTCAGGACACCGGACAAACCTTGGGCCTTAGTCACTCTGGGGCTCTTTCATCCACCTTGGTTTGGGGTTTTTTTGATTTCCATTGTAACCAAGCAAACCAACCCCGTCTCAGCTGGAAGCTGTGAAACCTGCTACAATAAAGCTGTTGTTCTGTAAAAGAGGCTGACAGCTTGTCAAGGGCTGTTGACATTTCTTGTATCAAGAATTCTACACAGCAACAGCCTTCAGAAGTCTGAAAAGGGGATTCCTCTGATTTTCCTGGTTGCCATATTCCTACATGGACACCCTCCTGGTTAAGAGTCCCAGTAATCATTTTGGTTGATCTGGGCTGGAATGTTTTATTTCACTCTGAAGTGTTTTTTTAATAAGATAGAACAAAACTTCTGAAACTTAAAGTCCATGTAAAATAGAAAATTTTTCTTTTGGCATATTTTATCTCAATGCCACCATAGAAAGTATTGGATGATCCACTTCTAGCTGAATATTAATGAAGTAAATTATCTTGGAAAATTCCCTACTGTGTTCAGACTACAGGAACTAACAGGCCTCATTAGATGCCTGTTGATTAGAAATGTTCAAGTGGATTCTCTTTCTTTGAATTGTAATTAAAATTAATTTGATAGACTTAACCCCCGCCCCTGGAACCAGCTATCACTGAATCGTGTAAGGTGGGAGAGGAGCGCACTCCCTGCCTGGGTGGGGCTCTGCAGTGCCCTGCTCTGAGTGAGAGGAGCTTTGAGGTCCCTTCCACCCCAAACCTCTGTGATTCTGTGCAGTTTGCTGGCTTTGCTCAGATCTCAATCACAGCTCTTCTCCTGCCACAGCTGCATCTCACTTCACTTGTGTCTTCTCATCCTCTCTCAGCTCTGCACTTCATACCCTTCTTTTGCCTTGGGTTGTGCTTTCCCTGTAACCCTTCTGCAAGCCAGGGAATGTTGCTGAAATGGTTAATTCAGGCAGAGGGCCAGGAATGTGCTGAATGCAATCTCACCTCTGCAGCCCAGCCGGCAGCAAAGCTCACTGTAATAACCCAGCACTGCCCATTGCTGTCCCCTGATGTACAACGGGAGCCTTTGGAACTCTGGGAGCCACAGGCACACCAGGGACTGGAGAGTTAGAAATGGTATTTAATCACCAGTCCCTTCAGGATTAATAGGCAAGGCGAGGGATAACATTTGTAATAGATTTTATCTTTCTGAGGGCTGAATCTAGGCAGATTAAATACTGTATTCCTTACAGTTATTTTTGTTCTCAGGACATGTATTTGGGTCAGAAAGATCCCTAATACTGTAATGGAAATGCATTATGTGGCAGAGGAAGCTTTAGTTGTCACTGTGAGATGAGACAGCAAGTCACCCGCGCTGCTCCCTGCGAGGAACACGAGGCTGGACTCCCTCCCTGCTCCAAGCGAGCCACGGGCAGGAATTTTGTGCTTTGTAGGTGTCTGTACCTGAGCAACCTCAGCTCCCTCAGATGGCCTCTCCCATTCCCAGGACCCCACTCCAGGAGCCAGCCCCTTGCAGGGGGTCACATGGCCACGGGGACATTCTGAGCTGCTTCCTCTTTGGGGCCTGGCAAAGTGCCCCACACCCTTTTTTAATACCTGTCTACAGCAGTCCATGTTCCCTGGAAAATTCCCTGTGTCTGTCACTTGCAGGAAGGGTCTGCCAGGGGTCAGGAGGTGTTTGGGAGCCCTTCCCCGGAGTGGGGTTATCAGCTCAGACACCAGCTGGGTTTGGTTCCTCCAACCTAACTAAACAAGAAGCATTTCCCACCCAGGAAGTATCAAATCTCATGCAGCTGCCTGGGATTCAAGAGCTTAACAGGGATAACTTCAAGGGATGCCCTGTGTGTGGCATGCACTAAATGGGAATGGAAAATATGTCACATTTTCAACCCAAAATCCTGATGCCTTCTGTGTGGCCCTGGCTGGTGGCCACAGCCAGCAGGTGCCTGCCTGATCCCATGTTCTCCTGGAGAATGCTGCTCAGAGGAAGAGGAACAGGTTTTCCTTAAGTACAGGGGAACAGCAGGCTCAGTCTCTCCTGTCTGAGCTGTTCATAACAGGCTCACACGGTTAACTCTGCTCAGTGATTTATTCCTCCTTCCCCTCCCCTGCACTTCCTCCCTGCGCTCCCAGCGCCTACTCAATGTCTCAATTAAATAATTGTCCTGATTTAGACATAAGGAAGTTCTCAGCTGTCTGAGGCCCCGGTTGGGCGCCAGGATTCCTGGGAAGAGATGGGAACTCCCGCAGCCACAGCACACAAAGCACTGCTTTGGGATGAGCGCTCCCCAGGAGCTCCAGCATGCTGCTTTCCCTGGCAGCAGCCAGCCCGTGCCAGAGCCAGCCTGGCTGCTCTGCTCCTGTTCTGCTGTCATTCCACCACCAAGGAATCCCCCGGGCGGGCATTTCAATAGTGACCAAGGATTCCCGCAGTGTGGCATTTCGGTAACTCCCTCGCGGCTCCACAAGCGATGCTGCTGACACGCAGGGCTCCGGCCGTGCCCGCCGTCCCCAGCAGGGACAGACCCGCTGTGCCTTCGGGGCTGTCGGGCCCCCGGTGGGCATCTCACGGGTACCCGCAGGTCCCTGCAGCTGAGTTCAGTGATGGCATTTGTGCCTGGCACTTGGCAGGGACATCAAGTGGTGGCTGAAGGAGGTGACAGGGGCCAGGCCCTGCTCCGAGAGGTGCCGTCTCCGTGTTTGAAACACGTGGAGGGACATCAGGTGGCTTCACCCACGCCAGGGCAGCGTGGGGAGCCCTGGGGCGGGGCAGGGGCTGGGCTGGAGCACATTCCCTGGGGAGAAGACGCTGAGGAATTTCGTGGCTCAGAGCTGGCCCTGTTTGTTGTTTCTGAAGCCGAAAGCGCTCGGAGCCGCAGGGATGGCTCCGGAAGGGGCTGTGGAGGGAGCTGCTCCTGCCCGGCCCCCGGCACAAGCGCCACGGCGCTCACTGATCCTGGGCAGGCGCGGCTGTCGCCGCACAACCCCACGGCGTTTATTATCCGCCGTGGAAAGATTTTCTGCCAGTTCTCACCATTCTCAACTTCACGTCATGAACTGTAATATCCCCTGCAGTGTCAAGGAGGGGGAGAATTCCACGGGCTCCCTGGGGAACCTCTGTCCCTGTCGGGATGCGGGGGCTGTGCCAGCCAGGGAGGACATGGGGCATTCCAGCACTGCCAAGGGAGAGCCCGGGCTGTGGTCAGGGCCCGGCTGCTTTCACCAGACAGATCCAGAGCTTGGATGTGTAGGGAAACAGCTGCTGTAGTTGAGTTCCCGGGCTCCAGCCCTGCCGTGGCACCCTCAGTGTTCCCAGCTTTCCGCTTTCTCAGCTTTCCTATTCTCTGTGTGAACTCTGTCCAGCCCAGCCCACACTGCAGAGGCTGTCAGGATGAAAAATAATTCCCAAAACAAACACAAAAAGGAAAATTCTGTCTCTGCATCCCCATAATTTGCAGGCAAATTCCTAATCCAGGAATTGTGGATGGATGTTATTTAGGACAAATTGATTCACCCAGCTTGTGCACTTCTCTCCATACCATATTTGCAATCACAAACCCATGCATAATTAATCCAGAGCACATGAGAATCTGCAGGACAGTGGAGCTTCCTGGAAAATGCCCCCTCTGGGGCTCCAGAGCCAGGATGAGGCATTGCCAAGCTCCCAGGCTCATCTGGCCGGTGCCCTGGTGGGAGCTGTGCCAGCACAGCCGGGGCTGCACCGGGACCCTCTGCACACACCCCACTGTGGCACCCCACCCCTGCCCCGGGTGCCAGCCTGCCCCAGCCATCTTCCAGGGACCTGCTGAGGAGTGGAGATGGGAAACACAGGGGAAAGTGTGTCATTCCTGAATAACTCCAAAGGAGAGAGCCAAAGTGGCATTTTAGAGCAATGAGTTATAAGGGGTTTAATAACCTGTGGCTCCACCTCGGGAGAAGGACACAGCCCGGGTTTGTTGCTCTCACATCCCAGGTGCACAGGGGTTACTTACCCCGGGTTTCAGGACAATATTCCCTGTCCCAAGAACACCAAGAGCTCAGCACTGCTGTGTAATGGCAACATGGCCCTGCTGCTGCAGCCTGTGTGGACACGACGACAATGTTTATTATTCATTATCAGCCACGGCCCCGAGAGCACTTTATTAAATTGCCTCCAAGACAATTGGAGTGGGGTTAATTATTTAGGTGCCTTAATTTTCAATTCATCTCTGTCTGTTGCCTGCAGCACCAAAACTCTGCAACGCTGGTTCCAGAGATAGAAGCACAGAAAGTGTGAGCAGTATTTATCCGAGTGCAATCACTGCCCGGGAGGGAGCTGTGATTTACAGTGGTCTGCGGTGCCTAGAACACAAAAATGAATATTTAAAAAACACCCATAGTTTCTCCTGGATGTACGAGACTCCAAATTCCCAGCAGGTTTTGTGTCTGTGAGTTGTGTTATCACACATCCCATTGATGCTGTTTCTTTGGTTCTGTACTGTCATGGCTGTGCAGCTGCAGCATGGGCAGGGTGAGGATCCATCCATCCATCCATCCATCCCTCCATCCATCCATCCATCCATCCATCCCTCCATCCATCCATCCATCCCTCCATCCATCATCCATCCATCCATCCCTCCATCCATCATCCATCCATCCATCCATCCATCCATCCATCCATCCATCCA
>VXAD01011237.1:0-84034 GCA_013399195.1 Dicrurus megarhynchus | reverse complement strand
AAAAAAAAAAAATTAAACAAAAAGCCAAACTGGGGATCAAAAGGCTCCACGAACACCTTGGATGCCCAGAGGAGCAGGTGAGCCTGGCAGGGGCTGCAGAGGCAGCGCCGGTGTCCCCGCATCCCGATCCGCAGCTCCACACGGACATTGCCATGGCAACGCGGCGGGAGCCTCGCACCAACTCCCAGCAAACCCTCCCCAAAACCCGAGCGGATCCGGGAGCACTCCCGAAGCACCTCTGAGTTAAAGAGCAGCCAGACGAACTCCTCCTCTCCTCCCGGTGCTCCCGGGAGCCGCTGCCTTGCCAGCCGTTCCCCTGCTGCTGTTGGGCACCTTTGATCCACGGAGCCTCCGCCGTCCCCGCGACGCCGCCGTGCCCAGGGGATTGCAAGGCACAGCCGAACCCCCTCCTCTGCTGTCCCCCACAGCCTCCTGCGAGCACAGTCGGGCTCTTCCCTTCATTAAAGCCTGCCCGGAGCAGCAGCACCTCACTCTCCAGGGCAGCACACGTTTGTCCCTGGTATTTCTAAAACGCGGTGGTTACCCCGGTGGGACTCAGCCTGGAGACCTTTATTGAAATCCTGCTGCTCTGTACGGAGCAGGAACCCCTGGCGAGAGAGGGAGATCCTCATGTTGCTGACGGTCATGATGAGGGTCACCCTCGACTGTATTTTCAGCATGATTCATTAGTCTGGCTTTGATCAAAACAGATCCTCTACATGGAACTTATCTTCTTTGATATGAAAGTATTTTATAACTATAAATTATAGACCAAGAAAACCACTACAAAGTGGAAAATTACTATTAAGCAATAAAAATAATCTGATTAATTGCTTTCTGATCACTGTATACAAAGATCAGGATATGAGAATTGCATTTTATTGAGTTCATTCCTTCTAGATTTCCACATAAAAGTTGGGTTTATCTTTTAATTGATCAACAGTGCATTTACATATAAATCTGAAAATTTGGGTGTGGGAAGATGGCTTTAAATGAGCAACAGAAGAGATCCACGCTGCAGCAAATTAGGAAAAGGGAAAGGCTTAAAAACATTTTTAAGTTACTCTTAAGGAATGCGGGTGGCTCTGCACTGGGGTGTGTTGCCATTTATCCTCTAATTAATCAGGCTTTTGTCTTAATTTCTATAATTTCTTCACAATTTTATGAGAAAACGAACTATTAGTTAAGAAATATATCCTGGTAACAAGGAGTGCAGCGTCATGCTGCCTCCTCAGAGTGCCCGTCCCAGAATGAAATAAAATCCAACAAAAAAGGGACATGGAACAGCCACCAAGGCTTATAAAGATATTCCATGGCAAGATACAATGCAGTGTTATGGCCCAAAGTACGGTGAAATTCAGATTCATTTCGAGTTAGTTAAGTGTGGGAAGGCCATGGAGGCGATTTAATAATGGAACAAGTTCCGTATCACAGGTAACAAGATTAGGGAAAGGCAGCTGGGCTGGAGGAGGCTGGGAGGGATCCGAGCTCCAGAGGCCAAAGCCAGCGGTGCCAGCAGAGCTGGGGCTGCCAAAGAGCTCCTCGAGTGCCTGGGCAGGGTCCCTGGGCTGGGGGTGGCGAGGGGACCCCGCCTGGGACAGACCCCAACTGCACAGACTCGGTGTGAGCACCTTCCCCGCGCTCCCAGCAGCAGCCGGCACCAGCATCCTGCCCAAGCAATGAGGAAAAGCTGTGAAAACCTCGGAATTTCGGGTTGGGAGGGGCCTTGGGCCAGCAGGGCATCCCTCTCTCCATCCCTCCTGGCATCCTCTCCAGGCACTCCGAGCCCTCGAGGCTGTCGCAGAGTTGCTGGCAGCTCAGCAGCAAGTTCAGCAATGAGTCTGAAAAACGCCTTTAAAGTCCCGGGGAAGGGGTGGAGAAGGGCTCTTTTGTTATTTGAAGTGCTGCTTTTGGAGCACCCCGAGGCACTTGGGGACTCGGGGGCTGCCCCTGCACGCACTCCTGCGGTTTGTGTTAACCACCAAAGCACCCTGCAGCTGAGCTCTGCGGAGCTCTGGGGAACACTCTTCTGGTTAGCAGAGGTCATTTGTTTCATTATTTTCATTTCAAAGGTGCTCGATGAACCAACAGCCACACATGCTTTCGTTTAACACATTGCAGTATTTATAATAACACTGAAACACTTGGAAGGCCTTTCAAGAGCTCATTAGAAAGCCAGGGGCTCCAGCAGTGATCCCCCAGGTGTTTGTCACCCCCATGTCCCTCCCTGGGGCGCTGGTCCCCACCTCGCAGGTGCTCCTTGCCCAGCGTGGAGCTGCAGGGGCCAGGAGGTGCCCCCGGCTCTGGCCATGGATCCCGTGTGCTCCCAGGAAGCTGTTTGGGGGCAGGAGGGGGATGCTCCCCAGCCCTGCCTGTCCCCTCCAGCTCTGAGTGCCACAGCCTCCCAACACGAGTGTTTTCCTTGGGGAAGGGCACCCCCTCCAACCCCCGATGGCCAAGTGCCCCTAACAGACCCCCAAAAACCGGCTCAGGCCGCTCACCCCCTGCTCTGCACCTGGGGAAGATGCTCCAGGCTTGTTCAGCGGGCACTTCATCTCACCTCTGCACCCAGGGAAGCTCCCCGAATCACCAGGTAATGTTGCAAAAATGTTTTATTCATAACTCGTTTCACGCCTGGCACTTGCTTTTCTTTTGGTATTTATTCAACACACATTTAATTTACCCTATTTGAAAGCACCAACATATTTCCTAATTACCTGGAGTGCTTAAACAGTTTCCACGCTGTTAATAATTCCTTTCTTTTTAGCTGTGAGGGCTGAGCTGCTGCCAAAGCAGCCTGTCCACAGGGCTGGGCAGCCCTCCCTTCCCCAGCCCCACGGGGAGCCAGGGCCCCGCGGCCAGACAGCCCCAGCTGGGGGTCCGGAGAGGAATGGGGACACCAATAACAGGGAGGCAGCTGCAGAACCACGGAGAAGGTCGGGATATTTACTGTGCTGCCACCTCTCCCACCCGCAACATTCTCCTGCAGATGACTTTGCTTTGCTTGGCTTCTTATGAGGATACAAATAATCCTATCAGAGCTCTCTGTTCTACTCCATTTACCAGCTTTACTCTGAGTATTTCTTCTATAAATGCGGGGTAGAGAATTACCTCTGTGGGGTACAAATTACTTTAAACTCAGGCTTTTTCCAGAGGAACTTTTTTTGAAAGAAGAAGAAGGAAGAATATTTGGAATTATTTTCCAGTGCATCTGGTTGTGGCCTTCCCCCTAGAGACAGATCTGAGCAGATATAAATATCTATCATTACAGTGGCCTCACCTCTTCCCAAGCCCTGCCCAGGAAGGAGAGCAGAACAATCCATGTCTAATTACACGACATATTTTCCCAAATAATTAGCCCCATTTTTCATGGTCGATTTTTCCAGTGCAGCCAAGCAGCTCGAAGCTCACCCTGGTGCACATTCACACCGAAATGCAGAGAGGGGACACCATAGCCCCCCGTGCCAGGCTCTGGGTTTGGCTCTGCAGCCTGAGCTGATTACACCATCCTCTGGATGAGCACAGAGCACTGTTCACTCTGGAACAGTGAAGGGCTGGCACAGGGTGCCCAGAGCAGCTGTGGCTGCCCCTGGATCCCTGGCAGTGCCCAAGGCCAGGCTGGACATTGGGGCTTGGAGCAGCCTGGGGCAGTGGGAGGTGTCCCTGCCCATGGCAGGGGTGGCACTGGGTGGGCTTTAAGGTCCCTTCCAACCCAAACCATTCCACGAAATCAAGATTAACTAAAATGTCTGCACAACCCAAATAATCTCAAGGTATTACTGTGAAAACACAACATAATTTTTGGAAATTTAAGTAAAAGGAAAACTGAGGTTGGGAAACAATAAAAGAAAAAGTGAGAGACAGAAGCCATGTTCACATTCACAAGCTGGACACATCCAAGGATACCTTGGGTACTCTGGACATGGACTGTCTTCCTTGCTGAAGGGAAGAGATGCTCAGACACCTTCAAAAGCCTGGAGATAAGGTTTGAATGTCATTCACTGCAGACCCTGGGAGGGGCTGAGTGCACAGAAAGGAGGGAGAACCCCACACCCCCACCCTGCTGAGGGGATGCTTCGGACCAGGGGACCCAGGATGCTCCTGGTGCCAATCATCCTTTATCGATGCACTCCCAGGATCTCCACCCACCCTCTCCAGCTCAGCCTTTACACTGGGCTGGTGTCTCTGTCCCTGGGCACCTCCTGCTCCTTCCTGCAGTGTTTATTCTCACTTAGGCTTGACAAGCTTTGTGCTTGGGCAGAAATGGTTTGGTAATTGGGCTTATAAATGGCAAGGACTCAATGCACTCTTCCTCTCATCTCTCCCAGCAACTCAGTAACTGCAGATGACGGACGATCAGATCCACCTTGAGATTGCAAGTGCAGCTTCTGTCATTAGAATCAGGCACAGAGCATTATTTAATAACTGCCTGGTTCCTGCACATCAGCCGGGCTCTGCAGAGAGCGGGACTGCTGATTGCCCTTCCCAAAGTGCATGGCTGATCATCATCCCTGGATCCCAGACTGGCTGGGGAGTCTGGAGCAACACAAACATCCCAGAGTGTGGTGGGAATGGGCAGCACCAACCACAGGGCCTCTGCCATGGGAGGGTTCCTCTGCTGGGGCTGAATGGGGCTGTGCAGGCCCAGTGCCCACGGTGCTGGCACCCAAAGCTGTCTCTAATTTTAGTCATTTCTTGGGGAACAAGGAGGCGTCACCCCAGCAAAGAGTCCTGTTGCTTTCAGCAGGAGCAGGGATTCACCAGGCACAGCTCAAACCTGCTGCACACATTCCTTTCAGCTTTTAATATTTGATGAAGGCTGGGAACACTGAAGGTCACCCGAAAGCTTCAGCAGTGGATAATTGTAATGCCCACAGACAGCTCCAAGTGCTTGGAGCCCTCTCCCCAACAGGTATCGATGTTCCTCAGGTTCTATTGATCCCTCAGCTCGGGCTCTCCTGCTCCAGGCTGACACAGGGGCTGTGCCTGAACTGTACAGACACGCTGGGGCTTTGGTAGGAAGGGGTTAAAATAAGCCCAGAGTATTCCCTCAATATTAGTGGAAATGGAAATGCAATTTTCAGCAAGACAGAGCTATCATGCAATGCTCACCCCTTCCCTGATATTATCTGACTTGGTATTTACTGGATCCAAAGTAAGAAATACCAGATTCCTGGCAGGAGCTCCGAGTCTCAGCTCAACACAAAGGTTTAATGAACTGCTAAGAGGGGGTAGAGTTCGTAAATGGAGACCTAAAGAAAACAGTGAAGGCTTGATCCTGCTCACCTCCCAAGGTCAGGGTGCTCTGGCTCTGTCCTAACTTTGAATTCACATCTGCCTTAGCAGCTCCTGACGTACAAAATTCAGGATAATCCCACCTCTCTGGGTTAGCACTTTCCAGCCGGGCTCCCAGGGCTGGCTCAGCTTCACTCAACGTGGAGCCACACACAAAATGCAGAGCTGGAACCCCGGTGGCTTTGGGCTTTGTGGGGAACCAACAGCAGCTCGGGGGTGCCCAGTGCCCACGGCCAGAGCGGGGACACTTGGCTGGAGAGGGGACACTGCCAGCCCCAGCAGCAGCCAGAGCATCCCCCCCTGTCCAGGCACCCCCCATCAATCATCACCTCTGTCCCCGTGCCTCCAGCAGCCTCTCTTGGGTGAGAGCTCTCTCATCCCTCTGACAGCCCCACCAGGCACACTCAGGCTCCATTTCCACCCCTCTCTTTGCTGCCTCTGCACAAACCTTAATGCTTTGGTAAGAGTTCTGAAAGCTTCTTGCTTCGGTATCGATCTTCTCTGAGTGTCATTTCTCTGATTTCCAGGTAGACTCCCGTCTCTGCCAGGCAGCTCATCCTCTGCCAGAGCCTCACAAAGCTGTGCTTTCCCAGGGACTGATCAGCATCAGCACAAGATATTGAACTTGCTCCTCTCATTAATGAACACCAAGGGGGATAAAGTAGGCATGGGAAATATTACAGATACACCGGTTTTTCTGGGCTGTTTGTATAAAAGTTTCGTTTTGTACAAGTTCCAGTGCCTAAAGGGGCTCCAAGAGAGCTGGAGAGGGCCTTTGGACAAGGGCATGGAATGCCAGGACAAGGGGAAATGGCTTCCCACTGCCAGAGGCTGGCCCTGCCCATGGCAGTGGGTTGGAACTGTACGGTCTTTAAGGTCCCTTCCAAGCACTTTGCGATTCTGTGATTCCCTTTTCAGAGCTCCCATCAGCACCAACCAGCCCAGCCTTGGCTGTCTGTACCTGGGCTCTCATTTTGAAGCAAACCTCAGCCAGGACCTGGAGTGCAGCCCTGTGGGAATGCTGCGCCCAACACTCGGGCAGTTTCTCTTACCAAAGGTTTGAGAGCAGAAGGACCTTCAGGTTGGACACCCAGAGTTTCCTCAGGTGGGGCCTCTTTTCATACACTGCAATGGTTTCCTTTACAGCCTCAGGGGAAATTCTGCCATCCTTGCACAAACAAGGCAGTGACACTTCTTGTTTTGTGCCAGGCAGGAAGGGCTGGTTCTGCCCACTCACCTGTGCTTGGTGACAGACAGGGAGAGCAGCAGCACCTCCAGCCTCCCCCCAGCACAGCCCTGGCCCTGCCCTGGCCCCCTAAAACCTGTGCACTCCTGAGGGCATCACCTCCGTGCCTGTGCTTCCACCTCAGGACTCTCCTGATGGGATTTTTACCTAAATGAGCTCTGAGTGTGGGAACAGCAGCTGTGGTTGCTGCGCCGGGCACAGCCGTCCCTCCCGCCGTCCTGCAGCCTTGCCCAGCCTGGGCGGCCCAGCCCTGCCCTTTCCCTGGGCTGGTGTCCATCCTCACCTCCCTGGAGGTGCCCAGGGAGTGCCTGGATGGGGCACTCGGTGCTCTGGGCTGGTGACAAGGTGGGGATGGGCACAGACTGGACTCGATGTTCTTGGAGAGCTGTTCCAACCTCAGTAACTCTGGGATTCTGGGATTCTTTTGCTCTGCTGGTTGGTACTGGCTGGTTTCCCCTGGCCTGTGTCTGCTGTGCTGTCACTGCTGCTTCCCCGGCACTCGGTGGCTGTCACCACTCCAGTGTCATCAGCTCCTCTCATGGACTCCAGAGCTGCTGTGTTGGCCATGTTCTCACAAAACGCCTGAAATTATGTGTCATCCTTCTGCCTTAATGCTAGAACGTGGCATTTTCAGGATTTTATTTGAAATGTGGGGTTCTAAGCCAAGGCTGTTCCGTTTGGCAGCCGGTTCGTTCCAGCTGAGCTGGCTGTAGATGCTTCTGGCAGATTGTGCCATCATGGGCAGGGCTGGGGCAGCCTCAGGGCCTGGCTGTGCTCCAGGAAATCCTCTGGCAGTGGGTACTGAAGGAGAAATTTATCACAGCAGTATCAGGTCATGGTGAGCAGGCAAAGCCTTGCAAAGCCTGGTGAGCAAGGGACGGAGCCCAAGTGGGGGTGAGGTGCATTTGCCTTGGAAGCGCTGGAGAAAACAGAATGGGAGGTTGATTTTCCAATGGTGGAGGAAGAGTGGAAGAATAGAAAACTTTGCCTGGAGGAAATACATCAGGGAAACAGGAGGAACTGCCATGCAATGTTTCCTTGTGGCTTCTCACAGTGATATTGCTAAAAGTATGAAAAAATAATTAATTATTGTGTGAAGAAGGGCAAAAATTAAAGTAATTTTTTCTATGAGGTTATATTCTGTATTCTATGTACTCACTCTACAAATAAATAATTTACTCTTTGTGATTTATGCAGTTAATTTGTGTTACATTTTTGTCGCCTTTGGATTGCCGTGTTTGCAGAGCCAAGGGCTGTGTTGTCTCTCTTAGAGAAGACAAAGTCCTGGCCCACATGTTCTGTGATTCAGATTGCAAAGGCCATTATTCACCTCTGCCTCTGGTTCCACAGCACGTTCAGGAGCTGTGCTGCAGCGCATTCTGCCGTGCCAGGGAGATGTTTCTGTTTTTTATCTTTATGAATGACCACATTATTTATTTGGAATACACCAAACACCAACAAGTGCTCATGCGAGCAGCGAGCAAAAGCTCCCAGCAAACAGTGTGACACTAATCTGTTGTTTGTGCTAAAATACAGAAAGGAAATTACTGCTCGCCTGTCATGAAGCTCATAAAGGAAAAAAGAAAAATGCCACAGCAAAAGAATAAGCTTCAAAAGAAAGTTCCATTATCAGTTTGTTTCATGCCTTGTAGCTCCAGCTGCAAACAATCCCTTCCATAAACACCCCCTCAAGATAAATGGCAGCACAATTCGGGTGCTATTGGGGAGATAAAGCCACAAGTCGCCTGTTTGGGGGAGGGAGGATCTGCTGCTTTATTTTGTAACATCTCATCACCATCTTGGGGGAGCAAATGAATATGTATCGTCTGTTATCTTGTCATTTTGGAGCCAAACAACTTAAAATACATTTTCTGTGAAATAACCCCCGGGATTTCAAGACCAGAATAAATTATTAGAGCAATTTGAGCTTGGAGTCTCTGCACTTGCTTGAAACATGGCAAAAGCTCTTCCTGGTTTGTGAGAGTTGCTTTTGCTTACGAAACAAAGGGAAAAAAAGAGGAAAAATAGCCACCAAAGCTTCCTTAGCCCAGACACCTGTGACAGACCAGGGAACTTGTAGGGGTGGGGATTGGCCTCTTCTCCCAGGCAACAAGGGACAGGATGAGAGGAAATGGCCTCAGCTGCGCCGGGAAGGGTCAGGTCGGACATTTGGAAAAATTTCTTCTCAGAAATGATGGTCAGGCCTCGGCCGGGGCTGCCCAGGGAGGTTTGGAGTCCCCACCCCTGGAGTGTCCAAGGAAGGGCTGGAGGTGGCACTCAGTGCTCTGGGCTGGGGACACGGTGGGGATGGGGCACAGCTGGGACTGGATGCCTGGGAGGGCTTTTCCAACTGAAAAGGTTCTGGGATTCTGTGACTCACATGCACAGGCTGATGATGTTCAGCAAAGCTCCTGGAGGGCTGGGCCTGCAGGTTGGGGTGCTGTGGGGACAGCTCTGGGGGCAAATGCCCTTTCAGATTGTGACACTAATTCTCTGTTTAACAATTTGTGCTGGAATTTCTTAAAGCTTTCTCTGGTTTATGTTTTCCTCAGGGTCAGGAGGGGCTGAGCCCTGTGCCAGCCGGGCAGCCCCTGGGCAATGGCTCTGCTCTTAGATGCAGCTCTTTCATGGCCACTGGGAAAAAAAAAGAATTAAATCCTTTAATGAATATGTAACTTCTACCTAAACATGGACATCAGAGAGGACAAAACAAATGAAAAAAGTATGGGATTTTAGATTTTGCCATTTCCTGCTGTTGCAGCTGACTGTGTGGGCCAACCTCCACCGAGGCCTGAGCCAGGAACTTGGGCTGTTGGAGCCAAGCACTGTGACAATCCATGCAAATCTAAGATCTAATCCTTTTATATTGATGGAAATTAAACTTTTATTCTTGCCATGGATATGGGAGTCTGAAATTCACTTTGGGAAAAAATTCAGGGTTTTATTTTTGGCTCCACTTTCACAATTACTCAGCCCAGGGCGTTTTTATGCTGCAGCTCCATTATGTGAAAATCGTGAGTAACATTTTTCTCTCCAGGACTCTACATTTACTCTCCGAATGTTTCACTGAGAATATGACATGATTTAGACTGCAGTGCTTTTAAAAAAACTACCCAATTTCTAGGACCAAATTGTACCTGTGAAAGTGGCTGCAGGGAGTCAGCACTGTCATGGTGGGATCGAGCCAAGAGAAGGCTGGAACTCGTTAAAGCTCTCTGCAAATTATCTCATTAAGTGCTTTCAGATTGGGAAGTGTCTCAGCACTGCAGTGGTGAAGAACAGATCTCCTCAAAAAGGGGATTTATAATTATTTGGGGACCAGAATTCCCAATGTAACCACTGGCACCCTGACATGCAGCAAGTTTAACGTCTCGGACACCTCAGGGCATCCCAGGATGGAGCAGGTGGCTCCGAGTGCTGGCAGGGGAAGTACCAGGTTTTTGTGTACTTAGCTTTTCAGACTTTAGGAACAGATAACCCAGATCAGGTCTCAAAGCCAATGGTGTTTGTTCTGGAGGGTGGTTGGGATGGTTGCAGTGAATCGCTGGGGCAGGGACAGGATTGAGGCTGAATAAGAAGTAAAATTCATTTATTCTGTGATTTCCCAGTTCTGCTGTGTCCGTGTGCTCGGCTCCCACCCGCTCCTCCTCCGCATCCCTCTTTTCTCTCAGGTGGGTCAGGCCCTTGGCACCATGGCCCTGCTCCTCCCCACACGATTTCTCACCCCACAGTGAGGAAGGACTGTGCTGAATAATTTAGTACATTGGAAATCTTTGTTCTGCGCCTCCAGGCTGAAGTGGAAATTTGTCTTGAACTGGCAGCTATCTGAAATCAATAAAATCATCAACTTCACCTGCATTTACAAAGATAATATTTCCTTAATATTGCCTGGATTCAAAGGAAGAAGAAAGGCTGTGCAGGAGGAAAAGGCATAAAAAGCATTGTGGTGAAGCAGCACTAAATTTTAGAAAACTTTTCCAAGGTCATTAATTGAACTTCATTACAAGATTTAAATGAGATATTGAAAATCAAACACGGCGGCCCAGTTTTAATTGCCTGTTCTGCAGTGGAGCACAATCTTAGAGATGTAACTTCTGTTTTGTATCTATGAAGAAAGATTCAGCAGCCCTGGAGGACCGGGGTCACTGGAGCTGGACATGGCATTCACAGGTATTTATCTTGTGGACACTGCTTTCAACCAATGGCCCGTGTCCAGCACACGTTGAGGAGCAAATTAAATCCTGTTCCGTGGTGCTGCTAAAGCAATTCTTAATGTAAATATCATTATGAGAGTCTTAAAACTATTACACTCCCCATCCCTGGAGTGTCCAAGGCCAGGCTGGACAGGGCTTGGAGCAGCCTGGTCTCGGGGAAGGTGTCCCTGGCTGTTCTGCAGGAATGGAGAGAAGGAGGCGGATCTCTGCGGTTACTCACTGTCTCCAAGGTAATCTTTAGGGCAGGAGGATATGGATGTTTCAAGTGCTTGGGTCGAGCTAGCGGTTCAGCCCGGATTTATGGTGATTTAAGTTCATTTTGATGAGAACTGGTGGCTGGCAAGAGGTGGGGGAAGCAATCTCAGGTGTCTCTCAGCCAGGCTGGGCCTGCCTGGGCTGCCACGTCGCAGTGACAGGAGCTGCTTGTCCCGGCTCCCCAGATGCTGCTGGACCCACAGGGAGCTGCTCATCCCAGCACTCTGGCTGCTGGGCACAGAGCAGAGTTCAAACCTTGCCTATTAATACTGCACTTAGGAGTATTCCCTCATTTTGCCATTTTAAAGTTTCACAAACTGCTGAATGTTTGATGGAAACAAAGCCCATCCTTGCTGTGCTTCCTGCTCATGGTCAGCAAACGGCTTTGGGGTCTAGTGGTTTCTTTTCAGGTCAGCATTTAGTGTGTATTTGAAAATATATGCACTTAATAATATTTTAAGTGTTGTGGAAGACACACCTGACACTGGGAACATGCAGTTCATGTGGAGAAGTTTTAGTGCTACTTGGTAAAAAGGAATTTTTGGTGCAGCATCAGCCCAGTAATGACCATAATGTCTCACCTAATGGACAAATAAACAGCTCTGGGGAAATTAAAATAATCCAGTCTGTTAATGCTGCAGGTTGGGCAGTAAACAGGGCACATAGTCATGGAAAATCGGACAATTTAAACCCAAGGGGAGTTAACTCTATCCTTTCCAGGAGCTGGCAGCACCAGTGCGGTGAAGGAGCCCCGGTACCAGTGTGGGGAGCAGGAGCCATTCCCAGCCAACTGCTGTTCCCAGAGGAAGCAGCAGCTGCTCATCCTTTTTCCCAGAGCCAGTTCCTCCCCATGGCAGCGCTCAAACCCAGCCCAGTTACTGCAGAGGGAATGGAGCACACGTGGGGAGGCTCAGCTCTGCCTTATAGGGCAGGAGCAGGGGGCTTCCTGTCGAGTGCTCTCAGTGTGCTGGCTCTGCGTGAATCCCACCCTCTCACCACTGGGGACTTCTGACCCAAACTCCAACACGGACTGAAGAGCCCCAGGCAGAAGAGAGCGCTGAATTGGATTGCTAAGTGCTGGGAATGGCAGAGGCACAGATGGCAGGAGAGGCAAAATGGGAATGAATCTGACAGGTTGGAGAACTGGGGTTTTTACAGCTGCTGAATGCCTGAAGAGAGTGGCCGTGCTGATTCATGGGTGTTCCCAACTGCTGATCCCTTGGCTTTGCTTCCTTTGCTTCTTGGTTACTTTGGGTTTGGTTTTCTGGAATTTTTTGTGTGGGGTTTTTTTTTATTTGTGTGTTTGGCTCTTGGTTTTTTGGGTTTTTTGGTTTTTTGTTTGGGTTTTTTTTGAGAATGAATTTACATTGAAGATTAAAATGCCCAGGAAGCTGCCTGAGCCATCCAAGTTCCTCGTGGGATCTGCAGTGCTTTGTAGACATAAAGTGATTGAAAACATTTATCTTCCCCCATGATTAATAATAAATCAGACGTCTTATGATTCCTCCTTTAGGTTTTAATTTTTAAGCTGTTGAAATACAATGTCTCAGCAAAAAAAGGTTCAGAACAGGCTTTGTTTGGATTGAAAACAGAAGTTTTGTACTGTTTTGGACATAAAAAATACAACTATATAAAAATTCAGCCTCCTGCGATAACATATGGCTGCAAGCTGGGTTTGCTGAGTGAGGACGATTTATGTCTGCAGTCACACCATAAATCTGAACAATTGTGTGAGATGAAAGACATGCTGATGTAGATGAGGAGTGTCCCAGCCAGTGCTGCATGGATCAGCTCTGGGAATTCCGATGGGAGAGCCTGGCCAAGTGTGTGCTGGGATGAAGGACGTAAAAGAATGTGTGTCCACAATGAAACTTTATTGCCACTAACTGAGGGACCCCAGGATGGTCTTAAAAAGGTGAAGGAAGTGTCTTGGTGTGGTTTGACTTCCCCAGAAATTCCGGTTCTGAGTTCCCTGGAGGAACCTGGGGCTCAGACCCCGTCCCTCTGGCCCCAGGGATTCATTCTCAGGGAATTCTTCAAAGATTTCAGCCTGAGGGGAAATATTCCACTCCTCCTCCCAGGATTAGCTTTGCTGTTGGATGTGATTTCTTTGCTGTGAAATGTGAGCAGGATCCTGAGATCAAACAATTTCCAATGGAAATGGAGAGCCCTACGTGGATATATCAGTGTGTGTTTCAGCCATTCATTACTTTTCTCTAAACAGTTCTGTGTTACTCAGCAGTTTATTCATAAAGAGAAAAAAGGAGCAGCAGCAGAAATAACGGCACTAACAGGGAACGGGAGGAAAATTGAAAACTGTGCGTTTTGCCAAGTGGGTGAGTGAGCAGAACATCAGCTCACCCAAACCAGCCCTGGCAGAGGGGCAGCTTTGGGTGTGAATGGAACAATATTTCATTTCCTGGAGGGACAAAAAAAAAATCAGGCTATTGGTCAAGATGTTTCTATGGTAACTGATATAATTTCATTTTAGTGATGGATTACACAGGAAAACTCCAGGGAGGTTTCAGATGATGGAGTTTCATCTGACAGAGCCTGGCAGACTCTTTCTCTGGAGTTATTAGGCAGTTCTGGTTATGTTCTATATTTTATATAACCATTTTTAACCATATACGTTTTTTATTTTATATAACCATTTTATATACAGGAATTGTGTGGGAAGGCTGAGCACGGAGTCTTGGGAAAGCTACTGGTGTGGCTGTTCTGCTCCAGCAAGGAGGGACACTGGGGTTTGTTCAGCCCCAGGGATGGGGAGGGGGCTGTCAGCAGTGCGGTTCCCCCATAAATTGTGTATTTGCCCATTTCTGAACTTGGAGCCAGCAGCACCGAATCATCAAGTGACAAAATTTGAGATATTTTTTTTTAAAAGGTGTTTCTGCTGCAGGTATCAAACACAGGTACAGGTACAGCAGGCAAAAGGAAAGCTAATTTTATTTCTTTGGAGGGGATCAATATTCCACAGTGGGGAAAGTTATGTATTCCCAGCTATACTTTTATAAACAGCATTTCATTATGCCCATTATCATAACAGGCCTCTTTATCTCCTCTGTCAATATTTGGCTCCATCAGGCACTGTCTTATCTTTAAAGTGAAAAATCCATCATTGTGACAGAAGGGAAAAAATACATTAACACCCACCTGCTAATTTATATTTGAGGCTGGAGGCCCAGGAGTGTTTTAAAGAGCTCCTGCAGGTTGGCATTAATTGTGCATTTGAGCTGTTCTGGTGAATTCCCACATCCTTTCCCCACAGGGTTCAGCAGAAGGGTGTGGGGAAGAGGAGCAGCACTCACCACATGCAGGTGACAAAGTGTCCTGGGGACCTGCAGCTCCCTGTGGCCAGTGGCACCTCCTGGAGCATCCCTTGGGAACAGGGAAAGAGGGGAGCTGGGGCTGGTGGTGGGAGAGGCAGCCTGCTGCTGGCCAGGGGATTGGCCTTTAATCCCAAAGGCCTCTGGAATTTCACCTGCTCACTCACAGCAAGGTTGCCAATGCTCTTGCCTTCGTTAGGGTCTGAAATCCCTTTTGTTGCTCTCGGGGATAATTCTGGTCCAGCTAACAGCTGCCCTTGGCTCCATTCCTGCCGTGGGGTTGGAGGTCCCGTGGGCCTGTGCAGCACCCAAAACATGAAAAATGAAATGTATTGGGAGTCTCTTCATGATCAAACCAGTGATGGAATTACAATGTGGAGCCCCAGGGGTGTCCTGGCAGAGCCCCTTGGCTCCTCCTCATGCTGGGAGGTCCTGCAGGTGATGGAGGACAGGTCTGTACAGAACCAACCCCTCCTTCTGAGGCTTTCTCAGCCTGCAAACACCAGTCAGTGCCTTGGTCAGACACTTTGCTGCTGTGAAATCAGCATCTCTATAAAAACATCCTGTATCTGCCTAGTGAAGGGGGAAAGCTTTATTGTTAATTCAGCCATTTCTGTTGGGAAAAACAGCCAAGGTATTTCAGGTACACATCGTTTCATCTTGGAAAAAATAGGTGGTGTGCTTTTATCCCATCCTGACATTGTGGAGGGATATGTACTGCAGGCTGCAGTGGGAACTGAGCCTCCAAAATTGCACATAATGGGTTTAACACCTGCTGTTAGAGGAGAAATAATTGCAATGCTTAAACTCTGTGGCAGGTGTCAGGAATAGAAATGTGACTTCTGCCTTATTTCAGCAGAGAGGGGACAGTCTGCATGGAGCAGTGGGAGCTCAGCCTGGCCTCCAAGTGCCTTTATTTGACAGAAGAGAGTCTCAGCACCAGTTCCTGACAGTGCAGTGCTGGGGCACACACCAATTAACATTCCAGCCTTTAATGGAATTATAAAGAAAAGGTGGAATAAGTTCATAGAATCATAGAATACACTGAGTTGGAAGGGACCCATCTTGAGGGCAAGGAAGGCAGACCTTGCAGATTTTGCAGATTTCAGACAATAAACTTCTTCTTCTTCTGGGGCCTCCTGTTGGGCTGCTGGGATTTCCTGGCTGCCCTGGCCTCAGATCACCCATGGCCCTGCCCTCAAATTCCTGCCTCCATCACAGCAGTGAGGATGGAAAAGGGTCATGTGCACCTGAAGGGAATGAGAAAAGGGGAGGGAAAACATGGATTGAAATGGAGGAAATTACTTTTGAACAATTCATACGTGTTCGTGCATCACTCATCAAAGGCAGCATTTTAAAAAGGTTAACACCTTGGCAGAGCTAATTGCTGTTCTTCCTCTTAAATTCCAGTGTAATTTCTGATTTCTTCCTCTGTTGTTGATCTTTCAGCTAAGTAGATTTTAAATAAAACAAATATTTATGCCGGTAAAGCTTCAGTGTTTAAGTAAAGCAAAGCAAATGAAACTTCCTCATGTAAATATTGAAGGAAAGCAAAGCAAACAAACCCAGAAACCCACATGGCTGAAGGAAACCACCTTAAAAACCCAAGGAAGACAACTTCATTCCCAGAAATTGTATGCTAATCACTTGATCATCAGGTTGAGGGATTTTGTATATTAAATGCTTTTTCTCAGCTGTTGGGTTCCTGATCCTCACACTCTGCTGTTGCCTGCATCTGTATTTGCATGGACAGAGGATCCTGAAAGGCTTGAGATTCCTTAGGGAACCTGTTCAGCGCTGTGAGAGGCCCTGGGTGTCTGACAGAGCTGCTCCAGGATCCATCACTGCCGGGAACAGGTGAGTGCTGTTCATTACCAGCTGCTTGTGCTGTCCTCCTCCATCAGCTGCAACAACACCACCTGTGCCAGGGCCCTCCAGGCCGGGGATGTCAGGTTATATCCAGGCTGGGACAGAGCAGGGCTAACCAGGGGCAGCAGGGGAGGTGCTGTGCTGAGCAGTGAAACTGCAGGGCACAAACCGAGCTCAGTGCAGCTGGTGCTCCCTAATCCCGAGGGACAAACCAGGGGTTTACAGCTTTCGGTGCTCTGGGTTGTGCAGAGGAAGCTGGGAACATGCAGGGATGTGCTCCTTGGCCATGAATACACACCTCTTCCCATATAATTTATTTATTTTATATTATTTTATTTTATATACATCTTCTTTTGCTGGGCAGAATGGAGAAGGCAAGCTCCAGCTCTTTGAAGAATCATACTTGGGGAAAAATTATCTGTCTTTTCAAGTTGCCTCCCTTCTCTGTGAACCCTGACAGCCTTTAAAGTGCAGGACTTCAGGTGTCTCCTCGTGGCACATCTTCCTCCAGGCACATTTCCCCGTGTGAAGGAAAGTTGCAGTTTTTCACTGTAAATAAACATGGCTCTGCGGAGTTGGGAGTGCAGGGGCTTTGAAGTGGTAATTGTGCTAAGCAGGGAGAGGTGGTGGAGACACTGTCGGGTGGGGGTGAGAACAAACACCCGAGTGGCTGCTCCTGCAGCTGGAGGGATTCTCAGGAAAACAGCAAAAATCAGTGTGGGAATGGAGAGGAGACTGTGTGGAGCTGCTGCTCCAACCAGAGAAGAAACTACAGGAATCTTCTGTAACCAGGAGACAAAATGATGGCACAGGTACAGCTGGAAGCTGAGGATGGGATGGAGGGAGGGTGGCAGGGTGGAGTGGGACTGCAGCCAGGGATGGGGTCCCTGAGTGTCACTGGAGGGGCCAGACTGAAGGCTCAGTGCCCCTGCTTGTCCCATTGCTGTACCAGTCCCCAGTAAAGGTGTAAAGGTCCTTGCCCTCTGGTGTCTGCAGTTTGTGCATCAGCCTGAGGCTAGCAAACACGTTTGGGGGGTGTGTGGAAGGAAACAACAGTTCTAGGTAATTTCATTATCGGTGTCCTGCTTATTTCCAGAGGAGAAGATAAGGGCCCAGCAGTGGTGCAGTGATGGAAAAGAAAAGAATGCCTGGCTGTGGGTAATTCTGGCTGCTCACCCTTGTGCTGATGGGAGCCCAAACCAGAGCATGGAAGCACCAGCCAGAGGACATGAAAAGCCAGAAATCCTCTTCTCTCCTCTGTCATGCTCTGCTGCCTGGCCTTGAATGTCCAACAATCTCTGCTGAGTCCCTGACCCTCCTTTCTAGGCACTAGGAAAGGCACTTGCACTCCGATTTATGTGCTCCAAAGGCACATGTGAGAGAACAGATACAGGATTACACCAACTGAAAAGTTAAGAGCAGGGTTCACTTATGATTAAATATAGTGGGAGACAGTCATTTTTATAAGTTAAAGAGCACTAGATTGAGATACATTCATCACAGATTAGCTGAGGTTCTTCCTTGAAGGGGCTCATTGAAATGTATGTGATGTTCATTGTTGTGTGAGATGCTGTTTAAAACTTTTAACAACAAGATAAAAGCTTGTGACTGGGAGAAAGAACTGCTGTCATTGCTGGATTTAATAAATCTTCTGCAGGGACAATAAGCCTGTGATAAACCCAGACAAAGCCTCTTGCTTGGAAGTTATTTTGGCAGGTGGAAAGGAAGGACGTTCTGTCATTGTGGTTTGGGTCTGTGCACATCACCGGGCTGCTGGAACCTTCCCCGGAGTCAGAGGAGAGGCTTTGTCACTCCCTGGGCACAGCCAGGGACTGGCTGGGGGGGAAAGGGCCGGGGGTCTGCCCAGTGCCCCCCTTTGGCAGCAGTGTGTGTTCAGAGGTACTGCATGGTTTGATCGTGACTCTTACACATCTGAGAGTCCCAAGCCAAACACAGCCACAATCCCGTGGATTTAACGGCACAAAAAACACAGGAATTCTTCCTTTTTCTCCTGCTTTGTCCCTGAGATTAAGGAAGATTTTTGCCAACTTAGGAGGACAACAGGAGCATCAGGGAAGATGAAAGGAAAGCAAACTCTGCTTCAAACACCCTTGAAGCATCTGTCAGAGTGGGGATCAGACCTGGAACTGCCAACACCTGCCCAAGATCTACTCAAGATTTGGTCCAAACCAAGAGATATAAAATAAATAATGAACAGAAGCTGACAAGAGCCCACAGAAGCCATTGATCTTGGTCCTGATGAGCAGAAGAAGAACAAGGCACTGATGTGTGCTGCTCATCAGCTTTCTGCTGAACATTCTGAGTGAGGGAGCTGGAAGGGAAGGCTGATCCTGTCCCCTGCGGGTCCATTTTCTGCACAGGGTCTGGTTTGGGGTTTGGACATTATACACAGCCAAGTGTACTACAGGCATCAAAAAACTGGAGAAAAAATAGACTTGAGATCATTCTTAGGGGAAAAAAAAGGGAGTATTCTTCAGGGGTGGTATAAAATAACAGCATTTGCTGAAAATAAAATTTACTGAAAAGAAATGTGTGGTACAAGTAGAACTGAATCATAGAATCATTAAGGTTGGAAAAGACCTTCAAGATCATCAAGTCCAACTTTCAACCACCATGTCCATCAACCATATTGCAAAATGCCACATCTCATTTTTTGAACACTTCCAGGGATGGGGATGCCAGCACTTCCCTGTTCCAGGGCTTGACCAATCTTTCAGAAAAGAAATTTTTATTAATACATAATAATTGTTAAGATTAAATATTAATTTAATTTTAATTTAACATTTAATTATAAAATTAAATTGGTAACATTAAACCATTGCTTAAATTATTGTTTATTAATAATAAATAATTGTGGCTGCATCAAGGCCAGCAAACAGGCAAATCCTGGAAAATCAATGCACTCCTGTGTCAGGTTGTTAAGGCAGTGAAGGCCTTAACCCTGTCCCACCCGGAGGGCTCGGATTTCCTGAGCACGACAGGGAGTTGGGGGGTGCTGCCTCTCCAGCCCCCTGTGTGAAGGCTGAAGGCAAATGTTCACCAGCCCACAGCAGAGGAGGGTGGTCCCAGCACCCCTGCCCTGACTCTGCTGCTCCTCTGGGCAGACACTGCCAGGGAGGTGCCAGAGAGCCAACCCTGCTCCCCCTGCGCTCCCAGGAGACAGAAATAACCCTGCAGGTGCAGCCGTGCCCCCACCTGCCCCCATAACCCTTCTTTCTTCTCTCCTCAGCACTTATTAAATAAAGCTCTGATGATTGGCAAGCTCACAATGGAACAGGGAATTGAAGTTGGCAGCCCCAGAAGTGGGAGGGGGAAGTTCAAATCCGTTTGCTCCCAAGTGTGGGCTGAGGGTGAGTAATGAACAGAAACAAGCCCAGAGAGCACAGCCCAGGTCTCCTGGGACTCCAGGTTTGTAACCTGCATTCAGCCACCCTCAACACGCTCCAAATTTGCCTTTTTGAAGTGGTTTTGGGAAAGGCCTGGGACACTGAGGGCTGGTGATGGAATTCTGACTTCATGGGAGCCAGAGGCAAAGCAGTGCCAACCTGGATGGAAGCAGCATCTCACCCCCCAGCTCTTATTAATCTATTAGAAATAATATTAATTATGCCACTAGCACAAAAAGCAATTATCAAAATATTTTGCTAAACATCTTAAAAAAATGTTATTTACCAAAACCCACTCAACTGTATCAAAGCCTTAACAAAAAGCTCTCTTAGAAATTAATAAATATGTTTGATTAGCACTTTCATGAGTGCACAGATTCTGCATATGGGAGCATTATAGTGCATTTAATTATATATAAAGGCAATTAATGTCACAAATTAAGACTAAGCTCTGACTCGGGCTAAATAATTGTCATTATCTATCACATAACATGCCCAGAAAGCTTAAGTCTGCATTGATTTTTATGAACAATAAACTTGGCATTTACATACCAAAACAATTTGGTGTAATTCAGTCTCAATAAAAAATGGCAACAAAAAAAATCACTCGCATTCTTGGGGAATTTTTTCCTTTCACGATCACATGGGCGTTTTTCACAGCACGTTCCTCACGATGAGAAGGGGAACATTTCCTGTCTGCAGCCTGGGCTGGGGGTCCCACAGCAGAGCCCGAGGGCAAGGGGATGCTCCAGCTCATCCCCCTGCTCTGCACAGCTGAGGGCTCCCTGCTGCAGCCTGGGCTTTGCAGCACCTACCAACACACGGGATGGGCTTTTTGGGAAAATCCTCCAGCTTTCCTTGTCCAAACTGGAAACAGCCCAGCACTGCCAGCGGCCATTTACAGGACATAAAATGTGCAGCCTTAAGGCAAAGGCCCTTTGCACCTGCTCAGGTCCCAGGTTTAAAAACACCCCGACAGGGCCCAAACCAGTGCAGAAACTCCAGTGTGCAGGGACCAAACCAGTACAGCGACACTAGAGTGTACTCAGTGGGGAATGAAATGAAGCTGTTATGGAAACAATGGTAACACTGCACTGATGCTAAGTGCAGCCAATTGTAAAATAATAGCCTCTAAATGGAGTTAAAGGCTCATGGTTTTGTGTTTGAAAGGAGCTGTGTGGGTGTAATAGAGTGGTGTAGTTTGTGAAATAAAAATAAAAATTGATCCACAGTGCAGAGTGCAACATCTTCACTTCGTGTCAGCTCTTAAACCAGAGCCTTGCTGGGCTCAGGGACTTGCTTCAGAGTCTAATGCATAGAAGTAGGGGGTGGAGGTGATTAAAAAAAAATTACTAATGCATTTGTATTATTATATATTTAAAAAATAAATATTTTTTAAATACAACCAGCACGATTATGTAGTGATTATCAGTTCTGTTTGTATATGTTGTAGCAGGATGCTCTGCCTGGAATGGGGTAAAACAACTCCAACAAGGCCCTGTTTGCAAAGCTGTCAGCACTGGATGAAGGGGGGTCAAGCTGCTTTTGGGGTGAATAATGCTGAAACCAGCCTGACTCATCAATTCCAAAGTTAAATATCCCGAGGCGGAATAAAGATGTGTCAGAGCTGCTAAAGTACCCAATAAAGGCACAAACAAGTGCCACTACTGATCCAAAGTGATGCAAAGCTGCTGAGCTGACACAGCCTGGACACATCTGACAGTGCAGCTTTCGTCCTGCAACAGCCCAGCCCCACTTCTTAATGGCAGGGACTCCTAAGGTACCCTCTGGAATGTGTGTGGAGATTCCTCCCTGGAGCAGGGGTGCTCCTCGAGGTCACCCCTCGAGGCTGAGCTGGAGATTTGCCCACATTCCTCGGTCTGGGTGAGTAACATCAACCTCTACTTAATAATTTGGTTTGCTTTAATATAGCTTCAAAAGAGTACGCTTTGCTGCAGTAGTGCTTTGAGTAGTAAAGAATTCGGATTAGGATCTTTGTCTTATAATTATCCTAATAAATAATTTGTTTTTATATATGTGGTTTGCCACCCTTAATCCTGCAGGAAAGGGTTGTTAAAGTCAGTAACACCTGTACAGTCTGTTAGACACAAAGGGCTGGCAAAGCTTGGGGCTGAGGTTGGATCCAGCCGCACCCCAACTCCTCTCTGAGGAGTTTAGGAAGTTGGGGGGTCCTTTCTGCCCCTCGTGATTGAATGGGAGGGCTTCCCTAAAACTGGGGACTTTGCCTGGGGCTCCCAATCTGCTCGGTAACACAGAGTGGTCGTGTGTGTGTGTATATACACACAGATACATTTATGTACCTATGTAGGTACAGCTACAGAGAGCCATTAATGCACCCAGGGTCACAGCAGGGGAACTGTCACCATCTGCCCTTTCCTGTGCTGGTGTCACCAGTGATCCCACTGGGATGGCACCAGTGAGGACACAAATCACAGCCAGCAGATTCCATGTGGCACTTTGATACACGGAAATATTCCCAGGCTTTTCCTGCCACCTCCATTTACTGATGTTTTCGGGCTGTGATCAGACTAGAAAGACATTCAGGATGGATAAATCCTGTAAGGCTGCCTTGGGTTAACCTGGAGCAAACCGTGGGGAACAGGGATGTTGAAGCTGTGCATGATCAAAGGAAATTTGGCCCTGACTACAGCCAGAGGGGGAAAACATCAGTGGCCAACCTTTAGCAAGCAGCTCAGCTCACGAACCAGAACACGCTCCACGTGGGTGTTGTGGTACACACACAACCCCTATAAAAATAAAATAAGCAGGAAAATGAAAGGCTCAGGATTTCTTCACTGTGGGCTCTGATGCAACATGAGCTGGGAGAAGAAATTAAAAAACCCTAATTCCCCATCACTCCCTCTCAGCAGCACCATTCCCTCTTTGCACCTGTCCCCCCTTCACCAAAATAAAGTGAAAACCAAACCAACAAACCATTTTTTCCCCATTCAGAATAAAATGAGAGTCTTTGAGCAAGAAACATTTGTTTGGTGACAACATACTTATTTAGCCCAATGCTGGCTCTGTCCCTGTGTTTATGGGAAAAGGAAAATGCTGCAGCACCTCTGCCTTCCTTATTAGCTGGGCTGGTGATCGGTTTCTTGCTAACAAAGCCTTTACCTGGGTGGAGTTTCATCTCTTGTCTGATGCAGTTCATTCTTAGGTGCAGGAACATCCCCCAGCCACACCCGTGCAGAGTCAGGCAGGCTGTGACACCCAGCTCTTCACCTCTATGTTCCGTGGCCCTGCTGCAGCTGTCACAGCTTCTTTTGATGCTGATTAACCTCATCAGTATAATTGATCAAGTTGTCTGGAGAAAATGGGAGGCTAAATACCTTCCCCAGGATCCGTCAGAGCAGCCGAGCCGTGGTTGCTATGCCAAAGGTGGTGCAGGTGCTGTGCTGCAAAGGGAATGAGTTTCCTCTCACCTCTTGCCTAAACTTCTCCCTTTTCCTGCCCCAGCTCACCCAGCCCGTGCCTGGCAGATTGACTCTGATTAATTGCTCACTTAATTACCTTCTGGTGTGCTGTTGAACGTAACGTCCTTCAAAGGCATCAGAAGTCTCAGCAGTTGACAGCAGCTTTGGAGGTATCAAACACAGACAGGAGGTTGGCACTGTGGGACTCCAGCTTGGCTTTTGGGGTTGTTACAGATCTTTAAAAGTGCCTTTCAAGCACTTTTTCCCCCTGCAATCAGCTGCCAGCTCCCCCAGGACTTTCTCCAGACCTGCTCCTTGGGCACAAGCCCCTCTGTGCTGCATTTTTGGATGGCTGACAATGTCATGAAATAAATGTTAAGTCACAAGGGGAAAGGGGGGGGGAACAACTGAAAAAATATATTTATTGGAGTAAATAAAAAAAAGTTAACCAAAATCCTTTATTGATACATTCTTGGATAATACCACAGGATCGAGAGAATGGAAAGGGAGGGAGGAGGTTGCGGCAAAGATTGGTTTCACTAAATTGGCACATAAGCAGCAAGATTAACGAAATTACTTATTACAAACAGTATAAAACATACATGCTTCTGTAAGTCCTTATCACACTGGTCAATCATGGTGGGGCATCAACAAAGAAAAACCTCAAGACATGTAAAAGCCATATTCTTTCCTCCAAATATCATAAGAATCATTGAAATTATTGCAAAATAGTCATATACCTTAAAGAAAAGAACAAAATAGAACACAAATACAAATATCAAACATAAATTATTAACATGTACCATAAAATACATTACTGGCATGCATTCCAAAGATCAAGACCTCTACTAAAACTCAGCAAAAATCCTTCCTGCTTCCTCTGCAGCCCATTGGAGGTGTGAAGGGGGGGGGGACAAACTTCGCCAGCACAGTTTTTGGTCTTTAAATTAATTTTTTTTGTTTGTTTGTTTAGTTAAAAAAAATAAGGTATATGGATTGGAGTGATACAAGAGTAATAATACAAGTCATGTACATAGGTCTCAGATCCTCAGTTGTCGGTTGGTTTGAGAAGTGCCGAGAGCACAGGGCCTCAATGAAACTGTGCATCCAAAAAACAAACAGTGACCTCGGAACAACATGGATGGCAATATGCAAAAATCCTCACAAACTGTACAGAGAGTTCAAAAACTTGCAGTCTGGAAGTACATAGAAAGACAGAATTAGCCCCTTAGAGTCCAGAGCAGCCAATGCAGCCGGCCCGGGGAGCGGCTCCTGTGGCACGGCCATGGTGGCCCCAAGGCCGGAGCGGCTCCGAGGCCGCGGCCAGGCCAGCGCCGTCCGGAGCCGGGAGCGATGGAGGAGATCCCGGGAGCAGCCTGGAGCACGGGGCTCCTCTCGCCTCCCGTGGCCCCGCCGTGCCCCGGTCCCCCTGGGACCCCCGCGTGGGGAGCTCAGCGAGGCGGGTGGGCCCCGGGCCCGGCCCGCGCCCCACGGCAGCTGGGCCTAGATCACCAGGTTGTTGTAGCTCACGTACTTCTTTTTTGCAGCAGGGCCTGCAAGAGAAGCGGACAGAGGTCAGAGCCTGTGGGCCGAGCCCCTCGGTGGGGCTGCTCCGGAGGCACCAGGAATGGGGACACACCAGGAGCGGGGATGCACCAGGAGTGGGGACACACCAGGAATGGGGACACACCAGGAATGGGGACGCGCCGGCGGCTCCCGGCCCTGAGCTCCCACCCGCAGGACTCCGGGCAGGCGGCTCCCAGGCCAGCCCAAGCTCCAGCTCCAGCTCTGACTACAAACAAAATTAGCACGGATTGATTTTGTCAGGCTCCCGCAGTCTGGGTGACTGCACTGCCGAGGCACCACAACCAGATCCTATTAAGATTTCTTTTTTATAAAAACAGTGACATTTCCTCCATCTTCTTAAATCTCCTGGGCTAAACTTGGCTTTTCTCATGGATAAAGTGATTCTTATTCAAGTTTTATGACTTCTGAGAATTTTTCAATATGGGGATGAAGGTACCAGCTTTCCTAATTATGACCTTCAAATCCAATCTGTTTGCAAACAGAAGGAAATCAAACCAGTCAGAACTTTATGAGCACCGCTACACGTGCCCGTCAGGAAAAACTGCAAATATTTGCAGCTGAAAACAAAGCAAAATGTTCTGCAGTACTTTGGCAACACTGACAGATCCAGGACACAGAATCATGGACTATCCTGAGTGGGAAAGGACCCACAGGGATCATCCAGTCCCACCCCTGGCCCTGCACAGACCCCCCAACAACCCCACCCTGGGCATCCCTGGCAGCGCTGTCCAAACGCTCCTGGAGCTCTGGCAGCCTTGGGGCCGTGCCCATTCCCTGGGGAGCCTGGGCAGTGCCCGGCACCCTCTGGGGGAAGAACCTTTCCCCAAAATCCAGCGTAAACTCCACAGAGACCAGAAAAAAGAGCCTGGATTTATAGTTTGCTGAAGCATTGAAGTCTAAATCCCACAGTCTTTGAGAGAATTTTGCATAACTTAAGCAGTTTGCTGCATATTTCCAGCCTGCTAAGGTAGGGCAGACTCCAGTCACACTTTGGATGATGTTTTTAATGTGGTGTGTTTAATTTTAAAACTTTCTCAGGAAGATTTAAGAGATGCTACAGAGGGAGAGCCGAGACCAACAATTGGATTTGTTCTGCAAATCTGCTTTTCAAACTTCATTGGGTTTGGGTATCCCAGGGCTCCTCTCAGTCCCTCTGCAAAACCATACCCAGACAGGACATGGAGCTCTACCTGCCCCCGGAGCATCCCTTCCAGAGCTCTGTGTGTCTCCCAAGCATCCCCCAGATCTCTGCCAGCCCCTGAACATCCCCTGGATCTGTGCCAGCCCTGTGAGCATCCTCTCGCCTCAGAGACTACACACAGCTCCCTCTGCTTCCCACCTAGGCTGTGGTGCACCCCTGGGCATGTCGCCCAGCCAGCAGCATCACCAGTCAGAGATCACTGCTGGTTTTGCAGAAACACTTGCTCTGCTCTCCCCCAGCAATTCAGACTATTCAGAATACAGCCACAGAATGCAGCCCAATATCAATATTTCCCATGGTGTTTACTGTGTCACTGACAAAGACAAAGAAAGGATTTTATTGACAGGTATTTCCAAGACGGACATGTAAGAACCCCGCGTGTAAC
Organism: Dicrurus megarhynchus; assembly: GCA_013399195.1. Taxonomy (NCBI): domain Eukaryota; kingdom Metazoa; phylum Chordata; class Aves; order Passeriformes; family Dicruridae; genus Dicrurus; species Dicrurus megarhynchus. The sequence continues at coordinate 57,806 of VXAD01011237.1, read as the reverse complement.
TGCAGCCCTTTGCAATATTATCCTGAAACCCTCATTCAGCTGTTTCCTCATGCCCCAGACAGGAGTCAGTGCTGTCTGTTCAATCAAGGACTGATCCCACAAAGTGCTGATCATCTTCAGTTCCCATTAACTTCTCTTGGACACGAAGGTGTCCAGCATCTGCCAGGATAAAACTCATTATCCTTCAAGGCTACACTACAAATATCCAATAAACTGGGAACGCTATTAACCGCTGAAGAAGGCTAAAATGAGCCTGGGAAAAAAAAAAGTCATCATGGAACAGGTTGCAAAGTAATTCCATGTATTATTTTGTGATATACTTCAGCTTTACCCATTACATGCTCCAATTTCAAAGAGCAACAGTGTTCCTAGGACGAGATTTAGATGCTCCCACTGCGGGTTCAGATCATGTCACCCCTCCAGTGCCTCCCAGGTACTACTGGGGCTCTCAGCAAAACCAATCATTTTGCTGGCAAGTTTTCTCACCAGTTTAGCCCCAGTACTCCTTTCTCATTTCCAACAGGACAAGGACCCACTGGTGCCATATGGATTGAGCCAAGGAATGCTGTGGATAAGGTGTCCCTGGATGGGCTCTGAGACACTGACACAATCCTTGGCAAGGCTCTGCCCCACCAGGATAATGTAGTTGACAAAAGCATCATCCATAATTCAGATAAAATGATCAATAAAAGCCCTGTGGTTATTTTCAGAGAGGAAAGACAACCTTCCTTGTTTAAAGGCTGTTAGGCCAGGGAGGATCACGTCCCCTGATGGCTGTTGGTGCATTTCCCCACTCTGCTCCTGCACTAGCTCCAGCAATCTGCAGCTCAGCCTCTGTGCAACTTCCAGACACGTTCCAGTCTTGGAGAGTTCAGGAGAGACACAGTCTACCTCGATAATGAATCTCTCCTGAGTCACAGCTCATCATTATCATTGGCAATTAGCACCAGGTATGGATTTGATTTTCCTCAAAGAAATTAATTTACATGAAAATGGGCGACGCTAATGAAACATCAACGTTACCAGGCTTCGCCATGCTTTAATCCACGAGACACGAGGATTCCCTGCTCTTTACACGGGACAAGATACAGATCTCACACGAGGATTCCCTGCTCTTTACACGAGACAAGATACAGATCTCACACGCTCTGCTGCTGTTCTGTTAAAGGGTGACGGCTCCCCGACAGTGAACACAGACTGGCCTCTTGCAAACAACATATACATGTTAATTAATATACATATAATTATGTCAGCCTCGGCTGGCCACTGATTTAGATGTGCTGGCAGCGAGCCAAGAGCAGCATCTGCAGTGCCCAAGGAGACACGGACCCGCTGCATCCGCGCCCCCTCCTCAGCTCCGAGTAAAGGACCACGCCAAGGGGCCGCGGGAGGAACGGGGCTCTCAGTTGGTTTTGGGTACCAAATTGGGTGTGGGAATGAAACATCCCGGCCCCTAGGGGCCCGCATGTTTGCAAATAAAGGTGCTCCGGAGGCATTTGCACCGTGCAACTTGCTCGGGGAAAAAAAGGGACCTTTCAAAAGAGCCTTAAGCACCTTAAAAAGAGGTTTCCTATCACAGTTAGAGACAAGCGCCCTTTTCTGCTAATTTTCCGCTAATTAGTGGTGAAGAGTGACAATGCCAACAGGAGAAGAGTACGAGGGATACCTGAGGGATACAGTCCGTACACACAGCCAGGACCTCTGCACAGTCTCCAGTTCAGCCCAGGCACAAGAATTCATTCCTTTCCAGCAGTGGGGGACAGTGAGAGCCTACACCCATCCCCTTCCAGAAGTGAGTAACAGGATGGAAACACCTGCACCTCTGTGCCAACAACACATTAAAAACAAACACACAGAAGCAAAAATCCTCTTTGGATTTATAAGTTTCATCACTTGACTGGTTTTCATTATCTTGAGCACAGGTCACAAAGAAAGGAGCTCCCACAGCACCCCAGAGCAAGGCAGAGCTGTCAATACTGACTCAGAGCGAGATGTAATCACTCACACTTCAATTTTATGCACAGTTGTAACCTCTTCCATGCTTAAAGAGAAAAGATTTACAGTGCAAGAAATGAATTTTATTGCAGCCCCCAGGCATCTCAAGCTATCAAATGTATGAAACATCATCTCAGCATTCCCAGCTCCGAGCCGGGACGGACATGGGGATGGCTCCGAGCCTGGAACCCCTGCTCTGATTCCCTCTGCAGTCACTGTGGCAGATAATTCTTAGCTCCTCTCTTTCATTTCCTTAATTCTGGCTTAGCAACCCATATAATTTGTGACAGGCAGAGCAGAGGCTGATTATTAAATCCTACTTCTAGTCCATCTAAAATCAAAATGGAGCTCTGTGGCTTCTCCTCCATCTCTGCCAGAAAGACAGAGCTATCCCCATGCTCTGCTGCCTTTAAATTGGGGAATTTAGATGAGAGTGAGATGAAAGCAACAGGCCTAAATGATTCTACATGCTTGCCCAAATCCCAACAAATGGAATGAAGCTTGCAGAAAATAATTTTAAATTTGGTATCTAAATGTAAATGGATTGTTCTTTCACATTTTGACATCTCTCTGTTGTGCTACCACAGTGTTCTGGCACCTTATCAGGTCTCTCAGTGCCTGCATTGTACAAAGCCATCTCACTGCCCACGCTGGTGGGTGCCTCTAGCCTGGACCCCGTGGCTTTGGTGCAGATGAGCAATGGAACATCCTGTTTTAATAACAGAATGTGAATATATTAAATAACAAATATAACATTAGGAAAAGTGTGTTCCTCCCTAATTGCTCTGTAGCCTTCTCTCCTCATAACATTCAGCTGTCTCTCTTGGTGCAGCAGCACAGCCAGCACCCGGGCACTGGGGACAGCCGGGAATTCCAGGTGTGGGAGATTCCTCAGCAGATCCCAGACGGTACCAGGGCAGGGCAAGGTGCTAAAAACATTCCTGCTGTTTCCTGATTTCAGATATTCTAGGACACAACTGGTCAGGTGGTAGCTGGTGCCGAGCTGGACAGGCTCCGGGTGTGCCAGCCACAGGACACACTCAGGTGACACAATGCTCAGGTGACACCATCATTCAATCACTGAGCTTGGAAAAGTCCTCCGAATCATCGAGTCCAACCCTTCCCCCAGCACTGCCAAGACCACCACCGGCCCATGTCCCCAGCTGCCACTTCTACATGGCTTTTAAATCCCTCCAGGGATGGGGACTCCACCCCTGCCCTGGGCAGCTGTGCCAGGGCTGGACAGCCCTTTCCATGGGGAAATTTTCTCTAAGATCCAACCTAAATCTTCCCTTGTGCAACTCGAGGCCATTTCCTCCTGTCCTGTGACAAACCCTCTCTGACCATCCCTACATCTCCTTCTGATGGACACGGCTCTTTAGGTTCTCCAGCAGGATAACTGGATGGATTGTCCTTAGGAATCACTGAAAATCCCAAAGCTGGCTGACACCATAGGTGGGGCTATGTGGGCACATTTTGACCTGGCATAGGCACGTAATACACATAATGCACATAATAAATACACACAACACAGTGCTTGCTGTTGGAAATCCACTGAACTGCCACAAAAATGTCAAATGCTGCAAAAGATGAAACCAAAGCAGTCTCCCCCACAGGTGCCCAGACACTGATTGGAGGGGACAAGGCCAGGTTTTCTGTCGACTCAGCTCAGCTGATGTGAGCAGGGTGCCGGGAGCAGATGTCCAGCCAGGCTGTCCAGTTCCACCCCAACACCACTCCGGTGTCTCTGCTCCCCATCTGCAGAGCACTGGTAACATCTGTGAGCTCGTGCTCCAGAGGGGACCAGGAGGTGACACCAGCACCCAGAGCTCACCAGTGAGTGATGAATGTCAGGAGAGCACCAGAACAGAGAGCCAGAGCATCCTGCTCTGTACACCTTGGACAGCCTGGACACACCTGGCTCACCCGGGGGTGTTCAGAATGCAATTAATAATGAAACCGTTACTTCAGCTCATTAGAATAATGATGTTTATGTGTATGCATGCAAATACTGTGCTCAGAGCAGGGCTGGGCAGATGCTGCAGGTGTATTTCCATCCAAAGAGCCCTCTCCTGTCTGTCACTTCACACAGCTTCCACTCCTAAATTCCTCATATTCTATCCAGGTCTTCATTTTACCTTTAGGGCTCCCTTATTATCCCTTTTAGACACGGCTGTTTCCCCTGCCTGTCACACGGCCCCTGAGCACACCCAGCCTGCAGAGCACAGCAAGGGAATGGCAGCGCCCTCGAAGCGAGCCCTGAACTCAGGGGAGTGCCAGAACCCCGCACAGAGCAGCGCTGGGGCCAAGGAACAATGACAAATATTCAATATCCCGGGTTCCTTTAATGAGCACGGCTTTGAAGTTCCCAGAAGGATTTAATGGGAAGGAAGAGTCCGACCTCGCCGGTTCCCCAGGGTACATGGGGGTTTGAAGTAGATTTTTCTTTCAAAAGTCTGTTTTAGCTTTGAGAGCTTTCAAGCAGTAGCAGCTATGGGGGTGTGTGTTTTTAATTCCTCAGGTTTGGTTATGATGCTCTCTCTGTGAGAACTGGGAATGTATCCGAGAGGAAGAGTAATAAAAGCAGCTCTTGGATAAGATAATGGCATAATAATAGCATCAATTCAGGTCAAAGTAGCAATGATCTGACCCTCTTAGAGCTTAAGACAGCATGGGAGGGTTTGAGTTCGTAGAGTAAGTGTTTGCTTTGGTATCCTGCAAATGTGTTGGACTGAGCCCAACCTGCTGGTGAACTTCTTTCTCCATAGAAGGAACCCCGAGCTCAGACAACACAGGGACAGCAATTCTATCAGACACACGCTTGCACTGCAGCACAGAGCCAGACAACTCTGCCTTTGTTTCCAGTAGAATAATTCCCATTCATTCCGGTGAAGCAGCCTTTCCCCCAGTGAATCCCAGAAAGGATGGGAATCATCATTCCCATCACCCCAGAAGCCACAGAATGATGTCAAGGTTATTCTGTGCAGTCCCTGTGCACGGGGCACCTCTTTGGAAAGAGGGAAGAAGAAGGAATGGACTTGGAAAGCTGGGCATGTTTTCCTCTCGTGTAAAGATAAATAATGGACTTGGGCTCATGCACAGAGCTCTGGCAGGGGGGGACAGGCAGAGCTGCTGTGCTGGAAAGCTTTTCCTCATGGCACAGGGTAACCATCACACTTCCCTAATACTGCTCCATGGACAGCAAATTTAAGCTGTCTACAAAGACAAGTAAGAAAAAATCCGATGGAACACAGCACAAAACATGCACTTCCTATGTTCAGGAGAGTGCAGTGGTGAACTGCCAGTTAACTCCAGCTCTCCAGCCTGGAGAGGGATTGCAAACCACTGAAATCCCACTGAACTCCTGCTCAAGACAAGGGCAAAGCACCTGGGGATTTCAGCTCTGCCAGCCCTGAAAATTTATAGTAAAGTATAGAACAGAAAGTTAACGACTTCTTATGATGCTTCTATAACAATTTCCCTCGTGGATACAGGGAGCACTTTGGGTTTGTCATGGTTTTCCAGCACTGGGCAGTAAGCTCAGACCCTGGGGGCAGCTGCCCTTCCTGGGCAAAGCACATCCCCGAGGAATGTTAGCAAACTCCAATGGCCTCTGGCAGGAGACATCCCCGTGGCAAGGGCAAAACCCAGTGCTGGAGGAAAACTGCTCCTCTGAAAAACAGATGTGTACCTGTATTAATTCCCACAAGCTGTAACCAGGGATGGGGGACATGCTGGGATATCCCTAAAAGCTGGGCTATGAGAGTGCTGCCGTTTGTCCCTGGTGAGAGGTGGCACTCGGCACGTGTGATCCATTTACCGAAGCCAGTGACAGTTCTGTGTACACAAACACTGCACATCATTTATCTCCTGCCTCCGAGCTGCTCGCGCCGATACCTCTGTCAGCCTCAATAAACTCCTCCTGATAAGCTGGAGAGATGATCCAAAGTGCCTGCGGTGACAGACTCTGCTCCCAGCTCCCCAGGGCTGGGCTGAGGGATCAGCTCCACCAGCCACCCCTCGGCTTTGAGGAGTTATCAGAGTGGGACCTCCGGAGACCAATCCAGAGATGAACCTCCCCATCTGAACCACCAAAATAAATGGGGCTTTGAGTCACAGAACAGAGCCAGGCTGTTTGTGGCCTGAAAGATCATCAGGGTTTTGCCAGAAAGAGAACTGTGGGATTGAGATTTTGAGTTAGGAAATAAGACTGTAATGGAGAAGGATTAGTTGTACCCTTCCAAATAAAAGCTAAAATCAGCAAAGTACGGCGCTGCTGAAGAACATCAATCTCAAGCACATTTGGCTGCATCCTTTCCCTATCTCCTGTTTGGCTGCAATCTTTTCCTATCTCCATCTCCTCCTTGTCTGCTTTGCAGATAAAAACTCCTGCGTCAGGTGAAGCTTGAGAATATCTGCCCCACCAGGATCAGAGGATGCACAGCAGGAAGGCTTATCAACACCTCCAGCAGTGAAGGATTGCAGAGGGGCACAGGCAGAGCTGTGTTTGTGCTCTGACAGTGGGACGTGGCCAGGGAGTGGGGGACAGAAGTCCTGCTCCGAGTGGAGGAGGACGTGAGATGGAACCAGTCCCCAGGGAACAAGGGAGTCACTGTACAACCCTCACACCAATCCATCCTGAGCATCACCTGCACCAGCTTCACGTGGAGCTGGAGAAGTGCACAGGATCTTAGGAAACATGTTTCCAAATGTTTATGAGATTATGGCAGGGACGAAACAAACCCAACTCATATTCCTTAATTGGAGCCAGCGGTACAGAAAACCTGCTAATTCCAACTCTGTTTCTACTGCTTCTGTGTGGATGCTGTGGACTGGAAAGATAACAAATGGAAGCAAATTATTTTCACCTGCTTAAAACAAAGTAATTAACAGCACTTTGGTTATCTTACCTGGAAAGTGATGCTCTGCAGAGAGCTGTTAGAGCCAAGTGTGAAAACAGTTTGCATGAAACATAATTAAAATTATGACCTGAGTGATGGCTTAAACATCCCCAAGGAGGCCTGGAGTCAGAGCTGTTGGAAAACAAGTCACCTCTGCCTCCTGATTGTGTTGCTGAACTGGTCCCCAGTGCCTTGTCCCCAACCCCTGGGCCTGGCCGGGGCTCCGTGGCTGCCCTGCCCTCCCAGCACTGCTGTGACCTGTTCCAACGCATCTCTCCAGCCTTTATTTCTCCTGCCTTCCTGGGAGGTGTTGCAGGCCTCACAGGGAAGAATTCCTTGCCAATATCCCACCTAACCCTGCCCTCTGGCAGTGGGAAGCCATTCCCCTTCCCTCCAGCCCCTGGAAAATATTCTCTCTCCACCTTTCTTGTCAGCCCCTTCAGGCACCAGGAAGCTACAATTATGTCACCCTGAAGCTTCTCTTCAACACTCCCAATTCTTCCAGCCTTTCCATGGTTATAAAGCAATCACACAAGCAATATTTTCTTACTCACACCCAGGAACTCCTCTCCCTTCCTGCCAGCTGGCCTGCTCCAACTCCTTGGCAAAGACTTGCAAGTCACAAACATCTTAACAGGAAAATCAAGAATGTTCATGAGGTGCAAAGAGACTCAATTCACTGGAAAATGTATTCCTGGTGTACAACTCTGTTACACAGTGTCTGACAAAATTACACTCTGAGCTGCACTGTTAAACAGCCCAATTTTGCTGCAATCAACATTTAATTTTTTAGCAGAAAGTCTTGATTTCAAATACCCTGGAAATGTTTAACAGCTGATATTAATAAGACCCCAGATGTAATGCAGGGCTCCTTATCCCAGGGACATGACAAGCATCGTGACAAGTGGTGTAACTATGGCAACTCTATTTTTTTAATTTCTTTTTCCCCTGAACAGCAAGAACAGGCACCTCACTGGATGCAGTGCCAGACTGCTCCCTGGTAAGAGCCAGGGCTCTGGGTTACTGAGGGGAAACTCAGCCAAACCTCAGATCCCGGGGCTGGGCTGCCTTTCTTGCCTCTTACATGTCTCCACAGTGTGTTTCATGGGCATTTACACATATTTGACCTAATTGTCTTCCTTGTTTTTTCATTTTTCTCTATGGCTACAAAACAACCTCCTGCCTTTGCTCCCTGCTGTCAGACAGAGTCCAAGCCAAACAATCTCAGCCCAAAGTCGAAACACCTCTTTTCAAGACCAAAAGGATGCTCTCCTCTAATGAATCCCATGCCGCACTGGGAGATCCCACATTTCCTTCCCTGAAGCCAGTAAAGAGAAACAAACCCCCTGTGATGTTTTCCAGAGGCCCTGGGTGTGACAGCAGTGCCTGTCAGAGAGGAGCACCCAGAAAGCCCAATTTCTGATGGGCCATTGCTTTGATTTGCTGCTGCTTCCTGGGCCTCAGAAGCCAAACGAACCCAGGTTCCTGCACAAATATATTCTCTGTTTGCTCTCTGTGACAACATAGACCAACATCTCCCTTATTTCCAATGTGATGTCCTGCCAGTGACAGAGCAGAGCTGTGCTCCCATCCTCCCCAGCCCATCAGCACCTCGTTTCCCAGAGCTGCTGGGGTTTTCTATGCTTTGTTTCCCACAAGGTGACAAAATACATCAAGGTTTGGACAGAATCACCAAAGACACACAACGAGGCAGGAACAGAGATTTTTTGCTGTTCTTACACAATCTGAGCAGTTTTCTCCATGCTTGCAATCATGTCTACCAAAAACTGCCTGGATTCGTGTCTTTGAGAAATTAGTTTTGCTGCAATATTGCTTGTATTTTGTTCTCCTGGCCTTTTTTACTCCATCATTATTATAATTTCCTTTTTGAACTCATTTGCCAAATTTTGAATAGATCTGTGAACAAAAACGGCCCTTCCAGCCCCCGGTTCTGCTGCTGCTGGGAACTCTTTGCAGCTGTGTGCTGTTCTCTAAAGACTGGATTCCAGTGATTTCAGGGACTTCAGGGGAATGAAGGGGAGGATGTGAAGTTTGATTTCCTGATCCTACAGCTCCTTCCCTGAGTCACGTCCCCAACAGGGAGAAGGATGTGAGTGAGTGCTGTAGGAGCTGCCAGCAGGGAGCTGAGAACAGCATGGGGCGAGCCCTGACATTTGCCCTGCCTGGGAGAAAGGGAGCCATTACAAATATATGGAAGCTAAGAGAGCCAAAAGCCGTGTCTTTTCCCTGATATTACAATTTATAAATTTGACAGAATCTCCCGGAGAGGATGTAAGGAGTGATAAATTAGTCAAAGGGAGAACTCAGAGCTACTACTGAGAGTTTGTTAAGCGAAAAAGTGAGAGGGACTGGTCCATGAGGTGTAACTGTATCCGCTCACTCCTCGTCCAAATTTCCCAGGAAAAAAAGATCACATAAGAAGACAGAAAAAATGTAATGAACGATCAATACTTACACACTAATTAATCCTTATTTGTGCTCACAGACATCCATCTACTACCCAGCTTTCAATAGCCAAGGCACTTCTAGCTGTGTGTTTTTATTCACACCTCAAACTTGAAGGTGATGGTTTAAGTGGCCTCAGTATTTTAATTTTTAAAAAAGGAAAGAGTCTGACACTTCCCTGCATATTTACAAGTCTTGTATTGTGTAAGTCATGGAAGGTGTGAGACAGTCTGCAAATAATTTATATGGGAGCAGGCAATTATATGAATGTACCATCAAAAGTAATTATTTTTAGATGTAAAAAAGAAAGTAACACAATCCCCAAGTGTTCAGACAGGAGGGACGGTTCTCTCCGAGGGCTGGAGCCCCTCTGCTCTGGAGCCAGGCTGGGAGAGCTGGGGGTGCTCACCTGGAGAGGAGAAGGCTCCAGGGAGAGCTCAGAGCCCCTTGCAGGGCCTAAAGGGGCTCCAGGAGAGCTGGAGAGGGACTGGGGACAAGGGCTGGAGGGACAGGACACAGGGAATGGTTTCCCAGTGCCAGAGGGCAGGGATGGGTGGGATATTGGGCAGGAATTGTTCCCTGGGAGGGTGGGCAGGCCCTGGCACAGGGTGCCCAGAGCAGCTGTGGCTGCCCCTGGATCCCTGGCAGTGTCCTGGGCCAGGCTGCACCTCTGTGCAATACTTTTAAAATAAGCACATCGCCATTAGAAGGAATTTGTGATGTTTAGTTTTCCAGTCAGCCATTCCAGAATCAAAACAGATGCAGTGAAGAGCTGTCAAAGTCTTTCAGTTATCAATTTTGAGTGCAAATTCTCATTTCTTAGCAGCCTCCACTGAACAGAAAATCCCTCAAGTGAGGTTAAACACGGAGTATTTTCTCAGGATGAAACTGGCCAGATTTAAAACAAAAAATGACACTTCAATGTAGCAAATAATTATTCCTTAGCACACACTGGGGGCGTGATGAGCTACAGAGCATCTCACAACTCAGACCCAGAGCCTTCAAAGAGCTGCCTGTCCCCAGGGCCACCGGGCTGCTCATGGCCTGGGGCACCCTGGGCTCCCAGGGCTGTGAGCAGGAGGAGAACAGGCACGGAAAATCCTTGGCACTAGGGGGTACCTGAACTATTTGCCTCTTCCAACACCAGCCCCAGGTCAGTTTGAAACCATGTCATGACTCCTATCACAACAGCTTCATTACAGAATAATTAAATAATTGCATTTATATTCCAGGGGAGCTGTGCCCAAGGCAGGCAGTGACTCCACACGTGGTGCTGCACCTGCTGCAGACTGTGCCAGCCCCTGGCAATCACCAGCACGCAGATCGAGCCAGGAGTGCCTCAGCAAGCGACCCAGCCCCTCTAGGAGCAGCACCCTGCGCCCAGCCAGGGAGGGAGCTCCTGCCTTGGGCTGGCTCCCAATGCCACTGGAATCTGCACTCCCATGGTGCCCATGCCCAGCCAGCCTTCCCAAACCCTGCAGACAGCCACTGGCCTGTCCAAATCCATCCAGGAAGCACTGGAGATGCACCCCCTGCCCAAAGCAGCGCCCCACACCAGCTTTGGGACGCCCAACGCAAATTTCAAAGGAATGCAGAGGCCGAGGCTCTGCCAGCCGTGCCAAGGCCAGGACAGGGAGCTGCTCCTCCGCGTGCCCTCAGCCCTGGCAGCCACAGCCCAGCCCAGGTGGGGAGGTGCAAAGTGCTGCAGACCTTCCTGCAGCACCAGCTGCGACCCTGCAGCTCTGCAGAAGCCTCAGATGTTTCTTTGCCTTGCTCTCTGATGGACAATTTCTTTCCTGACACCAGCTACCACAAAGAGTTTTTCAAGCCTTGTATTTTCATCAGCCTCAGGAGCAGAGAAGTCCTATTTGTCACTCGCAGGAAACAATTTAAAGCATTACAAACACATTTCTCTGTGCATCACAAGCAGAAATTGATACAGTCACGTCAGGGCTCAGCTCTGTGTTCATTCCTACTACAAACACCTTAGCAGCAAAACAACTGTCAATTTACAACCGGGCTGATGTTTTCCTGCTATCCCTGCTTTGGTTTTAATACACTGCATTGTTTCATGCTGCTTTTTGTTTTGTATTCCTCTCTCTCCACCTCAAAACAGCAACCAGGGCTCCAGGAGCCAGGGCTCCAGCAGCCAGCCCAGCTGGAGCAGGAATGCTGGGGCAGAGATGGAAAACAACCTGGAGCAGAGGAGAACTGGCAGGACCAGGAAAAGCCCATCCCTGGCTGTAGCATTTTCACAGCTTTTCTGGACCAAATTTTAAAATCTGCTTAAAGAATCTGAGTGGCCAGTGGCTTTTTATAGGACTTGGATGACAGAGTTATTTGTGTGCCTTTGCAGAGAGCAATTCCTTTTATTATTTCCATTATTACACAGAAAAAAAATTTCCAGAATCTGTGTGAGCTCCTAATTATTTTAAATATTTTGTGCCATTAAAAAAAAATGTTAGTTTTATTAAAAAACCGATTTCTCCTGAGATTTAGGTGTCTTCCATCTCTCTTTTTCTCATTTCATTCCTTTAGAAATTTCATCTTCACACAGCTGCCCTTTTCTCTCTCCTTTTTCATTTGCAGTAATACTTTGAGTGGCCCCTTCTCCTCCTCGCCTGCTTTGTTCCATTTCCCTGCAGCCCAGCCCTTCCCGACTCCAGCCCTTGGATGCTCCGGGTCATCCCGGGGTTCATGGAGAGCATCACGCCTTCAATCGGCCTTTCTGCCTGAGCTGGGAGTTGGCATAATGGCCCTGATTCAAATACAATAAAAACCAATTTGAACACTCAGCGAGGACTGAATTGATGCTGGAGCTGGGGCAATTTACACCAGCCAGAGATATTGGTAATTTTTTTTCCTGTGACTCAGAGACTCAATTCAAGCAACATTCCTACCTTTGCTGATAGAAGTTCTCGCCTATTAGGGACCAGCTAAACGTTCTGAAGGCTGAACACAGTGATTTTTCCAGCCCTCAGTGCACAGCACCACAGGAACCAGGTCAGGTACAACCTTTTGTACCAGGGCAAAGCCCCCTGAGCACACACGGAATTGTGAGAAATACTTATTAATGGTTGGTAATCACTTCTCTCCGGTATCAAAGGCTTCCTCATTCCTCTCATTGCCCTAGGAAAGCAGGAGTTCCTGGCCGATGCAGTCACGAATACCAAAGGAGCTCACACATCACCAGATCACCACGAGGCAGCCACGACACCCAGGAAAAGCCAGCCCTCAAAAATTGTTCACTCGTGGTTCCACGGGAGCCAGTGGTCACTGGGCTGCCCATGGGGAAAAGAAGCTTTTCCAAACTTTTTGGAGCCATTTATAGTTTTGGAGTAGGGAGGGTTGATCACATGTTGGCAAACGTTATCTCTTAGCTGCCAGGCAACCCTCTGGGTGGAAATGCTGGGAATGACTCAGTAAACACTTTGTTAGTTGTCAGATCTGGTGGACAGAATTAACTTTTGATCATTTGTTTGTTCTTTTTTGAACAAATATCTCCATCCTCAAAGGCTTTATCGGGATCTGCCTCCAGTGGTGGGAAGCAGGAGAGCACTCAGAGCTGGTGCCTGGGGATTCCAGCACAGGCACTGGAACCACCCACGTCAGGGGTATCCCCTTTCCCAAGCAAACCCTCTCATGGCAGCTTTTGGCAATGGGTTTGTGAACAATTTTTAAGTTAGATATTTGTTTCAGCACAGCTGCACTAATGAACATTCCTCATACAGTTATGTATATAATAATAAGTCATAATAATCATCGTCATCATAATCATAATCTGAGAATAAAATAATAGAAGCTCGATTTTCCTTACCTTTTTGGACAGCAGACAAAAGCTACACAGTAGGTGGAAGAGTGTACCAAGTAACAGACTTTTGAACACTCTTTCTTACTGGTGGTATGGAGTCTACAGGGAAAGTAAATACATTGTATGTAGGATAGGTCTGGGCACCAGAACGCGCACAGCCTGCCCTGCCGTGAGGCTCTGCCGTTCATCTGACCCAGAGTGGGGCACTGCAAAGCTGAGAGGCACCAGCACAGGAAATCAGCTCGGGTCAGCACCAAATGAACCAGGTCAGGGAGCTCAGGTACCTCCAACCACGGGAGCAGCAGCTCACAGAAGAGCAGGGCTGGCTGAGCAGACTTCCCCTTCCTCTCCCCTGAACCAGCTCGGGGATATTTTGGCTGTAGTTTCAGACCCTCCCCGTCCCTGCTCAGCCACAGAGTCACTCACAAGTTCCTTGGCATCATCAACAGCCATTTTAGTGCTTTCCTCAGGAACGTGGAAGAAGCCCCATGAGCTCAGTGATGTTAGGGGTGAGGAGGGATGGACACACAGACACGGCACGGGAGGATGAGGAGGGATGGACACACAGACACAGCACGGGAGGATGAGGAGGGATGGACACACAGACACAGCACGGGAGGATGAGGAGGGATGGACACACAGACACAGCACGGGAGGATGAGGAGGGATGGACACACAGACACAGCACGGGAGGATGAAGAGGGATGGACGCACAGACAGCAGGGGAGCAGTTGCAGTCTGAGGCAGGAGATATTTGTGATCCACAGACACCACCCAGATTCCCCATGGGAACCAGGCAGTCAGTGCCCGCTCTCGTGGCCGGAGGGAAGTGAGGATGGACACGCAGTGCCCTGGCTGCCGTTGGGATGGAGAGGGGCTGGCAGCACATGGGAAAGCACCACAGGGAGCACAGGGAACATGGACACAGTGCCTGGGGTGTTCCCTAGGAAAACTCAACCAGCTGCCAGGGAAGTTCCACTTCCTTGCTAAAAGAGGAAGTGTCCAAGGCCGGGTTGGATGGGGCTTGGAGCAACCTGGGCTAGTGGAAGGTCAAAGGTCCCTCCCAGCCCAGCCATTCTGTGGCTCCATGAAAGCAAACCCCGCTCATCCAGCCCTCCGGAGGCATCACCTCCTCATCACCACACAACCACACTGCTGATTGCCTGATTTCCTGTCACTCTGTTGGGTAGAGCTAAGAATTAAACCCAGCCGCTTGGGAAAAGGAGTTAATTACATGTAAATCTCAATATAAGTTAAGTATGGGTTGGAGGTTCCAACATTTCTCTCCCAGTCTGACACTCTGCTCTTGCAGCAGAAACTCGAGCAGACAGCCCAGCAGGGCACTCACTGCCTGCTCCACCTCAGACTCCATGAGAAACATCTTCCCAGGCAGTGTGAAATTCACCCAAAGACACACAAGAGCACAACAAACTGATCCCAGGGACGGGAGCTGCTGTGCACCAAATGCTGCTGATCCCAAACGTGCACTAGCAGGGAAAGCCGTGCAGTGAGTGACAGCAGGCACATGCCAGATGGCAAACAGGAATGATTAAGAGAGGTTTCCTAAATAGATTGGAAAGCTTGGCCTTAATATATCCCATTCAGCATGAAAGCCCTCCCACAGTGGGGAGCTCAGCTCGTGAAACTTCTGATTTCCCAGAGATCCCAAGGAAATGTGTACCACAGTGAGTCCCTGCTCTCCTGACGGGTGGGAGATGAGGTCACTGCATTTCAAGTGATTTTCCTCTCATGTTAATCAGTGTTTTCTTTTAGACTCACCCCAAACTCCCAGTGTTTGAGCCCAGCTCTCCCAAGTGCTCTGCACATTTTCTTCTGAGCCTAAACTCCTGCAGATTTCCCCAGAGCTGTGTGCAGTGATTCCACAGGATGAGGATCACCTGCTCCTGGGAAGCCACTCACAGAGTTCGCAGACTTCCAGCCCAACATGCACATCCTCAGTTCATTACCACAGAAGGGTTTGGGTTGGCAGAGACCTTAAATCCCACCCAGTGCCACCCCTGCCATGGGCAGGGACACCTTCCACCGTCCCAGGCTGCTCCAAACCCCGTCCAACCTGGCCTTGGACACTGCCAGGGATCCAGGGGCAGCCACAGCTGCTCTGTTCTTTTAAAGGTCGACTGAAAACTTGGAGATTTTTTCAAGGCTATTTCTCTGTAAAACCATCACATTCTGCTTTTGGTTTGACTGTGGCCTGTGAGTAGGACAGGCCCTAAACCTGGGCTCAGTCCCCAAACTTCCAGTGTTTGGAGGTACCTGGATCCCGTGCTGGTGCTCCCTGGGGCTCGGGAGATGTGAAACACTCATGGCTTTCCAACAGAAATGGCAACTCCAGCATCCAGCAGCTGAACAAGCAACAGCAGCAGCCCCGTGAGACACAAGAGAAAATCAAACTGGAAACCCCAACTGTACTTGCACACCCTGAGAGCTGAGCCAGGCCAGCACCTGAATTCGCTCTGTGCTGTGCTGATTTTGATCCTCCCCAGGAATTTCTCCTGCTCCTGCCTCCCTGAGCTCCAGAGGAGCCTGGCATGGATCCAACTACCAAACCCTGTGCCCTGCTCGGAGCCCTGGGGGGACCAGGCACCCCCTGCCCCACAGCCAGAGGCCACTGGGGCCCATCCGAGGGGAGCAAAGCCAATTTCCCAAAGAAATACTGAAAGAACATTCTTTGGTTTTCTTTTGAAAGAAGATACTTGAGATTTAAAAAAAAAATTGCTCCAGGACGCATCCAGGGTGATTTGTAATTCACATTTCCTATTTTCTGATTGGTAAAACTCTGTAAATTTCCCTATTCACAATAAAAAATATTTTTAAAGTGCAATTGCTATAAAAACTTCAAACCCATTTTTATGTATGGACACCATACTCAAAATTTCACTGAAAATTAAGTTTGAGGACTTTTGCCTGGATGTTGTGACTATTTTTTTAAGTTCACCAATACAATTTTCATTTTTTTCCACCTAAGAATGGAACTGTAAACATCTTCTATTCAACACAATATTCAAACTTTAAAAAAAGAAACTCAATTCAGGTGTTCAAGGAATTATTTTTATACACATTCATGAATGCTGCCTGATCAGGGGGTTCATCAATAACCTAATCAATGCTATAGGACAGTAACTGCAGCAGTTACACTGGGACTAATGTACCCAAAAACTTTTAAGTACAGCAGAAGTTTATTTCATTTGATTTTCTAATAATTTTTATGAACACACAGACCTGGGGAATGAACGAGCAGTGCTACGTGCAGCTGAGACTATGAACAGATGGAACTCTATATAAACAGTGAAAATGTTTTAAAATATTGGTATTTCACAAACCATAAAAGAAAAGGTAAAAGCCCAGTAGTTGGTTTATAAACCAGAAACTCAGAGCTTGCACATTTCCTAACAAATGCATTTATGTGCTTTAAAATCCCACTCAGGGAAGGCTCAAGGCAAAAGTGGCACATCTGGGCAAGCCAGGGGCCTCTGCCCCTTGTGCCTCTTAAAAACACATTCTGGTCTATAGCCCTGGACTAAAAATGGGGTGTTTGACCAGAAACATGGGGGTTAGGTGGGCAGTATTTATTTCTAGTAAAAATATTTCTTTTCCAAAGAAAAATCTGGCTGTACTTTGGTGGGAGGGGAAAATATTCTCAGAATTTCAATATTTCAGAAGTCTGAAACCAGCAATAAGAGGCAGCACAGGAGAATGAGACCAGAAGGGGACCCCGGGGAGGGAAGGCCACAGGCTGGGCTTCCCATAAGGAACATTGCAGCATCACAGCTTGGGTGGTTTTCTCTTTCTTCGAGTTTTGGGATGAAATTTTTAGATTTTGGATTTTGTGGGGGAGAAACTAATTTCAGCTTAGTCGATCCAAACAGCGATTAGTGAAGTCCACGAGCAACACATTCCCCTGCCCTGGCCCAGCCGGCTTTCAAATTCTCTTTTCTTTCCTTCCCTTCCTGAAATTTGCCATGGCAGAGGGCCCTGAGTGTCACTGGGTAACACCCCAGGGCAGGAATTCCATTTATTTCCTCCTGCACTCAGGCTCTGTCCAATACAGCTGGAAGAGGCCTAATGCAGTCCTTCCTTTGTGAGAACCATTCCTGCCCTGTCTCATGGCAGAATCCCAGTCCGGCTTCCAAAGACAAATTTAGTTTTTCCAGTTGGAATGTATTTTGTACACCTGCATGATCAGACATCAGAGAAAAATCCTGCAGGGGTGAGCAGGGGAGGAAAAGTGCTGTGTCAGGGATTTGCTGCCTGTTCCCACTCTGACAGCAGAGCTGCTGCTCTGAGGCAGAAATTCCAGCAGCAGTGGACAGACAAGAAGTGGCAGGGATTCCAGCAGCGAAGGGATGAGCGGAGCACGGGCAGGGAAAGGGCATTTCTCCACATTCAGATCTGGTTTTTCACAAAAACTGCAGACATGCCCAAACCTTTGCAGTGTGCTGCAGAGTTGTGCAGCTGTCTCCTTCCTCAGCTCCTTCCAGATTCAAATGCAAATCAAATTTGAGGGCCTCAGTCTGTAATTTCAGTGCTGTGCTATCCTCTGCTATGCACATTAAGGAAACCAGAAGTGTCTTTGCCATCTATTTTCCTTTTAAATCGGTGGCAAGATTTGCATTAAGACCAGATAAAATCCCTAAATGGGAATCTTCAGGGATTGTGAGATTTTTGCAAATCAACTTTGCAAAGAATCAGGATGAAAACTCAGGTTAGCAGAGTTTTTGGTGCTTGTCTGGGAACCTGTCCCTGCCAGGGCCAGCTGGACACGGGCTGCAGGGTTCTGTGCCCAGGGATGTGCTGCCGATCCCTCACCCACAGAGGGAAAGCAGGGGGAGCACGAGTTACTCACAGCTCCCAAACACTTTGTGAGGCGCCGCTGCCGAACGGCACGGCTCAAAAATTGGAGATAAAAATAGAGAATTAAAAAACCGCAGGAGAGCTGAAAACCCTGTGATGGAGCAGAGCAAGCAGGGTGAAGGCCCGGGCCGGGGGGTGCTGCAGAGCCCCAGTACTCACTGTTGGGGTCCACGTTCTCGCAGAGCTCGGTCTTGGCCTCGCCGTTGGGGCGGTCGCTGGGCTTGTGGGACAGCCGCGAGGACATCGTGGCCGCCGTCACCACGGCCTTGAAGCTGCGCTTGCGCTTCTGCACGTTGAGCTCGGGGTGGAAGATGATGATGTAAACCTTGGGCATGTAGAGCATCCCCAGCGCCACCGACGCGCTCAGGTTCATGGAGATGGTGAGCGTGGTGGTTTGGATGTAGAGCTACGGGACAACAGAGACAGGTTACACACCCTGGGCCGGGGAGGCTGCACCACTTCACACACAAAGAGCCACGGTAAAGCCAGTTTTAACCCGTTTGCATGTGTTGCACACCACGGGCCTGGCCAGGCCGCAGCACTTCACACACAATCTCCCGTTTTACACTGATTTTTAACCCGTTTGCATGTGTTGCACACCACGGGCCTGGCCAGGCCGCAGCACTTCACACACAATCTCCCGTTTTACACTGATTTTTAACCCGTTTGCATGTGTTGCACACCACGGGCCTGGCCAGGCCGCAGCACTTCACACACAATCTCCCGTTTTACACTGATTTTTAACCAGTTTGCAGTAAAGATGTGTGAGCTGAGACCTTTGCACTGCAGCCACTGCAATGTCCCACACAAATCCCCTGCCCAATCCACCAACAGCCTCAGTGCTGGAGACTTTCAGTGGCCTTAACACAGTTCCCACAGCAAGTTATGGCACAGCTTTTGTTCATTTATTTAAACAGTGTGGATCAGATTTGGATTGAAATAATTCTGATATAAATTAAGGTTTAGCTGAGCTGTAAGTTATAGAAGACGAACTATAATAACACAGATTAGTACAAATTTCTGACTTAAAAACATTGATGAAGGTGGGATTTTCTTGTTTTTACTGCACTTTAATTCTCTACAATTCACTGAAATAACTTTGCAGAGGGTACACAACGATTTCTGTGCTCGTGACATTCAGCTGTGCTTGAAAAATATTTTCAAGTCAGAGAACAGGTACTGAGATGAGTATTCAAAGAAACCACAGGGATTAAAAAATGTACTCTGCAAATATACGGGGGTAGAAAAGCCTTTCTTATGCCTTTTTTTTTAAACTGTCTTTTCAGAGGACACACGTAACAGATAAACCAGAACAGTTCTCACAACTTTAGAGGATTCAGCACAATTAAGAGGCACAGAGACAGCACAATACAGGTGTGAGGGAGCGGAAGAGGCAGCAGCATCTCTGCAGATCCTCTTCAGAAATTAAATATACAGGAAATCCAGAGAGATGGGAAAATCATCACACACTGAGGCTGGTAGCTTCAGAACATTGTTTCCTCTTCTCCTCCCATTCAGTGCTCATCAGTCTGAACTTCTGATGGAAAAAACTCTGAGAACACCACAAATGTCTCCAGACTTGCCCTCACGGCGTCCTAAAGCCACCTCTGGGGGAGCTTTCAGAGCCTCCACAGCAAACCCCTGCAAACGTCCCCAAAAGCCTCGGAGTGCCCCTGAGCCGGCTGCTGGCTGTCCCTGCAGGGGGCACAGCGAGGTGGCCCCCAGACCTCTGTTACTGCTGTAATTCATTTAATTAGGGGCATTCTGCAGCAGTGCCAGACCCTCCCCAGGCACACGCTGCAGCTCCATGGGCTGCCCCAGCGCTGGGAGCTGCCTCACACGGGGCACCCTTTGATCCAACACCTTCCCCTTCATCCTGGGCTGCTGCAAAGGCTGCACCCAGCAGAGCAGCAGCACCTCAGGTGTTCATTTTTATTTTTCCTGCTCGGAAGGGGTTGAGGGTGAAATGATTATTTAATCAAAGGGGTCTTTGCAGCACCTCCGCAGCCGAGTTCCCACCTTGCAAATGCTGATGGGAGATAAAAGGCAAGGGAGGAAAGAGCGTTTGTAGAACAAGGAGGGATGAGTGACACACAAAGCTTCTCATGACAAATGGGAGCAGCGTAAAGATAAGGGAAACTAATAGATATGCTTATTATGCAGAGCCTCAGTTTTATGTGTTTTATCTCTGCTTTGTGGTTTTACCAGTCAGACATAAAAATGCAGTTTACGTGAAACTATTTCATTTCTTATTTCACTTCTTCTGATAAATTCTCGGGAAGATTTTAGATGAATGCAAATGGACGACTTAAAGTACAAAGGATCAGATTTAACTGACAATGGGACTCTAATAACTCATGCGTGCCTTTTAAAGCTGGCTGCTGAACCTGGCAGCTCCCAAACCTGAGATTAAATTAAGAAATTAAGATGCAGATTTAGTGAGAGATGCTCAAAATTGACATGAATGAGAACTGGATTGGAGCTTACTCAGCCTGGAGGGGAGAAGGCTCTGGGGTGACACAACTGTGGCCTTCCAGTGCCTGAAGGAGCTACAAGAAACACGGAGAGAGAGTGTTTACAAGGGCCTGGAGCGACAGGGGAAGGGGGAATGGCTTCCCACTGCCAGAGGGCAGGGATGGATGGGATATTGGGAAGGAATTGTTCCCTGTGAGGGTGGGCAGGCCCTGGCACAGGGTGCCCAAAGAAGCTGTGGCTGCCCCTGGATCCCTGGCAGTGCCCAAGGCCAGGCTGGACGGGGCTTGGAGCAGCCTGGGACAGTGGGAGGTGTCCCTGCCCATGGCAGGGGTGGCACTGGATGGGCTTTAAGGTCCCTCCAACCCAACCCATTCCATGGTTGGAAGTGTTGCCAGTAGAAATCAAGGCTTTCTAAAACCAAGTGATGTTGGTCTCCCAGGGCCACTGCTCTGGAGGGCTTGAAGCCACATCTGCTATGACAGAAGGACAAAGTCACTCTGAAGGGTCACCCTCACCCAAATCTCCTTCTCTCTCAAGCACACTCTGAATTTTGACAAATTTTAACTTCACACACTGCGTTGCAAATGTGCTGACTTTGAAGCAGGCACTGGAGAAAACCCAACCCTGAGGACATCATTCACATGCAAAAGCACCTAGATTTTATCACTTCTTTTACATAAGTGATTTCCATTTGAATTTTAGATTTTTATGTTTTCCAGATTCTTGCTTTATTCATGCAAATCGCAAAAATTACCTTCAAAACCTTGAGAGAAAATTGGACTGGTCTGGAATACACACATCTAATAAACGGCAATTTTTATAGAACAAAATACATCAATGGCTGATTCTGCATGAACAGTGATTTCTCTGGGAAGGAAAGCACTGCAGGATCAGGCCTCTGTCTTTGCTAACCCAGGAGAGATTTCCAGCTGCTGGGCCAGAAGAACTGAACTTACAGTTTATATAATAACTTCACTCAGAGCTGCAGAGCTCTGAAAAGTCCCGTTAGGAGTCAAAAATCCTTTTTGTAGGCTTAAGCTTTGCCTTCAGTCTCATCAGGAGCAACTGCTCCTCTTTTCTAATTCAGCTTTCTAATTATGCACTGAATTGTGTTATGTTGCAATATGGAAACAAAGTGGTAACTTGAGATATTTTTGGACTTGTGCTATTACAAACCAATTTATCTCACTTTTATATGGGAATTAAAACAAATGTTCTTACAGATGAAGCAGACAGTTTATAAATCTCCCAGAAGGCTTTTCCAGGTCATCTGAAGATTCTATTTCATTCTCTACATTATGTTGTGCAAATATAAGAATGAAAAACACTTTTTAATAAAAATTAAAATTAGCTTCCCCTGTGTTATGTGTTTGCAACATGGGAAGTGAAAGGACCTGAATGCAAATGTGTCCTCAGACATTTTGGTGTCCAGTGGGTGGATGAGGGCACTCCACCCCTCCTTCAGGAGCACTGCACCCTCACTGAAAACCCCAAGCCCATCTGTACATGCAAGCATTGTTCCCGTTCTCTCAGACAAGGTGATTTCTGGAGGCTCAGGCAGGGCAGCTTTGCCCAGACAGCCGTGTCCTTCCAGGGGACTGCCCAGGGAAATGGGAACAGCAGTGGGGAGGAGCCCTGCCAGCTCCCGGCTCAGCAGCCAGGGCTCGGAACAAGGGGATCCTTGAGGTCCTTCCCAACCCAACCTGCTCCCTGATGTGATGATGATTTTACATCAAGATATTCACGGATCTTTGCCCTCCTGTGGCCCTCAGTGTGGACTTTTTCCATGGAACACAACCACATCCCTGTGCTGAGGTGCCAGCAATGCCTCAGAAACCAAGCCAGAGCCAGCTGGGACAGCAGCCCTGAGGAAAGGGGGATGCTCAGGATGTCTGACAAGTGCCAAGGGAAGCTGCCCAGGGGACGCTGCACAAAGGACAGGAGTTGTGCTGGTTACAGTTATTACAGCAGGAATAGCAGGGCAGCCAAAGAGCCTTTGTGGGATGGCTGTGGGATGCCAGGGAATCAGTCACACCATTTAATTATAAATTCTGTGCTTGGCAATTATATGAAAGGTGACACTGAAGGAAAGGATGGGATTTTAGTGCCAGAAGATGTCCCTTCAGTGGTTGGTTGTTGTGCAGCCTGGCTGTGCTTGGGTGCCCAAAGAACCCCACTGCTCCTAGCCAGGCTCAGGGAATGGGCTGCACATCCCAGAATCCCAGACTGGTTTGGGTTGGAAGGGACCTTAAAGCCCATCCAGTGCCACCCCTGCCATGGGCAGGGACACCTCCCACTGTCCCAGGCTGCTCCAAGCCCCGTCCAGCCTGGCCTTGGGCACTGCCAGGGATCCAGGGGCAGCCACAGCTGCTCTGGGCACCCTGTGCCAGGGCCTGCCCACCCTCCCAGGGAAGGATTCCTTCCCAATATCCAATTTATACCAACAAAGTGAGAAATCCTAAAATAGAAGCATCTAAAAGACCAACTTGCTGAGGGCAAGATCATGTCCCAGCCCAAGGGCAGCGCTGCACATCCCGGGATGCAGGAATGCTGTGATGGATCCTGTCCCAGCATGTTCCTTGCAGCAGAAGGCTCAGCCATGAAAAGGAAAATTCAGTCATATTCCCAGAGATTCCCACCTGCAGAGGCCACGTGCAAAGGCAGCCAGCATGGAGTAAACAGGACTAAAAGGACAAATTCCCAATTCCCTGTGCCTGCATGGTGAAACTGCTCCTCCTGATGTCACCTTGTCAGAGCCACCATTCATTTTCACATCCCAAGAGCACCCAGCACATCAGGTTTTTCAGCCTGTGGTTCACAGGCAAACGTGTGGAGGAGAGTTGAAGTGAATGTCCGTATTTTAAATATCTTGGTTATTCCAGCTAAGTATCTCACACAGCTTGTTCCTTTATATTAGGAACTTCCTTATGCAAGAAATTTGCATGCACCAAAAATAAACGTTTATGGGTTATATCTATAACTTGTGTGATAATTCAAAATAGCAAACGCTGAAGTGCTTGCTCTGAGGGTTCTGATGCAGATGCAGAAGAGAAGGAATTTTGTCCCTCCAGCCTGCGAGAGAAACTCTAACAGCTTATCTAGAAGGAAATTGAATTAGCCAGATAATTGGACAGAGCAGCGATGGAAAAGCAAGTGCTGCTTTCAAACAGCATCTGATGGCTGATGAGAAACTGAAGCAGTATCAGAGGCAATCCCACAGGTCAGGCGGCTTGTACAGACAATATTCAGCTGATTCCTCACCTGCTGCAAGAAGAGCTGCCTTGGCTTTCCGTAGCAGGTACAGAGACAGCAAAGGTGCCCAGGAACTGCTTGGAATCACTTCGAATTTTCTTCGCTCAGCCAAGAAAAGGACAGTGCTGGCCCTAGCTCAGGCCAACAGAGGATTAAAGGTGTTTGGAGCTGGTGCCTCCCTGGAACTGACTGCTGGATTTCACTGTCCTTGACTGGAAACTGGGCACAGTTAAGGGTGTGCCAGGAAGAAGCCATCCTGCAAGGACAGCGGGGTTTGGAGCGAGGTCTGTGCATCCCCACCACGGAACAGAAGTTCCTCTCCCTTTGGGTTCCTCTGCTCTTTTCTGTGCCCCTGGACACTGAGCACAGCTCTGCACTCTGCTGCCCCTGGCTGGGGATGAGTATCCTGTGTCCCACTGCGGATCCAGGGGTGGGCAGCCAGAGGCAGATCCAGAGGCTGTGATCCCTGTCCTGCTCAGGGAGAGGATGAGCCCTCCTTGCCCTGTCCCTGCTAACAGAGGTGGTGACAACAGAGGGACCCTAAACAGCTGCACGTCCCCCTCCTGATTTTTCTTCCCTACTGATTACGTGTCCACAGATGATGGACAGAATTTGAAATGGATGAAGTTTCCCCACAGGATCCCAGCCATGGGCTGGTACCCAGTGCCGGTCTGCCCACACCAGGAGCATCCTGAGACCTCCACATCCCTGCTGCTGGGTCACCAAAGGGTCTGCAGGTGATCAGAAATTTCAGCCACAGCAGGGCTTGGCTGTACTTCAGGCACAGCCAGAGGGAAGAGCTCCAGAAATCCCATTATCAATCCTCAGAACCGTCTTAACATCTCTTGCTTGGCATTCCTGTTTGTGATCATAGCTCTAAAATAAGTTACACATCAAAAGAGACAAACACAAAGTGCAGCAGAAGTAATGTACATCCTCAACTTCTATTATTAAAATAATGGCTTTTCCCTCTCTCACGGGCTGAGCACTTGGCTTTTTTGAGCTAGAAATAATTCTTCATCTGTCACTTCTTCCAAAAAACAGAAAAAAAAGGGAAAGGAAAAAAGAGAAAGCCTTCATTTCATTGCTCCCCCTCTCCACTGCACTGCTAAATTGACTGACACACAATCTTGGCATTTTCGGGTATTCAGAGCCAGACTCTGGCTGCTGTTGTAAATCATATTTCTCCACACTTATTGCATTTTATTCATTTTATACATGACCAGAGATTAGAGTTCAAATGAAACAGATTTTGCTATCCTTCTTATATTCCAAACGTCACCAGTCTAGAAATCTTTAATTTTACTCACTTCAACTATTGAATAATTCAATGTTAAAGGAGAAAAAAAACAACCTTGCAACCCTCAGTTCAAGATTTTGAGGAGAATAAAGTGAGACCCCAGGGCTGTGTCTCTGCAGGATGGGGGGCACGGCACAGTGCTGGGACTGTGGCACTGGGATGGCTCCTGGGGCACACGGTGTCCCCAGGGGCACACAGTGGCCCCACCAGACCTGGCATCTCCAAGCCCTGCAATCACCAACATCTGCAAATACCAAAATCCCCATCCTCAGCTTTAAGGGAGAAGCAGTGGAAGCTTCTAAAGCATTCCATCAGACCAACCAGGGCCATCCAGCACAGCAGAAAGTCCTGACTGGGCCCTGAACTTCCCAGAAACAGTCCCTGGATCAAATAGTGCTTGTAAGGACGGAGCCCAGGCAGCCTCCCAGGCACACCCCCCTTCCTTACCCAGCAGCTGCTCACTGAACACCAGGCAAAGCTCTCACGCCATTTTTCTTAAATTATTAAAGCATCCCAGAACAGAAAATAAACTCAGGTCAAACGATTTTAAGACAATTCCATTTACCTGAGATAGAGGAACGAGCACGAGGAATATCAGTGGAAGGTATTGATTATAAAGAGACAAACAAAGTGGAAGTGGATGTGTAAGTAAACACACAGATGGGCAAGGAAATGGGCAGCTCAAAATGTGATGGCCTTCAGAAATGGTCATAAATCAGTTCTGAAGAATCTGGCACGCTGAGAAATCACCCAGTGTTCTAGAATTTCACTTTGCAGTCATCCAGGATTCATGGAGCTAAGAAATAGAAAATCCCGAAGAATAGAAAGGTATTTTTTAAAAAGCAACCTTAGATGCTTAACCTCATGCTGATCATGTTCAGGTAAACCTCTCTGGTCACCAGGTTAAGGAATTAAATGTTCTTCCCAGAAGTCTCCATCAGAACAAAAGAGGTGCTGGCATTTAGTACTCAAGGCAGGAGAAGCTGAAGTGCTGTTTAGGTTTCCTTGGAAAACCTGCAGTAACACTTAAGTTTCTCTGTCTTCCCACACTGGAGGTGCCTTTCCCTGGAGTGAAAAACCCCAAAGTTTGGGGAAGAACTTGTAGTGCCAGGACTAGGGGGAACGGCTTCCCACTGCAGAGGGCAGGGTTAGGGGGGACATGGGAAGGAATTGACTCCGATATTCCAAACTCATTGCTGTAACTTACAGGGATACACGTCAGGAATATCAAACATTCCTCTGCCATCCTCTGCACATGGTTAGGGGGGACATGGGAAGGAATTGACTCCGATATTCCAAACTCATTGCTGTAACTTACAGGGATACACGTCAGGAATATCAAACATTCCTCTGCCATCCTCTGCACATGGTTAGGGGGGACATGGGAAGGAATTGACTCCGATATTCCAAACTCATTGCTGTAACTTACAGGGATACACGTCAGGAATATCAAACATTCCTCTGCCATCCTCTGCACAGAGCCTTCCGGAAGCTGCACGAGAAAGGCAAGGCAGGAAGCATCTCAAAACGTACGGAACCATCCTCTAAGGATCAGCAAGATGGAAACCCACCAGCAGGAGCTCCGAAAGCCCCTTTGGCTCTCAGGTTGGCTCTGCACCCCCAGGACACTCCATCAGTGGGGGCAGGTGAGGTGACAGGGTGGGTGTGGCACAAGGGGCTCCTGGGCCACGGTCCAGGTCACACCCAGGCCGGGCTCAGAGCCAGAGCAGCTCCTGGAGCAGCTCCTGGATGTGCCCGAGGTTGTCATGGCAATGGGAACTCTGTGAGTGCGGCCCCTGGGAGCTGCAGCTTTGCCTTGACAGCGCTGAAAAATGCTGCCAAAATTATTCATAGCCTGGAAAGGAGAGGCACAGATGCCCTGATGGTTCTCTCTCCTCTCGGGCTCTTTAACTAGTCTGGGGGTGGCAGTTTTGTTTTACTGCCCAGTAAATCATTCAGCCACACGTTACGACAGCAAGCAGCCCTCTCACTTAGGATATTCAGGTCTTGCAAAATTAAAGCCACAAACCAGAATAAATACAAGCATTGATAGAGTTCCCCAATCACACACAGTAAGCTAACACTGTGAAAACACAGCAAAAGGAACAAGTCAAGCCTTAAGCCGGCCTTACAAGAGGGGTTGATCCAGGCCAGCAGTGCAGGATGGCCCCAGGATAGGGTTTCTCCTGTTCAACTGGGGTTCAAATCCAGCTGTAATCGAGTGCCCATCACACTCAGGCTTTCCTGAGCTGTCCATTTGCAGTCCTGCCAGGATGAAACCCCAGGTATTTCAGCCCAGGCCATGCCCCTAACGAAGAGGAGAGATCCCCACAGAAGGCTCATCTTACAGAGCAAGCTTCAACACCTTTTTTCTGTCCTTTCACTCCAATTCTGCCTCCCCTGAGCCAGCCATATGAATGCTTGATTTATATCCAGCCAGCCTGGCCCACTTGGAAGGCTTTCCCTGAGATCAAACTGCTCTTTTTCTGAGACACTCCAGTTAATAAATTCCCTTTGCCTCCATGTGCTTCAGCAACTGAACATCCTCCATCTCCCGACACACCGGGCTTACAAAAACTCACCCCAAACCTTCCCCCATCCAAACTGAAATCCTCTGGCCTTCCCAGAAAAAAACTTACTCCCCTGCACAGATGGGTGCAGTATCTTCAATGACCTCACCATTCTGACGATGTACCTTGGCCGCATTCTTTGAGTTTGTGCATCCCTATGATCCCTACGGGGCTACACCCTGACACTGCAGTGAGGAGCTGCCCAGCCACACAGCCTCGGGAGCCACTGGTGTCACCAGCTGGGGACATTGTCTGGAGGATCCATGCAATTTCCTCTTGATTTGGCCACTCCAGGGTGTTCATTTCTGGGAGCATGTACTTCACTGACACACTCCTGCACCTCCTTTAGGGTTCCCTCAGAAGTTTGGAAAAGACCTCCAAGACCATCAGGTCCAGCCTTTGGCTGTTCCCCACCTTGTCACCCAGACCAGAGCCCTGAGTGCCACGGCCAGGGAGAGTGACTCCACCGCTGCCCTTTATACTGAGGCAACCCAGTACTCCCAGTATTTCTTTCCAGTATACTCCCAGCTCAAGCAGTGTGCAGAACCTCAAACCAATCCCACAAAAAATTCCTTGCCCATCTCATGCCCAAGAAGTGACTGATGGCCCCAGCCCTGCCCAGCACTGACTGTGGTCACCTCGCTTCCCTCAGCACTACAGATCGCAAAAAGTCAGCTGGAATCTTTCAATGTCAGTGAAGTTTGACCCAGGCCCATATTGAGAATATATTCCATAAATTTGCATACAAAGTAAGATCTAATTCTGCTTGGAGACCTTCAGGGGAATTCGAAGTGCAAGCTGTTGTCAGTGCAGGAAGGGGAGAGGGAAAGGATAATCCTACACTTATTATTTCTCTTTAAAGACCTTTGGAGTAGAACACTGGCAATAAAAAGCATTGACAAATATACATACATGAAGCAAGCCAGATTTCACTGACTTTTGAAATGATAATGTAATTATTATTTAAACCAGAACATTTTCATGTTGCTTTGGCTATTTAGAAACAAACTTGTTGTGGCTAGACATGTCCTTTGCCACCACAGTGCTGGGTAAGGAGTGTGGAATGTGCCTGGGGACTAAAGGCTGCAGTCAAGTACCCAGAGCAGTCAGCAATTCATTTACTCTTATAACTGGGTTATTTATTCATTTATATATTTATTAGCATGCCCACAGAAGCTGTGGCTGCCCCTGGATCCCTGGCAGTGTCCAAGGCCAGGCTGGATGGGACTTGGAACAGCCTGGGACAGTGGAAGGTGTCCCTGCCCATGGCAGGGGTGGCACCGGATGGGCTTTAGGGTCCCTTCCAACTCAAACGATTCTGTGAAAATGATTTAATTTTCTGAAGGATGAAAGTGAACAGGGAGTGTGGTAGAGCTGCCTGAAAGAATGGAAGATTCCTGGACAAGGCAGCAAAGCCTTTGTTCCTGACCAGCCACCATGAGGAGTTTAAACCCTGGCACGAGGAAAATAATTCCTTGTATTAAAGAAAAGCAAGTTAAACCTCAAGACAATCAATAAAAAGGATCAGACATGGGGTGTGGGCAGCAGCTCAAGCCCCACACAGGCTGGACCCACACACAGCTGCTGACGACAGCTCGGATGTCCCTGCGAGAACGATGAACCCAAATAATTCACCCTTAAACTCTGCCAGCGAACAGCAGCATCTCCGCGGTGCAGATGCCCTTTCCGAGGCTCGTGTGAGCACAGCCAGGTTTGTGCCAGCCCCTGTCCCCTGCCCATCGCGGGGGTTCCTGTCACCAGCATCCAGCACTGCCCGGCTCCAGAGGGGCTCCCCTGACCCCTCCGCACCTCGGCCAGCGCCTCCTCATCCCTCACCCCACGGGAGAACGCAGCGGCAGGCGACACAGCAGGAACACGGAGAGGGGTCGGGATTATCCCCAGCAGCCGTGCCCGTGTTACAGGGGCACCGGGAGGTGTTAAT
This sequence comes from Dicrurus megarhynchus, assembly GCA_013399195.1. Taxonomy (NCBI): domain Eukaryota; kingdom Metazoa; phylum Chordata; class Aves; order Passeriformes; family Dicruridae; genus Dicrurus; species Dicrurus megarhynchus. The sequence goes on along the minus strand of VXAD01011237.1, from coordinate 28,222 downwards.
CTTCTCTATTATTCCTTCAGAGCGGTGCGAGTTTGCATTTAATTAACTCAGTGACTCGAGCCAGCCAATTCTTGTTGCTGCTAATGTATCACAATTAGAACACACCGTTGCTATGGCAACTGCCCAGTGCATCATAATTCCAACCCCGGCGCTGCTTTACGCAATCCTTGGGCTCTGTGACACGCAGATGGGCGGTTATTGTTATGCTAAACTGGGAATGGGTAATCCCACAATACAAGATCATTTAGGTGCTCATTTAAATGAGATTTAATTACAAAAAGTCTATCATTTTAGGACCTGCCAAATTCCAGTCGCTCCACGATCCCCCGTATCTTTGGGAGGTAGCCGTGTGCATCAACGCTAATCCAGAGCATCAGGGAAGAGCTTCTCTCTTAATTATCTAACACTGCCTTTTTATTGTAAGAATAAACCAAATCTCCGTCTCAAATTAGACGCTGCGGTGGCAATTTACAGCAATATCCAGACCATACTCCAGAGCGGTGTGACGAAGCGATGCCCTATCCTGCACCATCCCACCGCAGCTCCCATTCCTCATTGCCAGCTCCAAGTTAACTCTGAAATTACCTCCCACACGTCAGTCATACCTCAGAGATAACACCGCAATTCACTCTGAATTATTCAGAGCTCCATATCAGCAGCTTCGTTTGGAGTACTCAAACTGAAAGCAATCTGGAATATTACAGGGGGAGAAAAACCCGCGTTTTAAGCCCAAATCAGCTCACATGTGTAACTCATCCATGGCCTGACAGAAGCTAATGACCCGCAGACACCAATGTGAATCTGTAACTTATTAAACTCCTTTGAACAGGACAAAACCCCGAGCCCGGTTATTGCTGCCTGCAGAGCTGCGCTGTGGAACCTCACCGAGAGTGATTTGCTGCCGCTATTGCACGGCAAGGGAGAGCCGGGCAGCAGCTCGGAGCTGCCTGATCCCTGCGTGAGGGAGCCCGTGAACACAAACCGGGTTTGTGACAAACTCTGCCTCCTGTCAGCGCCGGGACAGCGAGCACCCGAGCAGGGCTTCATCCTGCGGGGATCGCGGTCCGCCCGAGCCGAGCCGCTCCCGCAGGGCACCGGCTCCGGTGGATGCTGCTTTGGGCATCGCCTCCCCGAGCCCGGGGCCGCGGGCTGGGCTCCGAGCAGCCCCCGAGCCCCGCCCCGCCGGGACACACGGCCCGGGCTTGGCCCGAGGCACGGCTCGCTCGGGTCCGGCCCGGCCGAACCAGAGCCGGGCTCGGGGACCGCGCACGCTGCCAGCACCGACGGGGACACTACGGGCCCTGACCTCCCTTTCTTATCTGCAGTCATTATCAGATTTCATCTTCCGGTCAATAACACCTGCTAAAACAACATTGATTTTGAAGTTCTGGAGAATCAAATCACTTGACTTCCTTGGTCCTCCAATTAAGGCACCAGAATAAATCTTAACTACTCCCTAATACAAGTTTTCGCAAGACTTTCTTCAGCTGTAATCACGTTTAAGCACCTTGGCTAAACTAATTAATTTCCATTGCTTTTCCTTCCCACCACCTAAGAGAGTCTGTGCTGAGCTTTCCAGTGCATCTCCTCTCCAGCTTACTGGTGAATTACTGCTGCGAGCTCAGTTGTTAAGCAGGATCTGTTCCACTACTAAAAAGAGCTATCTTGTCTCCAAATGATATTTAATTATCTCCATTAAACATTACAGGCTGCTCTGATGCTGGAGATGTAAATCAGAGGGAACAAGAGGAAGATGAGAGCATATTGTTCATCACATGTTTTGTCCTCCTACTCCCTCTGCACTCTCTTAAATAAGTGTCTCTAGAGGTAAGGCCAACGCAGATCTTATGAACACTCGAGTTATTCAATTTACAATACACACATTATTTTCCACTGGTGAAACCATGAGGCTTGGGCAGGGTTAAACCTCAGCTTTCCCTGCTGTGGCAAGGCAGCTAAGGGCTGAATGGATGGTGTTTAATGAGCAATTAGCAGTGCAAGAAAAGCTGTTATTGCTGAGTGAGCAACCTCTCCCTTGTTTCACCTCGTTCCCCCACCTGCGTTTTGTCACCACAGACACTCCAGCCATTCAAAGCCAAGTGCCACCGCAGACTGAATGGTCCTTGGTGAAGCCCCAACATCACTACTGGCCCTGCTAAACCTGGAAAGCCCTTCAGGAAGGCCTGATAATTACCGGGGTCACCGAGGCTCTGCGGCCGTGGGCCGCCCCATCACCAGGGGCATGGCTGGGAAACGTCCAGGTGAGGAGCCTGTGCTGTAAAATACCCTGTGGGTTCATGTCAGGTGCTGCCCACCCCCTCCCAGCCCCACTGCCCAGTTTGGGAAAGAAAATGTGCAGATCTTTGGTTTCTGCTGCTGAGACAGCGCGGAGCGGGCACATCACCAACAGCAAAAGCAACACTAGAAACCATGTCAAATCACCAAAGTGCTGAAGGAAAAAGTCTTCCTTGTTCCTTTTTCACACCACCCACGGCGAGGGCAGCACTGCCCCACAAAGAGCCTTCTTGAACAGGGAAAACCAGGACAAACACAATCTCTGGCCTCTTCCCCAGCTTCCCTGTTCTCTTCCACTCTGTCTCCTCACCCCTTTGTCAGAGCAGCTCCTCTCATGGGCTAAACTCCTACCCTTTGAGAGCCTTTCCATTTGTCACTGGCATCGATCCCCTGACAGCAGTTCCCAGCCTCTTTCTGCTCTATAAACACCATGGGGCTCTGAAGCTGCCGGGGACACAGGAACCCGCTGCCACCCGGGACAGGCACCTGGGGACAGGGACCCCCCTCCCAGCACAGCCAGGCCAAACGGTGTCAGGGTGACCTGGTCAGGGCCCATGGCCGTGTCCCTGGTGGCTGTGGCCCCTCCCCAGCACTGACCCCCCCCGGACCTTACACCCCCAGCTCTGCTGCGGGAGGGAAGGATCCCCACTGGCTGCTTCTGCCCAATTCTCCTGGATGAAACAAGCAGAGAGTTTAAAAAGCTGTTATTTCAAAATACAGAAATATAAACATGCCCCAAATCACTTTTGACATGGGACAGTTGGGACACAAATTTTTTGCTTCAGTCTACAAGAATTCATTGTTGTTTCTCTTTAACCTTCTGCTAAGCTTATGCCTCAAAGACAAAGCACGAGGCAATTTCTATGACTGAGTATGATGGTTTCTACTTTTATTATTATTACATGCCTGCTTAAACCATTTAAAACAACAAATAAATCCTTCAAGTCAATATTTTTGCGTCCATCTCTTACGTACAGAGAATCCTTCTTTTGCTTTGCGTTACATTGCCCTTGCTAGACTGAAAATGCTCTTGGCAGAGCAGCTCTTCTCTCCCCCTGCAAACCCAGCTGTGCTTAGCTCTGCTGTGCACAGAGGAGCTGACGTTTGGTGTCAGAGGATCTCTCCCAAACAAACTGCAGCCATCTCCATGATCCACAGAGGCCTTGCTTTGTGGAGGGGAGATTCCCCTACCACTGCCTGCAGCTTGGGATCTTTTACTGATTTTGGAGGAAAATTTTGGTTGAAGGAGGGTAGATTTAGATTAGTTCTCAGGAAGGAATTGTTCCCTGTGAGGGTGGGCAGGCCCTGGCACAGGGTGCCCAGAGCAGCTGTGGCTGCCCCTGGATCCCTGGCAGTGTCCAAGGCCAGGTTGGACATTGGGGCTTGGAGCAGCCTGGGACAGTGGGAGGTGTCCCTGCCCATGGCAGGGGTGGCACTGGATGGGCTTTGGGGTCCCTTCCAACCCAAACCAGTCCGGGATTCCATGAATATCTGACTCCAAAGCTGAATGTTCTCTTCATTCCACACTGGTTTGAAGGATGTCCTGGCCCTGCCTGTGGGAAGTCACTCTCTGTGACACCCATCCCATGACAGGGCTTTGCAAGGCTGACATTTTCCCATTGCTGCCTCAGGAACTCAGCAAAGTGGAAAACCCCCCCCAGCCCCGCCCAGCAGCGTGGCATGGTCGATGCAAGAGCTCTGCTGGGGAAATTATGTTGTCAGCCCAAGCGAGTTTGACATTCAGAGATACTACAACGCAAGCAAAGAGAAAAGTTTCATCAACACAGTAATTACTGCTCTGGACTCAACAGAGCCACAATTATTTCCCGGTGAGGGGCTGTCAGTTTGTGCTGCAGATAAAAACTGTTGATAGGGCTGCCAGGGGCCCGTGCAGAGATGGCTTTTCAGATGTAAAATCCTCCTGGCAATTCCACATTTTCAAAAAAAAAAAAAGAGGAACAAAAAAAGTACATGTCAACACTATGCATTAAACACCTACACGTTTTTTTCCTTTAAAAATTGTGCTGCTTTTTAGCCAGAGGCAGTTAAGTATGCACCAGAAATTCCAGGGGAAAAAGAGATCTTCCTTCCCCACTTTTCTTTTTTTGACATCATGCGTGTGCACAGGACAGGGGCAGCTGTGGCCTGTCCAGAGGTGGTGATGCCGAGAGCTACGGGCAAATGCCTCTGCCACAGCTGGGCTCACAGGTGGAAAAGCACCACAAATATTCCCAAATCCAGTGTTCCAGTCAAACAGAGATTGTCCAGACTTGGGGCTTTCGGTGAACTGGTCAAAATGCAGATACAGAAGGCTGAGGAGGAGCTGGGTCCAGCTCCCAGTGCTGCACCAGTGCCCTGGAGGGAGGCTCAGGCTGGAGATGAGGGAAAGGTTCTTCCCCCAGAGGGTGCTGGGCACTGCCCAGGCTTCCCAGGGAATGGGCACGGCCCCGAGGCTGACAGAGCTCCAGGAGCGTTTGGGCAGCGCTGCCAGGGATGCCCAGGGTGGGGGTGTTGGGGGGGTCTGTGCAGGGCCTGGGGTGGGACTGGATGATCCTGGTGGATCCCTTCCAGCCCAAGACAGTCTGTGATTCTGTGGTTTTCACTGCTGTAGTGCCCTCTCCTTTCTGGATTCCATTTATTTTCCCATCTTCCAAATATTTTTTTTTTCTGTCTCCTCAGCACAGCTGGGAATGGAAAAGGCTGGAATTATCACAGCAAAGAGATCCCTCATTGCCTACATCAGACATCAAAGCAGCCACTCAGAGGCTTCAAAGGGTCCCTGGGTGATGCAGCACCACCGTGGGGACAGGAACCAAGTCACTTCTGCTTAAATGAACCTATCCCCCCTGTGAGACAGCACACAAACCCAAAGGTGGTATTACTGCTCCATGACAGAGATACCTGCCCCAATAATTGCAAATTTCACCGAATGAATTGACTGTTAATTATCCTCCCGCTCTGCCCTCTGCCTGGCTGTCAGGGATGCTGTGTGATGCACAGTGCCTGCTCTACCTGGCTCTGCTGGTGGCACCGCTCGCTGGGGGAGCCCCCCCTCCCCAGGTAATTATGTGGAACACGATTGTGGCCTTGGGCTCTGCCTGCTCAGTGTTTGCAATTAGATTTTACTACAAAAGTACATATTAACATTAAAGGAGCATTACAATGCAGCAAATGTGATAAACCAGAGCGACGTTATGTGTACCTTCTGCTTCTGTTCTTTCAAGAATCATAATCACCATTAATTTATGGTCTTCTGAGGAGGATCTAATTACTCCAATCAGCCCTTATTTCACTGAGAGTGTGCACGTGTGCCGTTCCCTGCCTTTAAATACCTGCACTGACAATAGAGATGACACAGACCTGCATTTTCAGGGGTCCTGCAGCCTCCCACGGCCTGGCTGAGCACGGGTCTGAACATGGGCAGCTGCTTGGGTGGGAGATCCCCCAGACAGGACCAAGCAAAGGTAGGAATCCCTTTCCCAGGAGAGCCCTGACTTGGGAATACAATGCAGGGCTGTGGGTAATCTATTTATTATCAAAATGTCTTTGTTTTTTCAAGACACCACCTTGAAGAGCAGTGGTGTCACCTCCCACAGCCTGGCCAAATCCTGGCTGAATAATTCTGCCCACTTTGGTTTGCCAAATCTTCCCCTCAGGCACATCCTGCACAGCCACAAGCTAAACCAGCTCCAAGGGTTCTTCAAAGCCATGACCCCAAAGTACACCTGTGTTCCCTCTCACCTTTCCTGGTCCCAGTGACAGCCACACTGGTGCTCCATGGGAGCAGGGACAGCCCATGCCACGGCCACTTCTGTGTCCCCAGGGCCAGCAGCCAACCCTCAGCCAGCCCCTGGCAGGACCCAGGGCAGAGCAGGGCCCTGCAGCATCAATCTCAGCCCTCTTCCACACCCACCCTTCTCTCCGCTGCACCCGCGTGTGAGGCTGTGGGACACCCACAAATCCCAGGAGCCCAAGTTTAGGCACCAAGTTTTCCTTGCTGTTTTTCTTTCTCTTTTCCAGCCTTCATGGCAGAGGGAGCTGTGGCAGAGCTCCTGGTGAGCCCTGACTCCCCGAGGCGCTCATCGAACACCAGGAACCAACCCAGTCAGTAATATCCCGTATTTCCTGGGGTGTTCTCTCCTCCAGGAGTCTCAGAGGCCATAACCCAACTCCAGCCAGGGGGTGGTGGGTCTGTGAGTGTCTGTTCAAGGAACAAACCTCCCCCCAGAGCAGCAGGGAGAGGAGAACAGGCACGTGGCCAAAGATCAACAGCTCCAGAACCCGGGACTCCTGCAGCACTCACCAGTTCAATGACACAGATGGAAATCCTGAGCTCCTGTTTAGGGTTACACCATGAGCAGCAGTGACACCTTAAAAGCCTTTTATTTTGGCTGGGGTTTGATTGGTCACAGCCTCCCTTCCCACTGGGAAGGCCAAATGAACGCAGAAGGTAATAAAGTAAATCTTACTGAGAACTTTACCCAGAAGCTGTGCTTAAAATATTTGATTAGTTCTACAGAAATTAGAATTGAAACTCTACAGACACTCAAAGGTTTTCACAAGGGTTTTTATACACTTTTCAGCAGTTGTTATATAACCTGATAAAAACCTAGGCTAGGATCACTTCTGTAGTGAAGGTTATCAGCCTTCCAAAAATTCCACTGATTATTTCACTTCTAGATTTCAAAGAACACCTAATTTCTCCTCAATTAAAATGCAGAACTCCAGTACTCCACAAAAGTGGATTTTATTGAGTAACCTGTGCTTGGAGGATGTCCAGACCTCGTGGCTCCAGCCTGGAGGGTCTGAACTGCAATGAGGTGAAGCTGCTCTTCAGTTCAGGCTTGACTCAGGACAACTCTAATGTCAGATCCTTAAATTCCAGGGTGTTCTCAGGGATACAGTCAAGGCTGGATAAAATTAGGAACTTCAGCACCTGAACATGCAGATAATGAAGTGATGGGTGAAGTGAAAGTGCATCAATGAGAGAAATTCCTGTTATCAGAATCCTCCTTTAAACAGAAGCTGCAACCCACCCCTGTCCCTGTGTGAGCCCCAAATCAGGGCAGATTCAGTCTCATTCCCTGGGAGCCTCAAAGCCTGATTTTCTCCACGATCCAACAGTGTAAAACTCCAACAAATGTTGCATTAAATTCCTCATAACTCCCAAATCCACATATGTAGAGTTGCTATAGCAACTGTCAGCTCAAGCCTTCCCAAGGGAGAAAATAAAAGTGTGTCCTACCTGGCTAATTGGTATTTGTGTTACAGAGAATTGAAGGGTAACTTAGTTTCACCAAAAAATAGAACATAGACTGAAGTGCTCCTGTGCTAATGTGACATTATTGAATCTGAACAAGGACCCACTTTGCATGTGCCTTCAAATTACAGTATTTATGGAACACTCAACACAATAAGTTAAAGTGTTGCTGCTAAATATGCCTGACTTGCCCTGCTTATTGATTTGAATAAAAGGGACATTGAAAAAAAAAATAGAGAAACAAGGAAGAAGGTGGAAGAGCTGATGGAATTAGGGACTTCAAATTTCATAGTGGTTCTATTACAAAAACCTACAAAACCCCTCAAAACCCCCAACAGTTTACAACCAAAAATTCACGCAGAAATAAGCTGATGGAAGGTCACAAGTCTTTTCCCTATTTCAACTTTTCCCTATTTCTCATCGTTGCAGGTAGAATAAAGCTCCCAGGCAGGACGACCACACTGGCTGAACAGCAGTCACCCCTCACTCGGAGGCACCACTAGAACTTTTCTAACTTGCAAAAAGCCCTGAGAATCATTCAAAAAAAAAATCCCACTGGCAGGATATATTGAGGAGCACGCTGACAGTTCTCACTGGCTTGTAAACACATCCAGAAATGTATTATTTTAATCTTGGCACAATTACTAAATAAAGGCAATCACAGCTCTGAGGCAGCAGAACCTCTATGAAACATGAAAATATAACACCTCTCTCTCTCTCAGCCCAGTGACATAATCTGAGAAAATGAGATTTTAGGGGAATATTCAGCTTCTCTGGGCACCCTGTGCTGGGCCTCCCCACCCTCACAGGGTGGAGTTCCTTCCATACATCCAGCCTACATCTCCCCTCCTTCAGCTAAAAGCCATTAAGTGGCTTTCTATCCAATACATGCTGAAGGAAGGATCTTTATGAGCAGAGACAGCACAATTGCTGTCCCCAGAACTGTCCTGCTCCCCAAAGCTTACACAGCATTTTAGGAGACATACCAGACATAGGAGAGCACAACCCCCCAAAGCTGCACAACACCCAGGCATGGAGCTCTGAGAGCTCTGTGTCCTAGCCACGGGAACTCCGGGAGTGCTGGAACGTGGGAAGGACCAGCACATTCCACATCCACGGGATCCATGCTCTGCATTACCAAACCAAGCCCATAGACCACCACTGACCCATAAATCACAACCAACCACATGTTCTCTCCACTTTTGATGGTGGACAAAGAAACAGGTTGAGTAAACTCAAGCTGTAAAAAGGTCTGAAACCTGCTTTTACCACGTGCCACCTCCCATACACCTCATGGTTCATCTGCATCTTGGAGAAACTCGGGTTTCTGGCCTTCCTCCCTCCCTCCCTCATCCCACCTCCCTCCACCTGCTGCAGCAGCTCCTGCTTGAATTATTCAGCTGTTATGAATTACCTGCAGCACATTGCTAGGGTTTTTTTTTGTTGTTGGAGGTGTTATTCTCTACCCTGAACAAGGCAGGTGTTTTCAATATGCCTTCTACCGAACAACATTATGCTTGTATTTATTGATAAAATAAAATAAATCCATACACTGAAACCCACAGTGTTATATATAACCCCATTCCTCAGTTTAAAAGATCGTGCTGCATGAGATTTTTCAGCAGGTACAATTTCCATTCCAGCACAGACGTGCATGGCTAAGCTAAGGCACAATATTTTCCAGAGGAAATATCTGACAGGAAATCAGTAGCAAGCACCAAAAAGCACAATCCCTGCACCCCCACCCAAAAGGAGTGACGGAAAAGAAAGAAAAGCAGCAAAGCTCCTGCAGCTGCAGCTGTGTGCAGGGCAGGAGGGGGAAGCCCCAGGAGCAGGGCCAGCACTGGGGTTCAGCACCGCGTGCTGCTCCCACAGCCCAGCAGCTGCCCAGGCCTGCAGGGACACAGGGACAGGGACTGGACCTGGGGCCATCCACGCACAGCCACTGCACAGGAAGGGTCACACTGGGGGCTCTGCTGGACTCGACAGAGCAGCTTTCAGCCCACGGAATGGGATGAGACCCAGCAGCACAGAGCAGCCACTGCTGTCCCTGTCCCCAGCGTCCCCAGTGCCCCGGGCTGGGGCACAGCACAGGGAGGGACTGCTTCTCCTGCCCTGTACCCTCCTCTGTGCCCTGTGTGAGATCAAGTTCATCATCATCTCCTCTGCTGTCCTACAAGGGCTGTATAGAATCCAACGCTTCCAGAGTCCAGGTTTAACTCAGCCCCAGGAGAACACGGACATCTCAAGCTTTTGCTGCTGAACAACTGAGTGCTGGCAGCAGCCTCTGGAATTCTTTGTGGTTTAATATCACCTGGTTAAATCTTTGCAGACAACAATTCCAAGCACTTCATCTCAGTCCCCTGCAGGCCTCACTCCCACACAGGGAGCCCAAGAGCTGCTCAGCACCTCCTGTGTCAGAGCCAGGTACAAACAGACCCCACTGCAGTCAGAGCTGCTTCTGCTGCTCCTTATCTCACCCTGAACAGGGAGAGCAGAGGCGTTTGAAGTGTTTGTAAGCCTTGGCAGGTTTCCTTTCCAGTTGAAATTAATTCCCTCTAGGCATGCAATGGCTCTGGAAAGCCCAGTGCAGAGGTGAGAGGATCCATGGGAACCTCTCCATAACCCCTGTTCCTACCTGGCCGTCCTGGGCGATCTCCTCCTCCCCTGAGGGCCAAAGCTGAGGCCAAAACAACTGCAGATCTCTACAACCTCCTGAGCTGCAGAGAGCCAAGCTCTGTGCAGCCCCTTCCCAGGGAAGAGCCCTGGAACCACAGCAGGACCTGCCCCAGTGACCCCATTGTGTTCCTGCAGCTTCAGCTCAGCAGCCCCCGCGTTTGACCACCGCCCCTTTGGGAGTGATAGCCCTGCTCAAGGTGAGACCTGCCAGCTGGGGTCGGAAACTGGCTCACCCATTAAGAAGACACAATAATTCCATCCACAGCACTGAGCCTGCCCCAGTTCTGTGTTTGAGAACAAATGGAAAATGAAAATAGAGGTGAAAAAAAAGCACCAAGAAGCCAAAGGTCTTTCCTGCACAGAAAAGCGTGGGTTCAGGATCTGGGGATAACAGCATGCTACCACATCCATGGAAGGGCTGGGGGGAGCATCTGAGACAGATGAGTGGTGCCTGGATTCAGGAGCACACCACAGGTAAGGATGTGGTGTTTCCTCCAGGCTGGGGTGGGGTGGAGGGGTAAAACAGACTCACAGAAGCTCAGGACAGCCCAGTATCGCCATTGCTCTCTAAATACTGGGCTTGGAGGTATTTGCCAAACCCCTCTGAAATGACAGCTTTTCTCCAGAGGAAAGTAAAAGTCAATCTGCATCATTGAGCATCAGCTGGAGCCACTGGGCTCAGCCACGGGAGCTCAGGACAGGCCCTTTACACCGTGGTGTAAATGTGTCCTAGGGCTGCTCTGCGAGCAGAGCACTCACCAGACTCCACACTGCCCTCAGGGCTTAGGTCAAGAGGCACAGGAGTCTGAGTATTTTTTGACAGTTTTCTTGCTTATATCTTGTATTCAAAATGATTGAGTTAGGAGATGCCTCTTTGTGGATAATATGACAACTAATTCCCACTTATCCTACTGAAAAGAAACAATTGAAATAGATGCAACAATAAAACTAACGGCTAATGTGATTGCTATTGATCATTTGCCAGTTTATCAAATGAATGGCCCACGAGCTAAACGGGGAAGGAAAACAGTGCCACAGACGGCCCATGAGTCAGGAATGAGCTGACTGGAGAGCTCAGCTGGAAATCCACGGAAAGTTGACACCAGCACGTCGTTACAACCACAGTGAATCCTGAGGTACCTGTGCACTCTCACCTACCTTTTCGGCTGACTGGGCAGTGCCAAAAAATATTGGAATGAAGGCAAGCCATACTATACAGGTAGTGTACATAGTGAATCCAATGGGTTTGGCTTCATTAAAATTCTCTGGGACCCCCCGAGTCTTGATGGCATACACAGTGCACGTCACCATGAGCAGAATGCTATAACCCAAGGAACAAATGATTTGTAGATCCGTAATGTCACATTTGAGAACTCCTCTGGCCTGATCGGGGTTCATAGTTTTCTGCTCATCATAATCTATGATGATGTTGGGCGGGTCAACTGCAAACCAAATAAAGACCCCCAGCAGCTGGACCGATATCAAGCTGGAGGTGATGGCCAGCTGCGAGGTGGGGCTGATCAGCCTGGGCGCAGTCACCGACTTCTTGCCCTGCTCGAAGATGCGGTAGATGCGGTTGGTCTTGGTCAGCAGGGCCGCGTAGCTGATGCACATGCCCAGCCCCAGGAAGATCCTGCGGAAGGAGCACACGGCCACGTCGGGCTTGGCGATCATCAGGAAGGTGATGATGTAGCACAGGAAGATGCCGGTCAGCAGCACGTAGCTGAGCTCCCGGCCCGAGGCCCGCACGATCGGCGTGTCGTTGTAGCGGATGAACGTGGCCATGACGAAGATGGTGGCGATGATCCCCAGCATGGCCAAGAAGACGGGGATGACGGCCCAGGGCGAGTGCCACTCCAGCTTGATGATGGGGATGGAGCGGCAGCCGGTGCGGTTCTCGTTGGGCCGCTCGTTGTAGGAGCAGAGCAGGCAGGTGACCTCGTCGGCCTGGTACTGGTAGCCGTCACACAGCTCGCAGTGCCAGCAGCACGGCATCCCCTTCACCATCTTCTTCCTCTCGCCCGGCCGGCACGGCTGGCTGCACACCGAGGGGGGCACGGAGCGCACGCCCCCACCCCACTGCATCTCCTCGATCTGTGGGACAGGGACACAAACAGGCTCGGGGTTAGGGCTGGCAGCCACAGACACGAGCTGCGAATGAAGCGGGGGGACCCAGGGGAACCCCAACACACAAAACCCAACTGGATAAACGTCCCACGTGGCAGACTCCTGGAACCACACGCCGGTGCCTCTGTGTGGGGCTCCGGTGCCTGTGTTTACTGCCTCCATTTTTCATTTCTATTTGTAGATGAGTATAAGTAGATGTGTATAAGTCTGATGGAATGACACACAACCCCAAATAAAGCAGGACAGTGAACACCCGTTTTTTCATGAAAATTAATAGGAACATTGCAATCCTTGAGGGAAGGCAGGACTTACATTTGCAAGGCTGCTTTCCACAAACCTTGGGGCTTCTTACTGAGACAGAACAGAGATCTCCCTTCCTGGAACTGCTACTGACCAGGGGAAGATTTGAAATGAGGAGGAAATGTGTTTTCTATAGGGCATGGGATCAGTGAGAATGGGGGAAGGTCTGCTCTATGAGCCAGGTAAGAAATATGAAGGACAAAGAAAATGGTCATCACTGAAAAACACGATAATTAGATAATATTTCATTTCAAAGTCACATTCAGCTTTTGAAATACCACATGTGCTTTTGGGAATGCAAATGATAAATGATGATATTCAATATACGGAAAGTCTCACTTGCTCTGCAGTCTGGAGAATCCCAAACTCCAAGGTATGTGACAAAGGCTCCCAAGTACTGCGGAAAATTAGACTCACAAATCATTTCAAACTACGCCCGACTAAAGCCACTCACCAGCTTCCAAGAACAAGGAAGGATTAGCATTGGAGCCCCAGTGAAATAGTCCAGACTGGAAGCCTGGGAAGGTCCTGGCATTCCGAGCACCAGTTGCCAGCCCAGCTGCCCAGCAGCACCTCGGTGGCTCCAGCAGCTGCTCTGTATGTGTGTGTCTGTTCCAAACATAAAACCTGACCCCCTGGGACAGATGTGAATAACTGTTATTTAAAACAACATTTCAGCTATTTTTCTGTAGGTCACTTAAATGCTGACAAGCTCCACGATCTCCCCTACAAGCCAAAATTCTAAGATGAGTTTCTCGAATCAGCTGCCTTAATTATCCATGTAGACAGGAAGACTTGGGTGGGCAAGTCTTACATTGAAGGATTAAGTTGCACTTTCCTAATTTAAATCAAAATAGATCCTGCATCATCTTCATTTTGTGTATGTAAAAACACCAAACCCTGTGTCACACTATGCTCAGATATTGGAGTACCAAGAGTCTCTCTGTGAATGCTGTAAAAATAATCCCTCAGTAAGAGATATTCTAGAGGTCTGCCACTGCCTGGGAAACTTCATTAACCTTCAGTAATCTGGGGAAGAGAAAAGATCCATGAACTCCTCTCTCCTACTCCACTGAGCTGAAGGTGTGCAGCTTGCAGGAGGCAAAGGAGTGCTGATGATAAAGGGAAATACAAAGACTCATTTAATTGCACTGATAAACGGTGCCTTGGTCTCACTGGCAGTGCAAGGAGCCAGGAAATCCATTTCCATGCCCAACTCCATCCCTGCTCCAGCACAGGGCTAACGAGGAGCTGAGTTCCAGGGCTGTGAGAGCGAGGAGGGGCTGAGGAACCCGGACGTGTCCCTGTGACTCCCTCGCTGCAGGGGCACAGAGGGCGATGCCAGCAGAGAGAGCCAGGGAGAGGGGCCCTGAGGGGAGCCAGGGCTGAGACTGCTGAACCACAAAACATGGGAAAATGTCATGGCAATTCCTTGGGAAAGCAGCTGACTGACACTGCTGCTTCTTTTACTCTTCTGAATCCCTGATTTGTGTCCCTTTTCCAAGGCAGAGTGAGACAGGGCAGCTGTGACTTACCTGAGTTTTTACACCTGAGAGCGAGGCCTCCATCCAGTCCAGAGCCTGCATTTCCTATCCTCATTGTTATCCACAGCCACTCCCTGATGCCTTTTTGCAGCAGGCACCAATACAAAATGAGATCATCTCAACCACATGGATTTTGACCCAGTCTGCATCAGTGAAACGATTTTCACCAATTTCCCACACGTATCTTCAGAACCACAAACTGATTAATGTGTTATCATAGCCCTGCTTCCCTCATGGCTACACAAGGATGGATTTCCATATTCTCAAACATATTCCATGGCATTGCTGGTACCTGGGACAGCCTAGAGGTACTTCATTCTGCACAGATACTCTGTGGAAGGAGATAAAGAGAAGATCAGGAAGAATTAAGGGAAGTCCTTTTCCTGGGATGACTGGGATGTCCTGGGATGACACAACAGCTCTAGCACTGGCCTTGGACAGATCTGCAGAGTTCTGCTGTTTCTGGAGAAAATTCAGGATGCAAAGCGCCTGTGAGGGAGTGCTGGGCACCAACACCTGCAGCAGGGGGTGAGAGCCTGAGTCAAACTACAGAAACTTTCCCCACTCAGAAAAGCATATTCTTGAAAGAAAATTTGTCCCATGTCTACACACCTTTTAAATACCTCCAAGGATTACCTGAAAATGCCTATCATGGCCTACAAAGCAAGAAGCAAAAAATTTCATACATTGTGAGAAAATGCTCTTGCAATGAATAGAAAAATCTGGGGTTTTTATGTAGAACCTTCCATTTCAGTCCAGGGATAAGGGAATTTACTGTTCCCAAACCAACAGCACTGCCAGAGGCAGTCAGACATTGTACCCACAGCAAGCCAACAGTGCCACACCATGAACTTCACACTTGGCCAAGTCAGTGCCCAGGGACACAAGGAGCCCTCCTCTGCTGCAGTTCTGGCAGATTTGGGAAGGATTTTCTCCCTGCTCCCACACATCCCCCAGTTAATGAATGCCTTGAGCCAGAGGGATAGGCTCCACTCACAATATATATTCTCATTATGTTCACTATAGAACAAACATTAACAAGAAATGCTTAGTCTGTCTCATAAGGCCTAATGTAATTGTTCATTTTAATGAATAAAGTAACTCAATATCTGTGTGTAATTCAAACATTGCTGCTTTGCTTCCCTCCGCCACAAACATTTCCATAATAAGCCATTTGTTCTGAACTTAATTGTTTCGTGCAATGTTTGATTAAAATAAAAATCAGTACAAAAATAATTACATTAGTGGTAATTAACCTACTCGGGGAAGAAAATAGCCACGTTCCCTGATACCACTTTCATAATGATGGTGCCATTAATTTCATGGACACACGGAAGCCAGCGGCGAGGACTGGGCTCAGATTTATTGCCACCTCCAGACTGCAGCTCCTAACTCAGCAGTTCAAACATTTGTGTCTATTCCACTTTGCAGACAGCAATATTTGCATGACTTAGCTCTTTATGCTCAGCTATTAATGTCTTGTAATTAGTTTTTAAATCCAGGGATTTACCATGATAATGGTTTTAAGCTAAGAGTATGTCAATAACACATCCTCAGCAGAGTCTTCTGCAAAATATCAACTGAAATCTCTTCAAGAGATAACAGTGATGATAAGCCAGAGTGCTAGAGAGGATGCAGAGCTGCTCCAGTGCCTGGCCCAGACATGGTTTCACCTCACGCCGTAACTCCCTCGGACTTCCGCAGCTGCAGGGATTGACAGGGAAGCCCTACGGCAGCACTGAGCCTGCAAGGTGGTGGAGGCAAATCCCCACCAGCTCTGCCTTGTGCCAAACAAATCCCTGCACTGAGCAGAGCAGCCTGAACACCTCTGCAGGGTGACAGAGAATTCCCAGAGACTCCAAACCCTCCCTTCTAACAGAAGGATCATTTCTGCAGCAGCAGCACATGAGCTCTGGGAAGCGGCTGTGTCCCTGCCCCTGCTGTGGGAACCGACACTGCTCCCATCCCAGCCCGGCCCCTCCACTGGTGAGCTGGAGCATCAGCCCCGTGCTGCCTCCTGACCCCACGAGGCCTCTCAGGCTGCTGAGTGGTTTGGGGTTCTGAGGACGCTTCAACAGAGAGCTACTTCAGAGGAAAAGCAAAACCTCTGAGAATCTTCCTGCTCTGCTGCATTAATTATCTTAAATCCCTCCAATGTATCTTCCACATAAACAGAAGTTAAATGCCATCACATATATTCTGCCCTGGTTTCTCCTGCTGCTGCCTGCCCAGTTTCTGCCCTCCTGGCACAGCAGCCACTGAGTCTTGTCCTCAAACACACACTGATCAGGCAAATCACATCTTCCTACTTGAAAATGATAGAAACTCATCACTTCTCAAAGGCTTCCAGCCAAAAAATACCTGCAATTTTCATTGTCAGCACAAATCCCAAATGTCAAAAGATGGTGACGACATTCCCGTAATGCCAGACCCTCATCTTCCCACCTGCTGATGCACATCCTGATTAATGAGGAAAATGCCCGCAGGATCAGTCTCAGCCAGGGACTGCTCAGCTCCAATTTCTGGCTCTCATTAGTGTTGTGACAGCTCCTGGGAAGCCCTGGCGTGGGCAGGGAGCCCACGGTGCCAAGAGCTGCAGGAACTTGTGTGGAAAAGAACGCTCCTTACGGCTGCTGGAAGACACAGGACCAGCTCCCACAGCTGCTCCCGAGTGAGCAGGGCAGGGAGAGCCTGGGGATCCCGGGAATGCCGCCAGACCCGCCCCAGGCTGCACCCCAGTGCCCTCGGGCTGGGACACCAGTGCTGCGCTGGGGACTGGGGAGGCTTGGGCTGTGGTACCGGGGTCAGACCTCCAGCTGGGTGTTCCTCGAGTGAGAAAATCACATTTCACTTTCAGCCCTTCCCTCCCTGCAGGGAGTGGGGAGAGGCCCCTCCTGTCCCCTCCTGTCCCATGCAGGGTTCAGCTGAGCAGGATCCCCGAGCCACAGATCCACCGAGGGTGGGCCCTGGAGTCCAGCCCTGAGCCCAGCCCTGCCCACGCCACCCCTGGGTCACTCCTCACAGCACCGACCCTCCAGCCCTTCCTTCCCCAGCTCCCTTCCCTTCTCCGGACACGCTCCAGCCCCTCAACGTTTTCCTTGCAGGGAGAGGGCCCAGAACTGGACCCAGCACTGGAGGTGCCCCCAGCAGTCCCTGTCACACTGTGTCACATCCTATTTAACACATTCAATTAATTATGGTTGAAAGCTTCCAACTAATCCCAGCACTTTGCTCCCACACTGCAGCTCCTCTTTGGGGCTCTCACAAGAAGCAATTCTTAACCCTCATTTATTTCCCTCTTTCATTTCTACTCTTCCTTTGTCTTTCACTTAATGTTTGACTCTGTTTTTAAGCAGCCCTACCTGCTCTACCCCAGCAGCACTGAGAGTTCCTCTGAGCTCTCAGAACACCATCTTTAATGAGATCCAAGGGCCATTTGTTCTACATTAAAGCAAGGACATTTCCAGCGCAGCACTGATGTAGAGAAAGATGCTTAATCCACAATTTTTGCAAAAATGCTTATTATTATACATTTCTGTTGACACACAATAAAACGGAAAATTAATTATTTTAATGCTTTTATATCTGCCTACAGCTTTGTGTTGTCTTCTCACTAATGGAAGGGGGTGGACTATGCACCTTCAGTATTCATCCTGCAGCCCCTGCATAGTATTATTTTAATTAAAAAAAGAGCATGTGCTTCTAAATGTGCATTTATAACACACAGTTCTCGTCTCTTTAAATGGATACGTTAGGACAAAACTATCTTCTGAGAGCAGAGCTAATCCAAGGCAATTTTTTATCCTGAAGTGGCTTAGAATGAAGGAAAATCTGAATCATCACAAAATCCCAGACTGGTTTGGACCTTAAAGCCCATCCAGTGCCACCCCTGCCATGGGCAGGGACACCTTCCACTGTCCCAGGCTGCTCCAAGCCCCATCCAGCCTGGCCTTGGGCACTGCCAGGGATCCAGGGGCAGCCACAGCTGCTCTGGACAACAGAGTTTTTTATTGTGCAGGATGACAGGAAAGCCCCAAAGCGATGAACAGAGCCCATAACCCCAGCTCAGCACGAGGGCAGAGCAGTTTAGCAGCTGAAATCCAACACTTGTTTCTAACACGCTCACAATGCCCCACAGCTGGCAAGTTCAAGTCCTCAAGAACAAGCCTGGATGACAATGGCACAACCAGAAGCAAAACCAGGAATTCTGCTTTTTCTCCTGAAAACTCCTTTTCAGAGATATTTGTCATGGCACAGCCACGAGTGGACCTTACCTAAGGTTTGAGAAAAGGATTAGCCCTTTATCTTTGTTTAGCTCTCTGATGAGCTAATAACTTCTTATTTTTTCTGTTATTTGGACTGTGAAAAAGTTCTGCTTCTGCCAAACCCAACCACAACTCCCAGTCCAGAAAGGGCAGTAAGGAGAGGCAACCAAGCACGCGTGTGTAATTTGGAGAGCATTTCTCTTCGAGTGCCTGCCAATTCAGAAATGCCTGCATTTATTTATCCTCCTAATTCCCCAGCTGATTCAAAGACAAGCATCTTCCAGTCAAACTATTTGGTGCCGATTTTCCCTTTCTGAAGCCTCAGCATCAACGGGGCAGCAATTTCCTCATCACATCTCATGTGCAAGGCATAACAACACAGGGCAGGAGAGGAAGATGAAAGAAATACAAAATTCTGAGGGAAATTCAGTGCCCAGCTCATTTAGGGCCTAATTAGATTGCTGCAGTGATATTAATAATGCTAATAATATTAAATTATCCTGCTCAGGTTATGCTCAGTCAATTGGGCCCTAAAAGAACTGCAGATGCACACAGAAAATCAGGAGTGGCTGATGGCAAGACACACTCCCAGGGGAGCAGGTGCCTCCCAGGGCAGGGAGTTTTCTCCCCACACACAGGGTAAGGCCTTCAGTGCAATCCCTCTCCAAGGAAACCTGGCTAGGTGAGGAGAAAAGCCTGTACCACCCCTTCCAGCTGCATTTTTGGGAGGAAAAGGGCAAGATCTGGTCTTGCAAAGGGAGGCTGATGTCTGTACAACCCTTCCCCAGTCAGTCAAAGTGCAGGCACTGCTAAACCAGAATGAAATACTTGATTCCAGTTAGCACTGGGAACCAGCTGCTCAGATGCTGCTGTTCAGAGTCAATCCCAGATCCCCTCGCCAGTTAAAGGTGGGATTAACAAGTAAACAAGGTTGTTTCACAGGAATCATTTAGGCAGCGTTTTCATAAAAGGCACATTTTCAGTTTAGTGGAAGAAAAACCAAATAAAACATGAAAACAAAGCAAATAAAGGCTTCCCCTCAAGTTGTTTTAGAGCAGACTAAACATCCTTTGCAGCTGTTTATTTGGGGCCATTATTGTCCATCATGTGAACAATTAGCTGGAGACACATTGAATTCCACATTATACATCTGATATTACAGTCCTGCCAGCAGCCATGGCGATTTCCTTCAGAAATCAGTATTCAGGGACATTTAAATAGTGATTATTTCTGACCCACTCAATACATGTGGCCTGTCAGGAACCTTTATGCTTTGCTTAAATGCTGAAAATCTGAGGGCTGCTCACACAGGCCTGATGTGAGCAGAGCTTTCAATCACCCTTTGTGGGATTTCTTTCTCCTCCCTACAGCAAACAGGCACAGTATGATACATCTGTCATCATTTCTACTCCACCACCCTTGGCACTGGCATCTGTATGGGACCAAAATTTCATTTTGCAAAACACAGCTGGGTTATGTTTGGGATCTACAGAAGCAGCTCTAAGCCAAGAGTTCCCATAGCTGTTAATACAGTTTATTAAAGGAGTTTACATGTAAATTTGATCAACAAAAATGGAGACAAAGCACCAAGTTTTGGCTGCTGTAAATTGTCACGAGACTCTTGGCACGACTGGAAGGTGCCAGCCCCTGATCTGCCACTAAAACCTCGGGCAGGCAAAGTCCCAAAGCTGTAATCCTGCTGGCTGCCCCACATCTGGAGGGAATGCCAGGCATCCCCACGCACAGGACAGGGATACTCAGCAAACACCTTCTCCCACAGCAGACAAACACGAAGAGGTGACAAAGGAGACACCAGAGAAGGGAACAGCACTGGTGTCCCGGGGTGCCCGGGCCTCACCCCACACAAACCCTGACGCTGCTGACCGCTCCTCCCAGAGAGAAATCACACTTATCTTGCAAGGGAAAAGACAAAAGTGTCTTTGATCTAGAGGCAGAAATCCAGTCCTTATTCTCTGATGCTTCTTGGACTCTCCCTCTTCTGCAGAGCCTTGCCCTTGCCCGCAGCACGACCCACACGTCCCACAGACCTTCGCTGGGGAACTCACGGACTAACAGAGAGAATGGTTTCCACCCAACCTCCTTTGCCAGGGCAAGGATGAGAGACTAACATAAAGCCAGGTTTCATTGCCATCTCCACACCCCAGAGGGAGCAGCCTCCACCGGTGCCACAGGGCTGCCCGAGGCTGAGGCTGGCCAGGAGTTATGGGGGCCCTTGCTGGGCTGAAACGAGGGGCAAGAGGGACAGAAACATTTGGCAGAACTCAGCTGAAGAGCCCAATGGGCCTGACTGGGACCCTGAGTTCCCTGCTGGGTTAGCTGGGAGGCATTTGGGAAAGGCCCAGTGCCCCCGTGCTGGTGAGGCTGCTGTACCTCGCATTCCCCTGGGAGCACGGGGAGCTGTGGCAGCAGGACAGCTCGGGTGCACAGCTGAAGTGCTTTCTCTCCATAGCTGGGTGAACTTCTCCAAACACAACAAAGCACATCTGTCACTGAAGAGCCTCTTCCCGTTTTCAGATATTAAATAAAGAATATTGCACCCTCAATAACACACAAACTGACATTGTTACTCCTGCCAAAAGCAACCAAACATGTTCATTAGCCATAAAATATCCCAGCAAAGCATTTGCTCTTGAATATATTTGCTGACAAAACCACATTAGCCTCGCAAAAAGGCTTTACAGAGGGATGTGTAGGCGCAGAACCAGCACCTATTTTGAAGACCGGGTGATTTATTTTTTAACTCCTATTTCTTACATAACTCATTCTCAGAGTGTGCCTGCCTGCAGGCTCACAGGCATGGAAGAGAACAACACAAGACAAAGCAAAATCTCAAGTCAGGTCTTCTGCTACATCATTTTTTTGCCATTATAGCTTTTATGAGCTCCTTACGCTCCAGTTTTCTGCTGTCTTTAACCACATACATGATCCATCTCAGACTCTCAGCCTGCTTTCCCTGAGCGTTTATATCCCCACAAACACTTTCCCCCGTGACATTCCCAGACCTGCAGCAGAATTACAGCGATGTTCTGCCTTGCCAAAGCTGATGGAGCTGAGTTCCCTCGGCTGCCTCGGGTGCTGCACTCGCGGTGTTGTCACTGCCTGGGCCAAGCGGGTCAATAACAGAGAGGAAATGACATTTCATGTCTTCAGTTCCGAGCCTGAGCTGCTTTGCAGAGAGAGGGGTGAGATTTAACTATTGCCTTGCTGCTGTGACACAGCACCAATCTGCACAGACAGCCTGACCCGGCTGAGTGAGTGCTGCAGCTCCTGCCCGTGGCACAGAACCCATGTGGTTCCCATCAGGGGTTCCGAGGCTGTGCCCTTCTCTGATAAATCCACTTCCAGCAGCCAAACCCATGTGCAGTCCCACAGCCCCCTGGTTCCATTCCGGGGCACTCCCCAGGGCCAGCTGCAGTCACAGCTTGTGCAGGACCTGCGTGCTTTCGGCCTGCTGCCTGCTCCATCCCTTGTGGAGGAGGGAGGAATTAGCATATGGCCATTCAGCGGGCCAGTGGTTTGAAAAATTCCCTTCCACTTGGCTGCAAGTTAATTCTGCAAGTTAAGTTAATTAAAGGTGTTTGTGCCGGTCACGGCTGACATGAGCAGTGAAAGATTGCAGAATGTAATGAGGGAACAAAATAAACAGCATCCATTATTGCAGCACACACCAGGGCTGCTGCCACGGTGGCCACGGTGGCCAGAACCTGCCACGGGGAGGTGTTTTAGGAACCCACGGACGGAGTTACCTTTCAGCTCCTCACTGGGCCACAGACAGTTTGGCTGATGGGATAAGAGGGGCTGAGCTCAGAAAGGCCCAGCCATGCCGAGGGCTGTGCAAACAGGCTGCAGAACCTTCTGGAAGGACTCTGCATGGAGCAGCATTAATGCTGGGAAATAATTCCCATAAATGCAGACACCCCATCCCTGTGAGTGGGACTGTCACCATGTGTCACCCAGTGACTGATGTGACACTTGCAGGGACAGGACCAGGGCAGCAGAAGATGCAGAGTGTCCCTAACAGCGCCAAGAAAAGAAACTCCATCTACTTTGAACGCATTCTGCTCCAAAGAAAAAACCCCAAACCCAGCAACAAACCCAAGAAAACAATGAACAGAAATCAATTTGAACATGTTATTTTAGAAGAATACCATCTGTTAGCAGAATATTCCCGAGCAACAAACATTGCTGAAGAGGGGCTTGAATCCAATTCCAATTCGAATATTTTATCAAAAAAAGGCAGGTACAGCCAGGTCTCTTGCCAGCAGGTTAGACAGTTAATTACTCTCTTCACCAGCTCACTGTTCATAACATTTATTTCCAAATTCCCTAACAGAGATGTTTATGGCATGTAAATTGATTAGTCTGAGCCCAGACAGATTCAGGAGGTGTTGAAGTGAGCAGGTTCTGCATAAATTGCACAGAGGATTACAGAGTTACTCAATGTACTTCTTTTTGTGGGGAAAAAAGAATTGCAGTGTGGAAGTGCCACCCTCTCCGTGTCAGTGACCGTGGTGTCCCTGTCCCTGTCCCTGCTGCTGTCCTGCCAGCAAAGGCTCCCCCTGCCTCCCCCAGGGCAACACTGACCCCCAGCTTACCCCAATCCCCAAACCCTGAGCTACAGGGATGTTACTCATTTCAAATCAGACTGTATTTCACACTCTGCTAAAATGCAGGCCCGACCCTACCCAAGGAAACCAGCAGCTCCCAGCTCCTTGCCCAGGGAGCGGGGAATTATTAAGGAGCCCACGCCATGGCCTCGGGGCCGCACAGCACGAGCCGGGGTTGGTAAGGGGAGCTGGAGCCATGAACAGCCGTGGTCATGGAGCCATATTGATGATTATCAACACCATTCATCTCCCAAGCACTTGTTTGGCAGGGCTGCAGCCACAGATCACTTTCTGCTGGGGGACATCCATAAAAGGGGAGGGATTGGCAGCAGCCCCAGCAGGGCTTGCGGGGGCTCTGTGGAACCACAGCCCTGTGACAAACCCTGCTCTGCTCCACGCCACCGAGCCATCTCCAGTCCCAGGGCACGCCCAGAGAACAGTGCAGATCTCCTTGTTTATCCCTGCATGCAGCTCGTTTAGGCATCTTTAACACGTATTTGGTTCTGTTTGCAAACAAATTAATTAGAGGAATGGTTTGGTTTTATCTGGCGCTCACAGTCGGCCCTGCCTGATGCTTTGGAACCGAGGCACTGCTCGAGCACGAGCTGCCTGAAATCTCCTCAGTGTAATAAGGGACAGGACACGGTGTTTTCCATCCCCAGCCAGGGATACACCTTCTGCAGCCACGCTGAACATGTGCTGCAGGCCCCAGTGCCCGGTGGCACCGTTATGAGCCGGAGCCCCGTGCTGGAAGAGAGCGTCTGACATGGTGGAGATGCAATTAAGACACGACATGAAGCACCCTATGCAGACACTAATGGCCTTATTACAGCATTAATTAGACAATCAGACTGAAAAACAACCCCACATCAGCTTGCTCCAGGAAGATCTCCCTCTCCAATGGCAAATAACCAGGTTTCATGGAAGCATCTCACTCCTCCAAGCTGAGGGTGAAGAAAGAGGGCATCATCCTGCCCGTGGGGGAACTGTGGAGGGATGGCCAAGGTGACCCCACACCTTGGCTGGATGCTCCCACACAGAACAGGGCCAGGATCCCTTCCCCAGGGAGAGCTTCCCTCTGGTGTCCAGCCAGCACCTCCAGCCCACCAGGCAGGATCCCAACACCTCACTGTCACTGGATCCCAGGGAGCAGCTCGTGTCCACAGGCAGGAGCCCAGACAGGTCTCTCCAGCCTCAGCACAAGGCAAACACCTGGAAAAAGCAGGTTTAACAATTTCACAGGGATTGTTTTCTTTCCTTGTTGATTTTGACAGTTCTGGGATACTTGCACAGGGAATGGGATGGGAAAACATAATAAACCTGGGACCTGCTGGGTGAAGTGTACCTCGAGAAAGAGAAGCAATATCACCAAATTTCCCAGGAGAACCTGTGCTTCCTCTAGGAGCAATCCATTTCTTCCTCCTGCAGGCACATCAGTTCCTCCAGGAGAGATGTGTTCGTGTTTGTGTCAGGCACCTCAAAGCATGAGAAGCTGCATTTTTAGGAGCCAGCCACATATGGGAGCTGCTCAGCCAGCTCCTCGCATTCCTACCGCACCTCTTATCCAGCAGCCCCAGAGGCTGCAGGGGCCTTACGAACAGCAAGGAGACATCCAGAGCTGGATCCATGGGAGATGGGGGCAGAGCAGGGCACAGAGGAGTTAATTCCTTGTCTAAGATCCAAAGAGAAGCACAAGGCATGGAGGCAGGACCTGTCTCCTGGCCACACTGCCTTCAGCCATCCTCACAATTTCCTACTGCTGGAACCACGCAAGCCTTAGATATAAAGGAAAAACCCAACCAAACAACAAACTGAAACGACCCATTGCAAACGCAAACCAACCCAAAACCAGCTGCTGCACAACACTCCTCCTCCTCCTCCCCACGGCAGATTGGCTCCTTTTCACCAGCAGACTTCTGGCTTTTGGAACACATCAAAGCTAAAGCCAGTCCAAGCAGTTCTGGTAACGATGGAGCTGCCCTGCAGCACGGAGTGCACCCTCACAGAGCTCCAGTCCTGGGTTCAAATGCAGCTGCCCCCGTGGCCAGAGGATTTCCATCCTAATTGCATTAGCTGTATCTCTGCCTTTCAACAGGCGCTGGGGGTCATGGGGCTGGATTTCAACAGGGATGCAGCTGGCCAAGTTTCTGATCCTAAAATCCAGGGCAGAGCATTTCAAATGCAGGAAGATGTGGACTATAAACAGTGCATCCCAAATGTGCGTGCTGGGGGCGAGGAGGGGCTGACAGAGCTTGGCAGAACCCTCAAGGAGAGGGGTGGGACGTGGCCTTCCCTGGCCTCCTGTGGGAGATGAGTGGGCATCTCATCATCACACCCTCGCTGCAGGGAGAACAAAGCACTGCCATGGCTTTTCATGGAATACTGGCCAAGCCCTTTCAAATTAGACATCTGCTCATTTTATCCTTGCATAGACACCTGAAATGCAGCCAAAACTGTTACTAAACCACGCACTGGGTGCTGGGCAAAGCTGTGCTCGGCTGTTTGCTACCAAGCAGGCAAAAGAAAATGGTGATTTTACTGCCCTCACCTAAATAAATTGTTATGTCCCAAGTTTGCTGCAGTGAAAAGTCATTAAATATTTTGTTATCTGACCTGAGATACAGAAATGTCAATGCAGGTGAGTGAACAGCAGCGAGAGGAGACTCCTCACACACGGATGTGCCGGGGAGCAGAGCCGGGCTCGGAGCGCAGGGAGCGGCGCTGCCCGGGCCCAGCAGTTCTGCCACCACCACCCAGCAAAGGGGATGCCAAGGTGGGGAGAAGCCGTCGGGAATGAGGAGAACAGACAGTCCCAGGTTTGATTCATAAACCCAGGTTTATCAGCCCAGGACAACAATAAGAAAACAAACAGAGCAGATGTGAAGAGTTGCAGGTAAGTTGCTAAAGCTCTCCTCAGTCTGTCTACTCACACAAGCAAGAGAGAGAAAACTGCAAAAGAAGTTACTCTGCAATCTTACATGAAAAAATCTGGTTCAGCTCTGCAGATTAATTCTGGAGGTTAATCTGTGCCCACCATAGTCCAAAAAGCACAGAGAATGGAAGATGGCCATTGTAGAAGACACCCACAACAGACTGAACAGCAGCACCCCTGACAGAGGAATAAAACATTCCTGTTCTTTTTTGGAATGAGGACGATGATAAAGAAAATATTTACTCACCTATGTTGTTCTCCTGCAGTTATTTCCCTCCTGCCTCTGGGCTCTGGATTGTCCTTACCTTTAAGGCCTGTGTGAACAGCTTTTCCCGTTCACAACCCAGGCAACGCAGACACACAGAACTGACCGAGACTGCCCAGAGTGACAAAGCTCTTGGGAAACAAAGCCCCACTGCAGCTGCCAAATTCAAATCAGCACTTGCACCAAACATCCTTTGCTTTCCCCTCTTGTGTTGTATTTAAGAAATAAGAACTGGAGAAACATCCCCTGAAGAGTTATTGCCACAATAATTACTGAAGACAAAATCGTATCCTCTGGTAGTTTTCCCTGGGATGTATTTAATAGTATTTATTTTGGTTATTTCCAGGAATCCTTGACTTCTCTAAACCCCACAATTTTTTTTATTATTGTAAGAAATAATACAATAATACAAAAGGGACTATCTTATATACGTTTGTGTGAGAAACTAGGACACTTGAGTGATTAGGAGGGAAGTTAGTGAGAGAATCTCAGCTACTGATATGACCCTGTGGCCATGAGGACACGAGGGTGAGGAAAGAGGTCTTTTTATGGATACATTTAACACAACAACAGGAATACAAATCAAGCTCCATTAATTTTGCTTTAAATTTTAATGAATCAGGATGTGTAGTTTACATAAAGAAGGATTTGCTTAATAAAATATTAATATTTTTTGCTAAAAGAACTGTAAATTGCAAGTTAATATAGGTTTCCTTATAGAAAACATCAAAAGTTGAAAAACCCTGAAAGAGCAAATCAAACACAGAAAATAAAAATGAGCCAAAATTCAAGGAGAGCAAAATATTGTTTGTGATCAGCCTCCAAGACTGGACCCTCAGTGACCCACGTTATTTACTTGATTTAACAAAAACCACAAAAGAATTAAAAATAGAAAGTGTCCTGCCTTTGGTTCCACCCCAGGTGACGGCTGTGACCCCTGTGGGCAGCCCGTGCTTTGTGTCCCAGGCACAAAGGGCTGGGGGAGCTCAGATGTCCCCACAGGTCACGGGGCCATCCCCAAGTGCAGCGAGTGATGCCAGGCCCACAGAGAGCCCCGGGCTGGGAGCACCCCCTGTGCCACCCCCAGTGTGCCCTGGCCACCTCTGGAGGCGTGTCAGGGCTGGGCCATGGCACACAGCCTGTCCTCTCACCCTGCACCCTGCTTCCAAAGGAGATCTGGCAGCAGAGGCAGAGAAGGAGCCACAACACACCCAGAACCCCTGATGTTCCTGGGGTGGGAAAGCTGACTGAGAGAGGAAACCCTTTTTCTATAAATACCCATTTTCCTTCAGGAGTACCTTGATCTTCCTCGGGCCGTGTGACTGAAGAGCCAAACTGGACTGAAATCCCTGTCTTTGGGTGTTAATAACACTCTGCAGGGAACCATCACGAGGCAAAAGTGGCACCACTTCTGCGGGAACTCGAGGCTGAAGCAAAGTGCCCAAAGCCAAGCAGAGATCCTCACCCAGCGAGGTCACAGACCAGGCTGGCACAGGTGAGGCTGACACAGTCTCCAGCTTTCCCACCCACCAGTCCCAGGGTTTTTTTTCTGGGAAACATCAAAGTATATTTGAGCACCTGCTCCTATGTGCTTGTTTTCCTTTAGGCATTATCCCAGAAAGGCCACCTCATCCACATGGATTGAAAGTACCACCGGAAAAGTGACTCACTCCAAAAACATTTTGTTTCAGCTTTCCGAAGACAAGAAAAACTGAAAAGCATCTGCAAATGAAAGCCCAGTGGTTTCAAACTACAACAGATCACAGCTTCATTTTCCAAGCTGGCAGCTCGGGACTGCAGACATGCAGAAGTAATAACATTTGCATTTCACCTCATGTCTCCATTAGTCTGAGCAGCTTTGGTTCTCTGGGTACAGGGAGAAGGTTGCATGTTGGGGTCAATGGAATAAGAAAGCCATATAAATATG